>OY804603.1:3409410-3545261 GCA_963680895.1 Fragum sueziense
CAAAAATCACGCGTGTCAGCAAGCGCGGGAAAAGGGATGATGCGACAAAAACAAAACGCTATCTACGAAGTAAATAAACGGATGTTATGTGGTTTTAATAACACTGAAGGGTAGTCTCTTTCTAAATGCCGCCGCGTGATTACATAAAGGTTATACATGTGTGCAGGTAATTGTAACATGTGTGCTTACTCTACCGTTTAGGCGAAGCCAATTACGAATTATCGATTTTTTCATGTTAAACAATAAGTAAGTGTTGACACTCGTGTTATATCGGCGATTAATAGATTCTATACGATAAAAAGTTGGAGTCAAGCCTTTGAGCCACATTCGATTTTTTTGAGCCACATTTTCGAATTGTCGCCAATGGCTCAAGTGGTGATCGCCAGCGAGAGCCCTGATTGAGGATATTGGAGGAAATGCACGACCTATTTTTTCAGACACTACCAAAATGATTAATTTTCTGTCCCTTGGACATAAATGATTTTAGTAAAATGGACATCCCATAATTTTTAGACACTTATTATGTGGGATAGAACAAGTAAAGAACTTTTCAATCCAACCAAAAAAATAAACATTTCAAATGTATTAGTTGTCTAAAGGTCTTACTGTCCATCCATTGTCATGCACCCTAAACATATAGCAAATTGTCATCTCCAGTTAGTGTCTTAATTTATTTATCAATAAAGGCCTTCTTAGATGCTTTTCATCACTAAATTGTTTCACTCTTTTCAACTTTTGAATTTCATATGTCCATGTGCCTGCATGATGAAAAATGAAGTAAGAATATGTTGAGTAAAGTTAAAACATCATGTGCATGTTTTTTCTTTTTCAGTAAGAGTTTTCTGTCGTCTATTGGTGATATTGTATCGAGGGGTACTGCGTCATTGGGGGTTGGGAGCACTGAGGCAGAAAACCTGGAGGAATCCATGAGAAAAGTGAGTAAATTATTCCATTATGTCCAGTTTGGCTCGCTGGTTAACATGTTGGACTTGTAATCTTGATCCAATGTCGAGGTTGCTGATGTGAGCCCAGCTAGGACTACTGGTCATTTGGGTACAAATCAAAGTCCAGCCTAGTACTGATGAATCCCAGAGATGTTGCACAGAAAAGCATTACGGCAAAACATTAGTTAACAGAAAATAAGAAAATGCTTAAGTCAATTGCAATTGCTAAAAGTTTTATGTGATGCCTCACACATTCCTGATTATAGAAAGTTGAATTTCTTTGCCTGCAACTAAATTTGGTTTTGACCAGATTATGACTTTTGCTTTGAAAAAGATAAAATTTATGTTTAATTATGCCAGCCTTCAGCTCCCCCTCCCCCATCTCATTGTTGTAATGGCACCAGAACATGCCTCAAGACTTTCAAAAGCTCAGCACAGTTTAAGTCTTCACATTCATTGGCAAATGGAGTAATATTGAGGTATTACATATCAAGAATTGACATATAAACATTTAAAAAATAAACCTGCTCAGTTCGAGTACTTTCTTCTTTTCTCACATGTTTTCATACATGTTCACTTGCATAATTAAAATCTACTATCGGTTTGAGGTCAATGTATGAAGGATTACTGATATTTTGTGAAATAAAGCTTCAAATTGTTCTGTGAAGAACTATAGATGCCCTAGAAATTGCTCAATTACATTAATTTTGTTTTCCTTGTAGGCTCAACATGATGCAGAAATACTCAAATCTGTAGTTCTTCCACTTGAGAACGAGATCACCAAACTTAAAGAGAAAGTCAGAAGACAGGAAGATATCATTGATAAACAAAAAGAACAGGTAGGACTCATCAATTACAGTTAACCCTTTCCCAAACGGCAAAATTTTAGGGTGATCCATTCCAAAAACTGCCACAAATGGCACAATTGAAGTTATCAAAGATGATAAAATTTCTGGAAGATATGGCACAGAAAATATTGAGACAAAAGGAGAAACTGCTGGTCATCAGCAGTTTGTTTCTTCTTTTGTTTCAATGTTTTCTTAAACATTCTCTATTAGGGACGTCAAAACCAGGTCTTGTTTGGGAAAGGGTTAAAAGAATAACATAAGAATTATAATAATAACATTAACAATTGTTTTGTTTCCTGAGTCATTTAGTTTGATTGGCTGAAAAGTATCTGTTTTAAAACAGATTAATGATAGAAAAAAGCCTACTTATTTTTAGAGTGTTATTTTCAAACGAAACATTTATGAAAGATGCACAAATTATTCCACAAAAACTGATTTGTCTATGCAGCTAGCCATAGCATTGAAAGTCTGGTTTTAGCATGTTAAAACTTTACAATGAATAATCATTTCAGTTATAAGATCAAATACCCAGTGTTCCCCAAGACTTAATAACGCCTACCGCCAAAACATCTGTACCTACAGTTGAGAACATCATGAAATTGACATTTATACCATTCCATTCCGATCAAAATCATTCCACTCCAGCGTTCATTCATTCCGATCACAAAAACACTCAAAACGCTCATAAAACATTCACACCGCTCAATAAACATTCACTGGTTTAATTTGTTGTTATAAAAAGAAGTCATTTCATTGGCCGAAATATTATCATGGGCGTTTTATCGATAAATCTTCATACCTATAATATTGGTAAATTTCCAATATCAGACTGTTACTATTTAAAGATCACGTTTGATTGGTTGAACGGTTATCGTGGGCATGTTATCGATTTTTTAGATACACAAAATCATTCCAAACGCTCATTCCATTCATCCATTCATTCGCTCATAAAACATTCCGATTCCACTCAGAATGTCAATTTCATGATGTTCTCACTTGTACCCTCCAGATAAGGAGTTAATGTAGACTAAGATCAGACTGCATGTATATGCAGGCTGATTTTTGTCTACACTGCCTGTCAAAGCTTGATTTTACTGGTTTCCTCATGAAAAAAAATTCTATCTATTCTTTTTTAGTTACAAGAACAATTGCCCAGTGTCCCCCAGGACCTCACGCCTACTGCCAAAACATCCCTACCTTCACTTGATTATATAAAAATTCTGTCTAAATGTGATATGCAGGAAGGACACTTTGTTTGGCATTTCAATGGTTGATTATGAATCTTTCTATATTCTAGTTACAAGAACAATTGCCCAGTGTTCCCCAGGACTTAACGCCTACTGCCAAAACATCTCTACCTTCCCTCAATGGCAGTGTAGGCTAAGATCAGACTGCATGTATATGCAGGCTGATCTTTGTCTATACTGCTTGCCAAAGTATGAATTACAAGGATTAATTAATAATGAATCTATATTTATTTTAGTTACAAGATCAGTTACCCAGTGTCCCCCAGGACTTAACGCCTACTGCCAAAACATCCCTACCTTCACTTGATTAATAAAAATTCTGTCTAAATGTGATATGCAGGAAGGACACTTTGTTTGGCATAGCAATGGTTGAATATGAATCTTTCTATATTTTAGTTACAAGAACAATTGCCCAGTGTTCCCCAAGACTTAACACCTACTGCCAAAACATCTCTACCTTCACTTGATTAATAAAGATTCTGTCTAAATGTGATATGCAGGAAGGACACTTTGTTTGGCATTGCAATGGTTGATTATGAATCTTTCTATATTTTAGTTACAAGAACAATTGCCCAGTGTTCCCCAGGACTTAACGCCCACTGCCAAAACATCCCTACCTTCCCTCAATGGTAGTGTAGGCTAAGTTCAGACTGCATGTATATGCAGGCTGATCTTTGACTATATTGCCTGCCAAAGCATGAATTACATGACCAAATATTTATTAGTTATGAAACTTTCTTCATTCTAGTTACAAGAACAATTGCCCAGTGTTCCCCAAGATTTAACGCCCACTGCCAAAACATCTCTACCTTCTCTCGATGATATCAAAGATCCAGATGAAAAGGTTGGTTTGTATAAATTGTGTTACTAATTCACTACACCACAATAATGAATAAATATTTTAAAATGGATTAAGGTATCCACCCCCTCAAAAGCACCAAAGAGGCAGAGTCGAAATTTGAAAAGTGCAAATAATTCATAAACTGTGTTAAATGTCCATTCCAAATACAAACATAAGCAATTTGCACGGTTTAGAATTTTGAATTAATGCATAATTACGGAAATATTTGACAAAAATGTTCATGATTACCTCCCTTGCATATAATTATAGAGTAAAATAATATTTGTACATTATTTTCTTCTTGAAACATAATCTTGAAATCCGGCACGGTGAATCAACTTATGTGATGTGTATTTACAAGTGTGTGTAATTTGATGCATTTGGTATGGTTAGAAAGTGGTGATTTTTTCAGGGTTTGTAAACCTTAAGTCTAATTAGGTTATTTATGTGTTCTGCAATAGTGTTCAAAAATTGCTTATCATCATAAGATACCAAACACTGTGCAACTTCAGGAGGGCAGAAATTGATGTCATTGTCAACTTCCTTTGCTATGGCTAACGCCTAATGTTAAGATGTGCAGTCTCATCTAAGCTCACACTGCCTGCTTTCTACTGGATTATTTGGCAAAAACTTGAGCTAAATATTTATTGAAATATCTTTTAAATTGGTCATCCGTTTGAAACAAAATTTCAAGTCAGCAGGACAAGGGTTAACCATTTCCCAAACTGCTTCTGGCGTATGTTGTGATTATGGTACTTTCGTCTACTTCTAGATACATCAATTAATGAACTATTTAAAGACAGAAAAAGCAGCCAGAATGGATCTAGAAATGTATGTTGCGGTTTTAAATACACAGAAAAATACAGTACAAAACTCTTATTAACCCTTTCCCAAACAAGACCTGGCCTTGGCGTCCCTGATAGAAAAGGCTTGGGAAAATATTGAGATAAAAGGAGAAACTGCTGATAACGGGCAGTTTCTCCTTTTGCCTCAATATTTTCTATGCTTTATTGTACACAAATCCAATAGTTATTAATCTAAATTTGGTCAGCAGCTTTCAAATTAGAGCACCCTGAAATTTAGTCATTTCGGAAAGGGTTAACTCTCGCCCAAACAACATAATTACTTTTGTTTTCTTCTAGATACATCAATTAATGAACTACTTGAAGACAGAAAAAGCAGCCAGAATGGATCTAGAAATGTATGTTGCGGTCTTAAATACACAGAAAAATACAGCACAGGATGAAACAGACAGTATTAAAGCGGAATTGAAAGAAGGTAGGTTATAAATGATCTTTTCAGTTTACAAATTGTCAATATACTGATCCTGTATCTATTGCACTCAAGTGTTCACAACCTTTTAGCTTAGCTATACCAACATTGCAATGAAGCAATCCTATTGTCACCCTTCCAGTCTCCCCGGCCGCGACAAAATACTCTTACTGACAAAAAATGTCACCCATCAATGGTTTGATATCGTGAACCTATGTGGGGAACAGCTGGAGGCTAGGTAACGGTGTTGTGGTAGTACTGGTATAAGAAACAACAGGAATCTATGTTTAGGTGCTCCAGCTGCCGCGATATGACCTTAGTAGTTGAAAACGGCGTAAAACCCCAATAAACCAAACCCTTCCAGTCTCCTTGTCAACATCTTTCCACATGAATACTAAAAGTCATTTAGACAAATTTTGTATTTCATTTCAGCACGGTGAATAATCATGTGATGCATTATTTTCAGAAAATCTTCAATAATTTTGCAAATTCTATACCGATTTGAATTCGGGTTGAAGCAGACAACGTGGACAGACGTTACGCATTAGATGGACTTGGTTGATTTTTGAAAAATCAACTGATAAAAAAGTTATTGAAGATAAACCAAAACTTTGGTTTATCTTCAATAACTTTTTTTATCAGTCAATTTTTCAAAAATCCAATACATTCAGCCTATTCCTGGCATTTTCCCACCTTCTCTGCTTCAAACCGAATTCAAATTGGTCAAGTATTAAAAAATATATTGAAGATTATCGGAAATTCTGAGTCACGTGATTAGACACCGTGTTTCAGGGTAATTTTAGTTCTCCATAAGATACCATTGTTGGAGGTTGTTATACAAATACGGTTGAAAGATGGAAGATGAGACGAAGGGGTTGGGTTGTCAGTAAAACTGCTATTTATAGTTATTTTTTCACCAAATTATTGGAATTTGTCATTGTGACAAAATGACCTCACAATAGATTATACCCTCAAATAAATTATTGGAACTCTCATTTGCTTTCAGTTTGTAGCATTTTAGAAGAAGAAAAGAGAGCACATGACCAATTAAAGCGGACATGGCAGATGGCGAATGATCAATTTTTAGAATCTCAACGTCTTATGATGATGGATATGCGTAGAATGGAAAACCTTTTGTCAGCTGAACAACAAAGAATGTTAGCTGGTAGGTGCTAATCATTTCCTAAATAAGACATGGCTTTGATTTCCTTGAAAGTAAAGGCTTGAGAATAGATTGAGACAAAAGTGGAAAATGCTGATAGTCAGCATTTTCTCCTTTTACCTCAATGTTTTCCATGCTATAATTCTCAAATCCCATATATCATAACATTAAGTTATCTCCAACACTTTTGAATATGGGAAGGTGCAATAAATTTGCATGTGTAACTCTTGAAATACGAAGTTCCATAGGTATGATGGAGAAATTCTGATAACTACTAAGAACTCACACACAACAATATCATAGTGTCAAAAGACATTTTGTGTGGTATTATTTCCTGAAAGGTTTTTAAATGGGTCTTTTTTCTCTAAATCATATTGTTGTTTGTATGATTATTTTTAATTCAGAGCAACAACAGAAAGATCTGGAAAGAGAAGCTCAAGAGAAGAAAGTGAAAGAATTAGAAGAAAAGAGATTAAAAGAGGCGCAAGATCTAGAATTGTTGAAAAGTATAGGTATACATATTGTTGGTGACGGGTGGGGGATCAAAACTTTGTAATTACAGCTTGAAAAAGCTGGAGTTACAAGGTTTTGGCCCCCACTGATGATATAATAGATAAATAAACTTTTACAAAATTAAAGGTGAAAGACTTAGATTAGAGGGAAAGAGGCTAAAAGGGGCGCAAGATCTAGAATTGTTGAAAAGTGTAGGTATACATATTGTTGGTCACGGGTTGGGGATCAAAACTTTGTAACTACAGCTTGAAAAAGCTGGAGTACAAGGTTTTGGCCCTCACTGAAGATATAATAGATAAATAAATTTTCACAAAATTAAAGGTGAGAGACTAAGAAGAAAGAGATTTAAAGAGGCGCAGGATTTAGCATTGTTGAAAATTATAGGTATACATATTGTCAATGGGGGATCAAAATCCTATAACCACAGCTTTAAAAAGCTGGAGTTACAAGATTTTGGTCCCCACTGACGATATACATGTAATAGATAAAGGATCTAGAATTGTTTTTGAAAAGTATAGGTTTACAACTTAAATATAATCCATTAGCAAGTAATATTAAAGTGAATGGCTATAGAAGACCTTTTTCCATATAAAGAAATCTTAAGCTTGTGTAAATTCACATGTGTCAATGACAAAAAAATAAGAATTACAAAGTTTTGAAAATTGGTACATGCAGAAAAATTTCTCCTGAACCTGACAAATATGCAATGAATTGTTTTGATGCTGAATAATCAATACGCGCCAGTGATCATAATCTGTGGAACAGATTGTCTTTGTATTCTGCACAAGGTCCTCATGTTGATATACGATGGACAGTCTTGAAGATATATTTTGAAAACCACTGAAGTGTGTACTTTCTTTGGTCATGTTCAGGTGAAAATCTACCTATATGGCAATAGCATAGTAAACCTTCATTTGAAAAGGAGATATTTCCATCATTTTCTCCTTTCAATATATAAAGGTCTCTGACATGTTAGCATGAAAATTAGGGATGGGAACGAGTACTCGATTAATCGAGTACTCGATCGAATGTCCGAGTATCGATTACCAATATCACTAATCGAGTAATCGGAAAGAAAAAATAATATCAGCAGAAAAATGAAAATTCGTTTCCAAACTCAAGATGTTGAAAATATCGATCACTCTTTTCCAACACTGTACCGTGTAAAGGGAAGAGCACGAGACATCTGGTCGTCCGCCGGTTATCTTATCCCTCGATTTTGTCCTAATTTGCAATCAAGTGCCAACAGCTATTGTTCTCGCTGTCAAACAATGTCATAAATTTTCGCACCTTCGCCGCTCCTTACTCCGATTTTGGGCGATGCATTTTACGGTAATTGGACGTCCGTAACATTTGGTAAACGGAAAGAAAGTAACAGGAAAAAAAGTAACAGAAAAAAAGTCACAATGTTGCCTAGGAAAAAAAGTAACAGGAAAGAAAGTAACAATTCATAATATTTCATAATATTTTGGCTTCATTTAAGGTTATATTGGAGAAAAATTATATTTTGAAGGGTGTTTTTTTTTTTTTAAAGATAAGTAATATACTTATCTTTTAATTGAAAATGTATTTTGATGAATAAATTAGTAACAATATAGAACCAAAATTTTAATCAAACTATGTAGAATTTTAGAGTTTTAATGTACTTTGGACCTTTGATTAAATAAATGTTTCAGAAAGCAAAAATGGGGAAATATATTTTCAGCACTTTCTCCTTTTGTATCAATGTTATAATGTTTATTCATGAAAATAAACTTGATGTTTGACAAATAACAGTCAATCACATTAAAACATCAATCACACATTACACACAACACACTAATCCCCAATTAACACCTGATAAGACATTATACTGTTGTGTCCAATATTTTAATGATTAACTTGTATATAAAAAGTTACTTGAAATGATAAGCATGAAAAAATACAAAATCAAACCATGTTTAAATTATTTCTAATCATTTGAAAATTAAATATTCAAATCTATATTCATTTGAACAAAAAACACATGATATAATATAACTACTGATTATAATAGAATTGTTACTTTTTTCCAGTTACTTTTTTTCCGTTACTTTTTTTCCTGTTTCTTTTTTTCCTGTTACTTTCCTTCCTACAATCGTAAGATTTACCTTGGAGTTGATTGGTTAATGCAATATTCGATCAGCGGATTATTGGATTATTGTTAAGATTTCCACATATTGTTCTTTGTTTCTCGAAAAAGGAGCATATCATTCGCGATTACACGCAAATAAATTCAAGAAAGTCTAACAATGCCTCCCTCTAAGTCTACAGTGACTTGTATATTTCTCACAACATGCGTAAATATTACGAACGGTTTTGAGATAAATAACAACGACAAACTTACGGATAAATATATTACAATTTCTTTTTTTTAAATTTATTTTCATGAGTTTAATGGAAAAATTTTGGCACTTTCTGTAATTCTCAACACATATCTAACAATTTTCCATTTTCCTCAAATAATGTACAGATCAAATGTCATCTAAAGAGATATTTATACCGAAGATATGCTGCATAAATCGCTTATGAACATGTTGGAAAACACCGATGCTAAACCAAAAGACGACGTTTCTATCCGAGTACTCAAGTACTCGATCGGAAGGGTGACCGAGTACTCGATTAGTAAAAATGGTACTCGTTACCATCCCTAATGAAAATCATTAGCAAGTTGTTCGTTTTAATGCAAAACCTTGTAACTACAGCTTTAATCGTGCTCTTGTTACAAGCTTTTGCAGTACATGTAACACCAACATGTATGTAATTTCTCCTTGCAGAAGCTGTTAAAAAGGTTGAAGATAGTACAAAGGTGAGACCGCTCTTATTAAAATCCTAATTATTCAAATGCCTTCCTTGCCAAAGGATTATCTAATTTTGAGTTTTGCTGATAAAGAAGTTTTTTGAGACATAGACAGATTAGATAAATCAATGAAAATCATTTTTAGCAAGAATATTATTCCAGTCACTGGGGCGTCAGTTGAAAGCATTGTTGTAGTTTCATATATCTCTGTTTCTACAGATTCTTTTGCTTTGAAACTTTGAACATACTGTTGGGATGATATTATCCTCTATGCAATATTCTAAGTAGCTAATAAGACAACCATGTAAAAATACTATACAAGTTCATGACACTTTCAGCATTTAACATAAAGATTTAAACGTTTTTATTTGGAAAGACCCAAGATTATATCCAATTTGAATTAATTTGTTTATCTTTGTTTTTTCTTCATTTCAGAAATTAAAGAAGAAAGAGACTTCTCTACATGAAAAATTGTTACGTGATAAAAGTGAATCAAACACTTCAGTAAATTCTTGTGGTTCTGGAGATTTTAGTTTCGACGATTCTTCGTTACTCGAAACGGGACTTAAAAAGTCTCATTCGGACTTGGAAATTTCTTCAATATCGGAACAAGAGTTTTTAGACAATACGGATCATACTGATCATGAAACAAGATCATTACAAGACGTTGAAAGTGTTACGAGTATTCGGATAAGTCCAGAAAAAGTGATTAATTTGCCTTCGTTGACGGAGGCTCAATATAAAGCCATAACAGGTAAGAACATAATTTTTGTTTATTTTTGTGAGTGAGTTATCTAACAAATTCACCAATGTTGTGAATATAACAGACTGTAGAATGCTGAAAGTTGCAATTGTTCTTTAAATATTGTGATAAAAGCTTTCTTGGAAAATTCTTTTGTTGATATATATTATTTCTTGGTTGCAGATCATACAGTTGAGAATGAAGCTCGTAAAAATTTATTGGCGAGTGCCAAATCCAAAAAAGATGCGTTATCATTAGAGGGTAGACGTCTAGTCAGTGATAAAGAGTGGCTCTTATTGCAAGAGGAGGTAGGGTATTTGTATTATTTTTATGCTCCCCGAAAAAATTTTGGGGGAGCATATAGTCGCCACGCTGTCCATCCGTCTGTGTGTCCATCCATCTGTCCGTCCACAGCCATATCTCAGCAACCCTTGGACCAAATTCAATGAAACTTCACATGTGAACTTCCTGGGTCAATACCTATGGACCTTTTTCTCCGTTTGTAAATTTAAGGCTGCGTCATGGAAAAAGGGGCCTTAGTGTAAAAATTAGTTTTTCTCTTATTTCTCTTCATTTAATAGGCAGAATTTAATGAAATTTTGTGCTCATGTAATAAATAGGATGTTCTAGACCATATTCTATAAATAATGTGTGTACAAAAAAGCTGTCATGGGAAAAGGGGGCTTAATGTATGATAGTTTTTATTCTGTGACAAACACTTATTCGGGGAGCATAATCCGTCTGTGACGGCTCTTGTTGATTTCTGAAGTCATGTTTCTTATTACATAAATGATTTTGTGTTGGAATTCTTGTGTAAAATGCATAAAATGTATATTTCTGGAACGTTTAAGGTGTGCATTAATAGGATGAAAATGGGCATTAACAGAAGGAAATGTTTATTATTCAATAAACTCATTGGCTGTTAACGCCTGACGTTGTACTAAAATACCATCAACTTTGGCTATCAAATTATTCAAGTGTTCATTTTCCTGTAAGAATTGTTAAACATCTAAAATTGCATGGTATTTTGCATGGAAAAGCTTAACTAAATGACCAATAAAATTTGTTGTTGTTTTTTCAGCTAAAGACTGCAAGAGAAAAACTAGGTCGACAATAAGATATGTGCAAAAACTATGAAGCTCAATTACAAGGGGTTCAAGACGAACTAAAGGCCGAACAAGCCAAATTGCGATCACTGAATAAAGTGCCTTTTTTAAGAAGATTTGAAAATTATTGAGATAAAAGAAGAAAATGCTGATAATCAGCATTTTCTTCTTTTCTATCAATGATTTTCTATGCCATGTGATTAAATAACTTTAAAGTATTTTATGGTATTTATTTTGATATCTGCTATGCATTTCAAAATGAACCAGTGCAAAATTTGCCGTCTTTGAACTCTTAATTGAATAACCAATTTTGTTATTTCAGCTAAAAACTGCGAGAGAAAAACTAGGCAGGCCATGCGACATGTGCAATAATTATGAAGCTCAATTACAAGGGGTACAAGATGAACTAAAGGCTGAACAAGTCAAATTACGATCAATGGATTGTGTCATTTATTAAGAAAGCATCAAAAATCATTAAGAGAAAAAAAGAAAATGCTGATTATCAGCATTTTCTCCTTTTCTCTCAATGATTTTCTAGGCCATGACATACTATTTCATAATGTTAATTTTGCTGTGAATTAGGGTTCCAAGGTCATTATTTTACTGCTTTTGAAAAATTTAATTGGATAACCAAACAATATTTTGTTATTTCAGCTAAAAACTGCAAGAGAAAAACTAGGTCGACCATGTGACATGTGCAATAACTACGAGGCTCAATTACAAGGGGTTCAAGACGAACTAAAGGCCGAACAAGCCAAATTACGATCGATGGATCGAGAAATGAAGGCAGAAAAACAAACAATCGAGAGTCAGAAGAAATATATACAGGATCTGGAGGAGAGTTTGAAAGATGCTGCAGAAAATGCCAATGCAGAGGCAAGCATGTTTTTATAACATTTTAAATGTATGGAAAAGTTTTGCAATTTCTTAATGAAGGACAGATCCTCCAGTTGTTACTGCGCAACTTACTGCGCATATTCTAATTAATGAAATAAAGCTGTTTCAGTAATTGGTCTTTTTCAGCAAATGTATTTTTTACATTTAGTTAATGTTTGGTTGATAAATGACATGACCCTTTTCGGTTATTTCAAGTTTTCTCTGTTTGGTCAATTAAAGTGTAATAGTACTTGGATGGTACATTTCGCTTTCTGTTACGCATTAAACATGTGGCGTTAGCTATAGGAAAGGGAGCAACAAAAGCGAAGTGGTGTCTTTATGAGCTAGTCCGCTTCAGATGGACACAAAAGATGACACTTTTTAGCTCAACTTTTCGAAGAAAATGAGAGCTTATACTGTCACCCGGGCGTCGGCGTTGGCGTTGCAACAAAGGTTAAAGTTTTTTCAAACATCAATGCCTTCTACATGTATACTATCAAAGCGATCAAAAGTCGAGCGCGCTGTCTGCGGACAGCTCTTGTGTTTATTTGTGTCTGTCTGTCCTAGCAACTGTCAGTCCGAAACTTTAAGTGAAAATTAATATTAGTTATTTTGGGGGCATTAGTGTTTCACCCTTATCACTCAACTTAATGTAGAAAGTTACCATGAAATTTCAACATAGAATACCCGTAATGTCGCCATTTTGAGATTCATAAAACATTGTTTTTTTACGCGCCTTGTCATTACATGTCCAAACCTATTTGGGAAGGGTCGTAAACATTCGGTGGTGGAGAGTTCCACTGACGATTATTTTCGATCGCACTTGAATAATTCGGACGGCATGCTAATCTCATTAGGGGTGGACTTCCTTAACATAGACATTTTCTACATAAAAATTACACATTCAAAGTTCAACTTTTATATGCATACATCATAATATTATGGAATTTGCATATTGTTGATTTGCTTCAATCTGATTACTAGTTTAGCTAATATGTCCAAACAATATGAGAAATATAGTTCTTTAGCAACTCATGGAGAGCAGTATGAATCTGAATCAATATGCACTAAACCCTCTCCCAAACGACAAAATTTTAGACTGATCTAAAGTCAAAGCTGCTGCAGACAGCAAAATGGATGTTGATAATGATTAAATTTATGTATCTTATAGCATAGAAAACATTGAGGCAAAAGAAGAAACTGCTGGTTATCAGCAGTTTCTTCATTTGTCTCAATGTTTTCCCAAGCATTTTCTATTAGAGACAACAAAACTAGGTCTTGTTTGGGAAAGTGTTAAGTACAGTCAGATTTGGATCCATGCTGTCTCAAATTCCCCTTTTCCAAGATTCTGGCTGATTTACTCATGTTCTTCTTTTGTTTACAGATAACTAGTTTAGTCAATATGACCAAAGAATGTGAGAAGTATATGTCAGAACTACGACAACAACAAAACTCTTCACAAATGGAGATAAATGATCAACTGGTGAGATTTTTATGCTCCTACAAAGATAGCTTCTTCCCCTATTTTATTTTCTGTCTGTCAGAAAAGAAATAAAATAGTGTAAAGATTTGCCAAAACTTGTTATCCATAACAATATTGATCACTGGTGGTGAACTCGGCCAAAGCGAGGGACGTTTTTTGCTACAGCAAGGTACAGATATTTTGCGTTTAAATGTGAGTTTAAAGATCTGATTGGATAGTTTTTCTAATAACAATGAATTTGTTCTAAAAATAGACCGGGTATACCGATATGTATTGACAAACAGTTATGTTGTTATAAAATCTCGTTACTACAGCTTTATCGAAGCCATAGTTACGATATTTTATAACAACACCGACAGAATACTATGATCGCGAAAAAAAGTCCCACGCTTTGGCCGAGTTCACCACCAGTGTTGATTACTATTAGTCCCCCACCGGTTACCGGTTGGGGGACTATAGGTTTGCTCGATTCCGTCCGTCTGTCCGTCCGTCACACTTTTGTCCGGTCTATATCTTCTAAACCATATGTGCTAGCAACTTCAAACTTGATACACTTATAGATCCCATCAAGGAGAAGTGTCATGTTCAAGAACCGTTACTCTGCCACGCCCACTTTTTGAGTTATTGCCCTTTGTTGTTTTTACCCTTACATTCTTGTCCGGAACATATCTCCTAAACTATAAGTGCTAGCAACTTCAAACTTGGTACACTTATAGATCTCATCAAGGAGAAGTGTCATGTTTAAAAACCGTTACTCTGCCACGCCCACCTTTTGAGTTATTGCCCTTTGTTGTTTTTACCCTTACATTCTTGTCCGGAACATATCTCCTATACTATAAGTGCTAGCAACTTCAAACTTGGTACACTTATAGATCTCATTGAGGAGAAGTGTCATGTCCAAGAACCGTTACTCTGCCATACCCACTTTTTGAGTAATTGCCCTTTGTTGTTTTTGCCCTTACATTCTTGTCCGGAACATATCTCCTAAATTATAAGTGCTAGCAACTTCAAACTTGGTACACTTATAGATATCACCAAGGAGAAGTGTCATGTTCAAGAACAGTTACTCTGCTATGCCCATTTTTTGAGTTATTGCCCTTTGTTGTTTTTACCCTTACATTCTTGTCCGGAACATATCTCCTATACTATAAGTGCTAGCAGCTTCAAACTTGGTACACTTATAGATCTCATTAAGGAGAAGTGTCATGTTTAAGAACTGTTACTGTGCAATGCCCACTTTTTGAGTTATTGCCCTTTGTTGCTTTTACCCTTACATTCTTGTCCGGAACATATCTCCTAAACTATAGGTGCTAGCAACTTCAAACTTGGTACACTTATAGATCTCATTGAAGACAAGTGTCATGTTCAATAACCGTTACTCTGCCACGCCCACTTTTTGAGTTGTTGCCCTTTGTTGTTTTTACCCTTACATTTTTGTCCGGAACATATCTCCTAAACTATAAGTGCTAGCAACTTCAAACTTGGTACACTTATAGATCTCATTGAGGGCAAGTGTGTGTCATGTTTAAGAACTGTTACTCTGCCACACCCCTTTTTTGAGTTATTGCCCTTTGATGTTTTTATTCTTACAATTCTGTCCGGGAAATATCTTCTAAACCATAAGAGCTAGCAACTTCAAATTTGAAACACTTATAGATCTCATTAAGGACAAGTGTCATGTATTAGAACTGTTACCCTGCCATGTCCACTTTTTGAGTTATTGCCCTTTGTTGTCTTTATTCTTACATTTTTGTCTGAAATATATCTCTCGAACCATAAGTGCTAACAACTTCAAACTTTGTACGCTGATAGATCTCATTGAGGAGAAGTGTCATGCACAAGAATTGTTACTCTGTCAAGCCCACTTTTTGAGTTATTGCCCTTTGTTGTTTTTCTCCTTACATTTTTGTCTGAAACATGTCTCTCAAACCATAAGTGCCAACAACTTCAAACTTTGTACACTGATAGATCTCATTGAGGAGAAGTGTAATACACAAGAATTGTTTCTCCGATACGCCCTTTTATGAGTTATTGCCCTTGGTTGTTTTTACCCTTATATTTTTGTTTGGGACATTTTGTCCAAAACCTAATGTACTAGCAACTTCAAATTTTGTATACAGTTATAGATCTAGTAAGTAGGAGCTATTTTATAAGAAAGGATTTTTGTTATCCGGTGGGGGACTCCTGTATTGCATCGCAATTCGACATGCACTTGTTTAGATTTGTCCAGAGCTCCAGATAAGATTGGTAAAAGCTTTTCAAAATGCAATATTTCATGTACTGCTCGTCTTTTGTTGGTACTCATTGGAATTGTCTCATCGAGACGATTCAATTGAGTACCCACAATACAGAGTTTGGAATTGAAATAACAAATTTTGGAATATCTTTATCCTCTCTGCAGCTCTCTTCGTCCAGTTCCAGTGAACACAAGGCCAAGTTTTTCAGTCAAGGTCAATTAAAAAATTCCATTACAGATTCAAAGCATTTCATTGGCTTGGTGCAAAAAAAATTATAGCACTTAAAGTTAGAATGCATTTAAACGTTTTTACACTAAGCCATCTTTATGACCATTTAAAGAAAGAAATGAACTTAACAATTATAACCTGAATGTTGAGATTAAAGAGAGTAACCATGAGAAAGTTTAACCCTTTCCCAAACAAGACTGGGTTTTGACGTCCTTAACTCTTTCACTGCCAAATATTTATTTCGGACGCATTTCTCACTGCTGAATTAATTCGAAGAAATTTCCAAGAATCGATACCCTATACACAAAAACATATATGACTTTTGACTCATTTGATGGATTCCTTTCAAATTTTCAGCACATACAGACAAATTAAGCACCTATATGTGACCACAATTTAAAGGTTATTTATGAAATGACAATTTTTTTTCTTTTTTATGTTGTGGGTACTCATATATTTCGCCCCCATAAATTTGTCGACTAAAGTCGCCTATGGCAGGGATCCCCTATAGTCGACAAAAGTCGCCTATGGCAGTGAAAGGGTAAATAATATAGGCTTGGGAAAATATTGAAACAAAAGAAGAAACTGCTGATAACCAGCAGTTTCTCCTTTTGTCTCAATATTTTCTGTGCCATATTTTACACAAATCCTATCTTTAATAACATCCACTTTGTCATTTGTGGCAGTTTTTGAAGTGGATAACCCTAAAATTTTGTCGTTTGGGAAAGGGTTAATGAATGTCTTGTTATATTTTCCATGTTGTCGATCGGTCATTTACTTCATATGACCCAGTACATGCATGTGTTTTTTTTTTCAGAAACAATTGATAAATTCCCAAGAGGCAGCTCAAAAAGAGGTAAGAAACAAGAATGATTTGGAAACAAAATGCTGGTGAAATAAGATAATGCTCTGTTACAACTTCCAAGATGTTGATTTAAAATTACTGAATTCATGGTGATTTCAGGGCTAGCGCGATGTTTGGATTTTTTTCATTGTTCATTTGTTTTCTGATCAAACAATTACAAGATTTGTTAATAAAAGTTTTAGTTAAACAATATTTGGAAATCCAGTTTATTTGTCTTTCGTGAGGCTTGATGGAATAGTGGAACAAAGTATAACAATGCATTGTGTTTTCTTGTGTATTCTCTTGACTGTCTTATACAAAGAAGTGACATTTTACCAAATAATGGAAGTGACCTTATGTAAAAAAAAGCTTGGCAATGGCATTACTTAATAACTCAGTTAAACTATGTTAACCCTTTCCCAAACGGCAATTTGACAGTTGATGCAGGTGACAAAATGAATGTTTCCAAAGATAGAATTTGTGTATAAAAATGCATAGAAAATATTGAGACAAAAGGAGAAACTTTTGGTTGTCAGCAGTTTCTTCTTTTGTCTCAATGTTTTCCCAAGCCTATTCTCTTAGGGACATCAAAACCAGGTCTTGTTTGGGAAAGTCTAAAACAAAATGTTAAGCATTATTTCAGACATATTTTCCCCTGCAAGTTGGTTGCTGCATCTTTGAAATTCACATTTTGTGTTTTGTTGTGTTAACAGATGACAAGATTAGAGAAGGAAAATGACGATTTACAAGGCAAACATTCCAAACACGCAGAACAACTACAAAATGAAGATATCAACCTACCTAACAATCTAGAGGTAACACTGATCATTTATGTCTTACTGTGTCATTAGATGATTGGTGCGGTGTCAGGATTTCTGTGAAAGGGATTTGAATATGCAAACAGGGGATTTCCTTTTCCTAGTATTACACAATGGACAAGTTTCCTCTAATACCCCCCCCCCCCCCCCCACACACACACACACACACACACAACAGTCTCTGGAAGTCGTCCTTAAAGGCAAAAGGCGAAATTTTTAAACAGGGAATGGTTGACTGTAAATCCAATAGAATAACCATCTTACTGGCTATTTATGAATTCATTCAATTTCCTTATTTTTGTTCCACTTAAAACTTCGCTTTATTACTGTATATTAAATGCATGTGTGCTTTATAGCTGTATGATGAATGCACGTGCGTCGTAATTGTTTTCTCCGCATGGTTTGGGAGCCTCGTTTTGATAATGTCGATTTGTTACTATTTTTAGTAACAATTCTCATGTATACAATGTTAATTTCCAATTAAGCCGTTGTTTGCCTCCAGAAGTTAATCCGAGTCTTCTCTGATGAAAATTAGCTCTTAGATATTTGGATGTCGCTATTTACATCAGAGCGCTGTCCCATTGAAAAACAAAAGAAAATTCTGACACAACTTATGTCGCTGTGTAAGACTTTTCTTTTGTTTTTGAATGGGACAGCACTCTGTTGGAAATAGCGACATCCAAATATCTAAGAGCTAATTTTCATCAGAGAAGACTCGGATTAACTTCAGAAGTGTTCTGCGGGTACGGACTAAAACATAAATGAAAGGAGTCTATTTGGACTGGATTTTTGCATGAAAATGAATTAACCATGCTAAGAAGGGTGTTATTTGAAACCCACAAAACCCATCTGGATCTGCCACTGGATGATCTGTGCATATATGATCCTTTGGCAGGTTATGCAGCACAACTCGGTGTTTGGGCGCAACATCCTTTTGCTGTGTTATATACCTTGAAAGACATCAATTCACCGAGCGCCGACTGTCAATCATAACCATCGATAAGCCACTGGACAATCAGAAAAATGCCACGTCACCATTGTTTGTCTTAAATTCTTCGTTGCGCGTGGTATTGTATCGATCTATCGACTGACAATACCCACATTGTTTGTCTTAGACTCTACGTAGGGCGGAGTGATCTATTGACTGGCGTTTGGTCAATTTGGTATATTTTGCACATGAATCAGACTGAAAAACAGATATAAAGCTATGCTAGTAAACATTAAAAAAATGGAAAGATTAAACTAAATATGCATTACACCCAGATTAATTTTGGAACTTTGTCATCATCTGATATTATGCTTCATAAATGAATCAATTTGTAATATTTTATTGCATTTACTCACATTCACATGTTTTTTTCTCAACAACATTATAGGATATGCAGCTACTTTTATTGAAGTACCGAGAAGAGATTATCGCAGCCAAGGTTGACAAAGAACACACTGAGGAGAAGTTGCGTAGCGAGCTGATCTTCCTTAAAGACCAGACTGTGTCCGAACAACAAGAGAGAAATAGGATGGAAGAGGCCCTCACTCAGGAAATAAATTCACTACAGGAAAGATTAGGTAAACATAATGCAAGCTTTTTCCTTGCTATTAATTAACCCTTTCGCACTCAATACAATTTTTGATTGGTTCAAATTTAAAGCTATATCAGGTGACTAAATAGTTGTTGATAAAAAAGGCGTTGTTCACAATTTCCCATTTCCACATATTGATGCTTTTTGATGCCCCTCAAGATACAGGCTTTGGAAAACATAGTGGAAAATTGGGAGTTGCTTGTTACAAACAAATTCTTCATTTCCCACAATATTTCTACCCAGCAAGTCTGCTAAATTGCCATAGTGTTTTCTCATTCTCTATGCTATGATTTTATTCACAGCTATACAAGATAGCCTTAAATCTGAATTGGAAAGAGAAAGTTCAGTTCGAGCCAAGTTAGACAAACTTAAAGAAGCGGAGCAGACTGTTAACCCATTACCAAACATTAACAATTTTAGGGCCTCTCAAAATAAAGGCTTTGGAAAGCATCATGGAAAATGAAGAAATTGCTTGTGGTAAGCAATTTCTTCATTTCCCACAATGTTTTCTACTTAGAAAGTCTGCTATAATTCTTAAATTGTTATGTTTTCTCATAACCTATGATTTGTTTTCACAGCCATACAAGATAGCCTTAAATCTGAGTTGGAGAGAGAAAGCTCTGTAAGAGCGGAGTCAGAATCCAAACTAAGAGAGGCGGAGCAAATGGTCAAGGGTCAGCAGGCCAAATATAAACAGTTAATACATGGTCTGCAGAAACAGTTAGAGGAGCAGTCAACTGCACGGGTATGTAATATTGTCGCTTTTCAACAAAAACCTCATAACTGCAGCTCAAAACAAGCTGCAGTTAGGAGGTTTTTGTTGAATTGAAAAGTGACAATATATTTTTATGACTACAAAAACATAAAAGAGAAAAACAATTTCAATTTTGCCAAAAAGTGGGCACGTTACCTTAAAGGTGTAAAAGTGCAGGTGGCATAAACAATGATCAGACTGCACTTATGTGCAGGCTGATCATTGTTTATGCTACTTGCTTAAACCAAAATGTAATACAAATGAGCCTGAATCTGGAAAAACGTCCCTTAAGGCTTTTGAGTCCAACATAGATCCAGATCAGCCTGTGCGTATGCACAGTCTGATCAGGATCCATGTTGTTCTCCAATAGCTTCTTCGTGACATGTAGTAACTTACAGAGAGCAGCATTGATGCATATTGGACTCCATTTGACAACAGGCCGATCTTGAAACTCAATTTTGAAAAATGCTATAAGGGACGTTTTTCCAGATCCCAGCTCAAATGTATTATGGATATTGTTGTCATAAGGGTTGCAATCAAAGGAGTAAAAAGGGATTAAAATAAGAAATAATTGATAGTGGAACAAACTAAGAGAAGCTGAGCAAACTGTTAAGGGTCATCAAGCCAAATATAAACAGTTGATGCATGGTCTGCAAAAACAACTAGAAGAACAGTCAACTGCACGGGTATGTAACTTTTTATGCCAGCATCAAAATATAGTTTGTACTTTGTTCATCTTTCCATCTGTCTGCTTTTCTACTGCAAGGGAGGATCTAGAGGGGGTTCAGTGGGTCCAATCTTTACAAACAGATTTAGATAATAGTGAGGCGGTGCAGCGAGATTTTGTCAAACTTTCATTACATTGTTCTATTCCAGACGCGATTGGAAGATGACACCCACAAGATGAAAATGAAAATACAATCTTTACAAACAGATTTAGATAATAGTGAGGCTGTGCAGAGAGATTTTGTCAAACTTTCACAATCTTTACAGGTATATATAGTTATATAATCAAAATATGCATTCATTTATTAAAGGACGTATCGCTGTTGGGGAGTCAAAATAAGCTGGAGTTACGAGATTTTGACTTCCCACCGACGTTATGTTTGTTACATATCTTTTACAATCCTTAGAGCTGATTTCTATATTGGATCGTCATTACAATACATTGTAGCTTGGAAAATGTTAAGAGAAAGGAAGAAAATGCTGATCAGCATTTTCTTCTTTTCTCTCAATATTTTCTTAGGCTTTTTCTTAGGTTTGCCAAAATTTGATCATGTTTGGTAAAGGGTTAATGTTACGAGAGAAATGATTTAGTGTGCTCAGATTTCTTGGGAATATTCTAAACAATTTTTGTGAAAAATTGTATGAACAGTAGGCAAAAAAAACCCAAAAAGTAAAAAATTCAAAATTTGAGAGCAATGAAAATTGCCTCCCTTTAAAATCGTCTATTCGCACCATACAGATTTCATTCCATAACTGGTCACATAGCCTATTACCCAGGTCTTACCTTAACATAGTTATTTGGCCTTTTCAAATGATAAACTGAAAGATGAATGGATGTTTTATTATCTTCACAGATACAATTAGAACAATTAAGACAAGAGAAGACGGGGGAAGACGGAAGTTAAATGGGAATACAAAGACGATATTGATGATTATCACGGATGTAAACAACCTTTTACTGTCACTCCATATTTATGCCCCCGTATCGAGAGATTAGGGGCATATTGTTTTACTCATGTCCTTCTGTCTGTCTGTCTGTCTGCCATTCTCTCTGTCTGTTTGAAAACTTAACATTGCCATTTTTTCCAAATGTATTTGACATACAAAGCTCAAATTTGGTATGTAACCTTCTTTCAGTGACATGCAATATGACCTTCTTCAAGGTCATTCATTAACCCTTATCAACCCTTAACATGAAAACTTAACATGAAAACTTAACATTACCTTTTCGGGGGCATTCGTGTTTCACAAATACATCTTGTTTATTTTGTTGTTTGGTAACGGGTCAAGAATTTGTGTTTCAGATAGCACAGAAAATATCGAGACAAAAGAAGAAACTGCTGGTTATCAGCAGTTTCTTCTTTTGTCTCAATGTTTTCCCAAGCAATTTCTACTTGGGACGGTCACATCAAAATGGGGTAAAGCTTGTTTTTTCTATACAGATACAATTAGAACAAATAAGGCAAGCCGAAACGGAAGTTCGGTGGGAATTTGAAGATGATATAGAAGATTGTCATGGTTGTAAGCAACCTTTTACTGTCGCCAGGAGAAAGGTATTTTATTTGAACTTATAGCTCACGATAAATGACCTGGCAGAGCTTCTCAGCCTTTTGGCTAGGGCTGCTCTGGCAGGTCAATTATCGTGAGCTATAAGCCTCTCCCAACAGCAAAATTTCTGGGTGTTCTAGTGAAAAAGCTGTTGCACACGACAAAATGGATGTGAATAATAGTAAAATTTGTGTACAATATAGCACAGAAAATATTGAGGCAAAAGGAGAAAATGCTGATAACCAGCATTTTCTCCGTTTGCCTCAATATTTTCTGTGCTATATTGTACACAAATCCGACCTTTACTAACATCCATTTTGTCGTCTGCAACAGCTTTTACTCTCTACTCTGGACTAGCTTTTAAACTAGAACACCCAGAAATTTTGTTGTTTGGGAAAGGGTCAAGCCTTGGGAAAGAGTCAAGCCTTTCCCTAACAACAAAATTGTAGGGGGTCCACTTCAAAAGCTGCTGCAGATGACAAAATGTTATTGCAAATGTTGCTTATTAATAATATAGCCAAGAACATATTGAGGCAAAAGGAGAAATTCTTTTGACTCAATGTTGTCCCGAGCCAATTCTATTAGGGACGTCACAACTAGGTCTTGTTTGGGAAAGGGTTATTTTATTGCTAGCTCAAGATGCGTGTTAACCCTTTCCCGAACAAGACCTGATTTTGACGTCCTCTATAGATGAGACTTGGGAAAACAATGAGGCAAAAGAAGAAAGTGCTGATAATCAGCACTTTCTTCTTTTGCCTTAATATTTTCTGAACTATTTTGAACACAATTTCAGTCTCTAGTAATATCTCTTTTGTTGTCTGCAGCAGCTTTCCAATTGGGCCATCCTAAAATTTTGTCGTTTGGGAAAGGGTTAAACCCAATCAATCAATTGTTCCAGAAAGGGTTAAGTGTGTATAAAAATCAGACATTTGTCTGTTGTGTTTGTTAATGCAAGAGTTATCGAACATCTGAATTCAGACTTGGACAAACTGTTGCTTGCATGATGTGTTGCATCTGTTTTGTGAAACATGCGCTTCAAAGAAAGTATTGATAATGAGCATGTGCATGCCTTCTTTGTGTTTGTATCACTTAGATTGTATGATACATGACATATCGATGGCTCAGCAAGAAACAATTGTAACTGCCTATACGTTTATAGGCAGTTACAACCATTTTATGCCGAGTCATCAGTATGTTATTTTGTTTACTTTTTTCTGTCTTGAAAAACAAACAAACAAAAACTAATTATTGTGAAAAACTTGGTCATATTGCTAGTTTTTTTTGGCAAAAAAGTATTCAATGTATTGTTGAGAATTATGTAAAAATATATAAGAACTTTTTAGCGAGTCGGGACTTTATGTCCGGGGAGCTAATGTCGCAGCCCTAGTGTCGGCGTCGGCGTCCCGTCCCGTCCCGTCTTCACTTGAAAAACTTTAACCTGGTCTATATCTCAGGCACTATTAGAGATACAGCCTTGATATTTCACACATAGATAGTTCTCGACAAGACCTTTCATTTGGGACCATGACCTTTGACCTAGTGACCTTGACCTTGGAGTTTGACCTACTTTTAAAAAACTTTAACCTGGCCTATATCTCATGCACTATTATAGATAGAGCCTTGATATTTCACACATGGATACCTCCTGCCCAGACCTTTCATTTGTGACCTTGACCTTTGACCATGTGACCTTGACCTTGGAGTTTTACCTACTTTTAGAAAAAATAGCTGTTTTTGTGACAAGCTCCTGTATAGGCGAGCTACGTTGTCCACGGACAACTCTTGTTACTACAATTTTAGAGCATTTGAATCATCTTGAATTTTGTAAAGACATTGTTTGCCAGTTTTCATACTTTTTATCTATTTATTTCACTTAACAGTATTTATTTCACTCCACATTAGATCTATCTATTCTACTCCATAGTATTTATTTATTTTACTCCACAGTATTTATCTTACTCCACAGTATTTATTTTACTCCACTGTTTTTATTTTACTCCATAGTATTTATTTTACTCCACAGTATTTATTTTACTCCACAGTATTTATTTTTATGTCACAGTATTCACTTTACTCCACAGTATTTATTTTACTCCACTGTATTTATTTTACTCCACAGTATTTATTTTACTCCACTGTATTTATTTTACTCCACAGTATTTATTTTACTCCACATTAGATCTATTTATTTATTTTACTCCACAGAGTGACAAGAAAAAGGCAGACCATGATCACAATAGATCTATAAAGGTTCATTTTTCATTTGACTTTTTCTATACTCTAACCTTCCTAACATTTTGTACTCCTTATATACTCTACAATAAGTTGGTTTGATGTTAAATTGAGAAAAATATTATCAGTGCATAGAAAACTTTGAGAGAAATGGAAAAAAGACTTTGATTGTAGTTTGATAAGAGCAACAGGTAAAGGGGGGGTAAGAACATTTTTTTTTTCAAATCCGAAACTTATGTTGTGGGTACTCATTTTAATTGTCTTGTCTTGAATCGTCTTGACAAGATGATCCTTGACAAGACGATTCCAATGAGTACTCACAACATAGAGTTTGATTAGCATTGAAAAATATTATGCATTTAGAAAATTCATTACCCCCTCTTATCTGTAGCTCTGTTTAGTTAGATTGAAAAGATCAATTTTGGTGCATAGAAAACAT
Source organism: Fragum sueziense (assembly GCA_963680895.1). Taxonomy (NCBI): domain Eukaryota; kingdom Metazoa; phylum Mollusca; class Bivalvia; order Cardiida; family Cardiidae; genus Fragum; species Fragum sueziense. The sequence continues at coordinate 3,434,669 of OY804603.1, forward strand.
TGAGAGAAATGAAGAATGAGCTGGATAGTGGTTTTAACCATTAAACACTTTCTATACTATAATCTACCTAGCATTTTGTACTCTCTATGCATATGTCTGTACTTTGTAGTTTAATGCTTTATAAATAATTCATTATCATTGCATAGAAAGTTTTTGGTGAGCATATAGTCGCCATGCTGTCCGTCTGGCTGTCAGTCCGTGTGTCCGTCCGTCCACAGCCATATCTCGGTAACCCTTGGACCAAATTCAACGAAACTTCACATATGAACTCCCATGCATAATCCCTAGGGACCTTTTTCTCCATATGTTGATTTGAGGTTGCGTCATGGAAAAAGGGGCCTGGATATAAAAATTAGATTTTCTCCAATTTCTCTTCATCAAATGGGCAGAATTTGATGAAATTTTGTACTTTTGTGATAAATGAGATGTTCTAGACCATATCCTATAAATAATGTGTGTACAAAAATCTGTCATGGGAAAAGGGGGCTTAATGTATGATAATTTTTATTTTGTGACAAACACTTATTCGGGGAGTATAATCGGTCTATGACGGCTCTTGTTGACTTCTTTCTCAGAGAATTGGACTATGCATATATGAATTATATAGATACATGATCTGCATAGATAATTTTGAGGGAAATGGAGAATGTGTTGGTTCTCCTTCTTTGTTCTGCATTTTCTCCCTTCCCTCTATGTTTTCTAGAGTCTGCTCTTGTGGACAATGCATTTATGAATATGATATATAAAAGTACTGAAAATGGACATTTTATATATTATAGAACAGCAGAATTGTTTTCTGAAAGTGTCAGTAATAGAAATTGCTATAACTTCCAGTTCCAATTATATTTTCCCCATGATAATTTGGAACCTTTTGACCTCTATCCCATATTTAACGCTTTATCAAAGAATACCTGGATTTCATTGCCCTGCATTAATATATTTTTTCGTGGGCTGCTATCTTCTTTGTTTGTGGATCAATTTCAAAATGATTTATTGGTGTATAGTGGTTTTGAGTTTTGTGCAATGGTCTATGTTGAAATATCTAATCGTTTCACACACAAGATTAGTGTGATCTATCTACATTGAAAGCTATCACATACTTTAGATTTAACCCATTACCAATATTTTAGCCTAGCTTAAACTCAAAGATGGTGCATACAACAATTTCAAGTGAACATAATTATATACTTTTTGGTCTTTTTGGGTAGAAAACATTGTGGTAACTGAAGAAATTGCTTGTCACAAACAATTTCTTCATTTTCCACGATGTTTTCCTAGGTCTTTTCTTGTTGGGGAGTCAAAAGGCGTCTCTGTGCAGTAATGGGTTAAAGAGATTGTAAATTTTATAATTTACTTTTATCTGTCTTTTTAACTCTTTCGCTGCCAAATTTCCTGGAATTGTCCTATTTCCAGTGCCAAATTTTGGAAAACTTCATAAGAGGGCTTACCAGTTTATAGAATAGTAAAAAATAGTTGTTTGATAATATTAAGCTGAAACTTTCTGGAATCATTGCACATAAATTATTATGCCCAATAGCATACTTTTTCTCAGGCAGTTTGATCAGATTACTTTTCCCTTGACCTTGAATGACCTCATTAAGCTATTGTTTGAAAGTCTCCGATCGGCGACATTGGCAGTCTTCCTATGGGTAGCTTTTTGGCGATATTGGCAGCGAAAGAGTTAATCTGTCTGTAATTCAGTCTGTCTATCTGTGTGAACATAACATAAAAAAACTAATATTTCCCTTTAATCCTTTCCCAAGCAAAAGAATTTTGACCTGTCCATATATTAAATGGTGTTGCAAAACAAAATTAATCTGAAAGAAATGACAGGAACTCTGTGGTAGAAGGGAAAATATTGAAGAAAAAGGAGAAAATGCTGGCTATCCGCATGTTTTTCTTTTCTACAATATTATTAAGTTTTAAGACTTTTGTGTGTCGAAAGCATCATTGTTTGGGAAAGGGTTATTTGGGTTGTTTGAGGACTTAGCACAAGAGTGTTATAACTGCATTTATTTCGTTATTAAAGCCTCTCTTACAACCCTTCATGCGTCTTTTTAAACCGTACGTTTTAAAACTCTGCAAAATCGCACAATTTATAAAGACCCACGACGGGTTGTAAGAGCGCCTCGAAATATTGTCCGGTCAATTATTTACTGCGTGCAGTCTGCGTCATGGTTGCATCCATCAAAATTGTACATTGCACGTGCGTGCATCGCACGACTAAACATACATTTTAGACGCAGACAGCACGCAGGAGCACATACGACCGGTTGTAAGAGAGGCTTAAACTTCTAGGCCTTTATATTAACCCTTTCCCAAACGATGACATTTCAGGATAGTCAATTTTGAAAGACGCTTTAGACAAGAAAATGTTTGGTTTTGCAGATAGAATTTGTGTAAAATTTAGCAATGAAAATATTTAGGCAAAAGGAGAAAATGCTGATTATCAGCATTTTCTTTTTTTGTCTAAATGTTTTCCCAAGCCAATTCTAATAGAGACATCAAAACCAGGTCTTGTTTGGGAAAGGGTTAAGAGGGATGAATTTTGTTCAATGGTAACACAATGGTTTTGTGACACAGGGGTCACTGGTTTGATCCCCCACCTCACCAGTCTTCTAGATGTGACTTTAATTAATTAACCCTTTCCCAAACAAGACCTGGTTTTGACGTCCCTAATAGAAAATGCTTGGGAAAACATTGAAACAAAAGAAGAAGTTAACCAGCAGTTTCTCCTTTTGTCTCAATATTTTCCATGCAATATTTTACAAAAAATGTATTTTCAATAACTTCTATTTTGTAAATTGTGGCAGTTTTTGAAGAGGATCACGCTAAAATTTTGCTATTAGGCAAAAGGTTAAATTGAGATCCTGTTTCTATATAACCTTAGCTGTTGAGTTGGATGTAAAACTCCAATTCTTTGGATTAAGAAAATTTACAGTTTTCATTGACTTAGACTAATGTAGATAATGCAGGTGTCCTAGTGAAACCTTTAAAACTGTTAAGAATTTTTAATTTCAGATCTAACCTTTAAGACATTTACTTATTCCAGAAAAACCTTATAAAGCCAAAATGGTCTTTAATTCTCTCTCAAAGCCTTATGATTGCTCTGACTAGTTACTGTCCAAGCATAAAGAAAGTAATGGATTTTGCTCTGCTTTTTCCCTTCTTTTATGTATTGTCTTATAATGTAGATATCATCAGATGCCACCGAATCTTACCAAAATTTTCAAAGTTTTCTCTGGGGAGACCCTAATTATTAGAGGGATGCATAAAATGACTTCTGTTATAACTGTGCATTTTCCTATGGAAATGGCCTTTATTTACTCTTTATTTTGTCATATTTTACACTAAAAGGCATATTTTTTCACACATTGGAACCTTTATAAAAGCCTTTAATTTTGTTTTCGTGTGCTATGAGGTCTGATAATGTTATTGCATCAACTTGTTTCAAGGTCAAGGTTATCTATGAATGTCAAATGAATTGAGTTTGAGTTAATTGGGGTTTTACGCCGTTTTAAACTGCCAGGGTCATATCGCCGCGGCTGGTACACCTACCCATGGATTCCTGTTGTTTCTCAAACCAGTACTACCACAACACCTTTACCGAGCCTCCAGCTGCTCGCCCACTTAGGTTAACGATTTCAAACCCATTGGTGGGTGACAATTTTGTCAGAAAGGGTATTTGCCGCGGCCGGGTATTGAACCCGGGACCTCTCGAATGAGAGGCAGGTGCGTTACCAACTGCGCTAAGGCTGCGGCGAATGTCAAATGAAGGTTAAATTTTTGAAAACTTGCTGTCTAGAGGCATGTTTAGGGACTGGTTGACCCATTACCCCACAGTGACTCTTTTTGACTCCCTTAAAGCAAAGGGCTTGGGAAAACATTTTGGTAAATGAAGAAATTGCTTGTGACAAGCAATTTCTTCATTTCCCACATTGTTTTCTACCAAATAAGACCAAAAGATTTTAAATTCCCTTAACTTGAAATTGTTGTCTGCGACATATTTAAATTTGGACCAGTCCAAATTTTGCAGTTTGGTAATGGGTTAATGGAAAAAAAGGGTCTCATGGCATTAGGGACTACCTAAGAACCAGATTTGCCTTTGGATTAGTGCAACTTGATCTAGATATATCGTCGGTTGGAAGTCAAAACCTCGTAACTCCAGCTTAATCAAGCTGTAGTTACGAGGTTTTGACTTCCCACCATCGATATGCTGTTTTCTTACTATAAATAACATAGAGGTTATAAGGAAACATTATGGATCTTGCATTCTTGATTAGCTTGCATATATGCATAGCGTCGTTGTAAATGCAAAACCATCGTATCTCATTTTTAGAAAATTTTAAAGGGGAGGGAAAAAAGTGTAATAATTTTTCCCAAACTGAAATGTTTTACTTGAAATTTGGACATATTGTTCATAAATAATTTATCATTGATACTGATCGGTAAAAATATTTCAAAATCTGCGATAATTGTCTAAACTGGACACACAAAGTTTGTCCTTCGAAAATCGCAAGAATCGACATACGAGGTTTTACATTTACACCGACGATAGGCTGATCTTAGTCCATATTTGTCTCAAAGGCCATTAGGGGCTGTATTCCTATATCTTAGTAAACCCATTACCAAACAGTGACTCTTTTTGACTCCCCACAAGAAAATGGCTATGGACAAAATTGTGGGAAATGAAGAAATTGCTTGTGACAAGCAATTTCTTCATTTCCCACTATATTTTCCATGCAAAAAGAGCAAACAATGTAATATTTCATTCACTTGAAATTGTCGTCTGCATCATCTTTGAATTTGGAACGGTCCAAAATTTTGCCTTTTGGTAATGGGTTAACTGTTCTTATGCTGTTCATGTCATATTACTGTTTTGAACAAACCTTAGTCAGGCAGTATAAGCTAAGATCAGTCTGCACAGACGTGCAGTCTGATCTAAGCTTACACTGTCTGCTTTCAACTCAATTATTGTGGCAAAAACTCAAGATAAACTTATTGAAATGTCTAATAAATTGAAAATTTATTTAAAACAAATTTTAACCCTTTCCCAAACAAGACCTGGTTTTGACGTCCCTAATAGAAAATGTTTGGGAAAACATTAAGACAAAAGAAGAAGCTGCTGATAGCCAGCAGTTTCTCCTTTTGTCTCAATGTTTTCTGTGCCATATTTTACACAAATCCTATCTTTAATAACATTCATTTTGTCATTTTCTACAGTTTTTGAAGTGGACAACCCTATTATTCTGCCGTTTGGGAAAGGGTTAAAGTCAGCAGTACAAAGGTTATTATTTCTTTTTCTTCTACTTACAGCACCACTGCCGACATTGTGGAAAAATCTTCTGTAGTGATTGTATAACAAAAACTGTAAATAGCGGCCCAAAATTACGACCCTCCAAGGTGTGCGACGTCTGTCATACGATACTCGTGAAAGACGCGACGCCATATTTTAGTACAGAACCCCCTAGTACGCCGGACTGAAGGAATGATCCACTACAGTGGTTTTTAGTGATTTGTGCATTTTAAGTTCTTTCCAAGTGACAAAATTTTTGTCTGCTCCAAAATTCAAAGCCCTTGTGGATCTTTTAAAGCCAGTATAATGTCGATGTTATTGCAAAACCTTGTATCTACAGCTTGAAAAAAGTTGTAGATACAAGATTTTTTAATAACACTGACAATAAGTCGAAAATGTTTTATAGAAAACATAAGGGGAAATGAAGAAAATGCTGGTGATTTTTTTGCTCTGTGTTTTCTAAAACCGTTATTGTTACAGCCATCAAATTAAGATACTGTGTAGAAAAGGCAAACCATTCTCCAATCAAATTAGAATTGTGACGTTTGTCATACGATACTGGTGAAAATGCAAGTCTGGAACCCCCTGGTAGCCTGACTGTAGGAACTATTCGGTGGTTTTTAGTGATTTGTGCATTTTAAGTTATTTCCAAGCAACAATATGTTACACTGTTCAGAGTTTAAAGCCCTTGTGGATCACTATATAAAACCTTTTAAAGCCAGTATAATGTCACTTTTCAACAAAAAACAAGCTGCAGGTACGAGGTTTTTGTTGAAAAGCAGTGATAAGTGAAATACATGTGCATTACATGTATATAGAAAACATAGAGGGAAAAGGAGAAAATGATGGTCATCGGCATTTTCTTCTTTTTCCTCTGTGTTTTCAAAGTTGTTTCAGTTACAGTCAGATATTGCTCCGGATAGGCAAACCCTTTTCCAGACAATAAAAGTTTAGCCCCTGCAAGGTAGGTGATGTCTGTCATATAATACTCGCATATTCGCATTTCCTTGTTAATTAAAATCAGTGTTGACCAAAGCTTTCTCAATAAAGGTTGTATACTGTTGCTTTTCATTGTAAAAAAATCTTTTTAACTACAACTTGTTTGAAGCTGCAGTTTCATGGGGTTTTTTTTTAAAGAAAAACACAGGTATTGTATGCACTGTGTTCCTTCGTGTTTTATTGCTCAAAATCTATTGCTAGAAAATGAAAATAGAAATATTTTAATTTGTTTGCCAAATACAAGTATACTCATGAGATAAAGGGATACACGACTTTTTGTGAAAATTCAGCATTTTTCAGGAAATGCATTTTCTTTTCTTATTGATTCATTATGTATGTTTCTATTAAAGGCTCAGTCACATCCAAAACCACATTCAAATCAATTGTAATAATCATGTTTAATTGAAAATTATGAAATTTGCTTCATGAATTATTAGGGTTAAACTGAACATTTGATCCTAAATATGGAGTTGTGACCTTGAGGCCTTTTTGACCAACAATTTTTAAGGTAGTCCACCCGTAAAAAGATTCACACGATCTCTTAATTTTTCATGCCACATGTTTAATTGTCTTTACCTATCGTACCCTATTTGGGTGATATCCTAAACATTAGGTGGCTGAACGTTCCAACACAGAATGTTTATAATGTCGCCCGAATAATTCTTATGTCATGTGAATCTCATAAGGGGTGGAATACCTGAACCCATTACCAGACCAAAATTTTGGACTGTTCCAATCTGAAAGGTGTTGCAGACGACAATTTTAATTTGATGAAATTTCAAAAATCTTTAAATTTTGGGTAAGAAAACATTATGTAAAATGAAGTAATTGCTTGTCACAAGCAATTTCTTTGTTTTCCACAATGTCTTCTCAAGCCTTTTCTTGTTAGGGCGTCACTGTGCAGTAATGGGTTGATTTTGTCCAAAATTAGTGAGTGATAATATGCAGTCTGATCAAGATCCAAGATCATGATTTGTTTTCTTGAGGAAATGTGAATGACCAACTTAGATCCTGATCAGACAAAACTGTGATGCAGGCTGATCAGGGTCCTTGGGTTTCAATGGTGTTCCATATCAATGGTTTTCAACAAAAACCTTGTTACTGCAATTTAAAGTGACATTTCACATTTATTTCATTTTTTAAAAGTATGACTTGATGCAAAGATTGTTTATTCTAATGCGTAGAAATGCTATCAGTTTTTTGAAATTGAGCACAAGAAAGTTGTAACTGCATTTATTTCGTTATTAATATTTCAAACTTCTAGGCTTTTAGATTGAATTGACATTTCACATTTATTCCACTTTTTAAAAGTATGTCTTGATGCAAAGATTGTTTATTCTAATGCGTAGAAATGCTATCAGTTTTTGAAATTGTTATTTATAAGCGAAAAATGTGCCTTCAAAGTTGAGACAGAAATGACAAATTCTATATAAATCTGAACTGTTGTCCACAACAATCTGTGTAATTTTAGCACAAAAATATATATTTCTCGTAAACGGTTCAATATTTTGGCTTCAAATTTTCAGAATTTTCACAAGAAAACATGCTCTTTCAGATAGAATAAAAGTAAAATTTATGTAAAAATAATCATGAAATGTCACTTTAAAACAAGGTGCTGTTACAAGATTTTAGTTGAAAACCTTTGATATTGTACCCTTTGCCATATGACCCCACCCAGTTTATCCAAAATGTAACACTTCATTCACATGTTTTTTAAACACTAAAGTAGAAAAAGTAAATGCTAGTTTCTACTTTTCTTTCAGTAATTGCTCACTTGTTCATAACATCCTTGAAATAAATATTGTAAATTAACCCTTTCCCATATGCCAAATTTCATATTAATCTAATTAATTGATGCTGAAAGTATTAATGATTGTAAGTTGGTGCATACTAGAAAATATTTTAGGGAAAAGAAGAAATTGCTGATTCTCAGCAATTTCTTCTTTTCTCTCAATGTTTTCTCATATTTATTATACTTTGGACGCCAAAAACCGAGGTCTTATGAAAATTTGAGAAAGGGTTATTTTAGATGTTTTTACATTGCACCATCTTATTTTTATTTGCTTAATTTATTGTTAGAATTATCCCTTTCCCAAACGGCAAATCCAAAGCAGTTGAAAGAGGTGTTAACCCATTCCAACACAGTGAAGCTTTTTACGCATCTCAAGATAAAGGCTTTGGAAATATTGTGGAAAATGAAGAAATTGCTTGTGACAAGCAATTTTTTCATTTTTACAATGTTTTCTACACAAATAGACAAATAAGTATGAATTATTATTCCCTTGAAATTGTCGTCTGCAACACCTTTGAATTTTGACTAGTCTAAAATTCTTTTGTCTGGTAATGGGTTAAACTCCTGTTCCAATTCTAAAGTTGGTGCAGATAACGAAATATTGGTTGATAAAGCACACAAAGTATTGAGACAAAAGAAAGAAAATGCTGTTCTTCAGCATTTCTTCTTTTCCTTCATGTTTTCCTAGGCTTTTATTACGGACGTCAAAACCATGGTTTGTCTGGGAAAGGATTATGTAGTGTTGATATATTAATTGTTATTGTGTAAAATTTATTATGTAAAACAAACAGAAATACAGTAAAGTATAAAAACTAAATTATTGTTTTCTATTCATTTGAAGTCTATCAAAAGTTAACCCGTAACCACACGGTGACCCTTTTTTGACTCCCTACAAGATAAAGCCTTTGGAAAACATTGTGGAAATAAAGAAATTGCTTGTGACAAGCAATTTCTTTATTCCCCACAATGTTTTCTACCTATAAAGGAGGTAAAATGTAAAAATTCTTTCATTTGAAAGTGTTGTCTGCAACATCTTTTAATTTGGAGCAGTTTAAAAGTGTGCTTGTCTGATAAAGGTTTTATTTTAAGTCTGTATGTACATAATCTGACCACAACTCTTTGGGTTTCAACTTTCACGCCAAGGCCTATCCATTTCATACACTTTGGTGAAGAGGAGCAATATTGGGTATTTTCCCATTACTGCACAGTGACGCCTTTTGACTCCTTCACAAGAAAAGGCTTGGGAAAACATTGTGGAAAATGAAGAAATTGCTTGTGACAAGCAATTTCTTCATTTCCTACAATATTTTCTAAGAAAAAGTACCAAAAAATGAAAAAAAAATCCACTCACTTTAAATTGTCGTCTGCAACATCTTTGAAATTGGACAAGTCGAAAATTTTGCCGTTTAGAATGGGCTATAGAAATTCCAATTGCGCATATAGGATTTGAACCCGGAATGTGTGATGGTTCGGATTGAATCATGGTTAGGTGCAACATCCTCCGCAATTATGAATGGAACCTTTTAAATGTGGCATTAAACGTAGGCTAAGTATATCAATTCTTTAATTTGCCAAAGGCTTTAGCCCTTTTCCAAACAAGACCTGGTTTTGACGTCCCTAATAGAAATAGTTTGGGAAATATTGAAACAAAAAATGAAACTGCTGATAACCAGCAGTTTCTCCTTTTGTCTCAATATTTTCAATGCCATATTTTACACAAATTCTATCTTTAGAAACTTCCATTTTGTCATTTGTGGCAGTTTTTTGAAGTGAATCACCCAAGAATTTCGCCGTTTGTGAAAGGGTTCAGCTTACTCTAAAGATATCACGAACAGCAGATTGGCTCCACTAAAAAGAAGCAAGTTAAAGTTGGATAGCCATGTCCACTTTCTGAATTCACGAACAAAAAGGAGAGGTGCAGATCTCACAATTTCCTATTGAGAGAAAACGAAATGCGATTATCCCCCCCCCCCTCTCAAACGGGGCTGGGTTTTGTGCCCCTGGAGGAAAAATGGTTAAAAACGTTGAAGAAAAAAGAACAAAAGAAAATGCTGTTGATAGGACATTATTTACTACGGTATACAAAAAATAATTATAACAAGAGCTGTCACTGTAAGATGACAATGCCCCCGACACCGCTTTGATTTTAAATTATGGCCAATCTATGTTCAAGGTCAATGTCATCCAGGGGTCAAGGTCACCAAAGTATGTGCCTACAGAAAGGTAATGTACCAAGGAATGTTGTGGTAAAGTATGATGCGAATATGTTAAGTAATAAGGAAGTTATGGCCAATGTTAAAGTTTTTGGACGGAATGACGGACAGACGGACGGACAGACAGACGGACAGACAGACGGACGGACGGACAAGTCAAATTTATGATGCCTCCCTATCGGGGGCATAAAAATTAACATTTACAACTATTTAGTCGTCTGCAGCAATTATATTAAGCTGTACCAGTCTAAATTTTGACTTTTTGGGGAATGTCAAGTTCTTTCGTACTACATACAAATCGATGAATTAATCAACGTTGGGATAGTCGAAATAGATTAGTTTTTGATTGTTAAAATAACGTCACTATCTGTCATTAAGGTGTCTTTACGCCTTTATAAATGAATGGGTTTGACTGATGTCTAAAAAGGCAAAAGCAAATCCCTTTTTAGCTACAACCCATATCAGCCATTTCCAAAACAAACCCTGGTTTTTGACGTTCTATATAATAAAATATTCAGGAATCTTTGAAAGTGAAGAAACCGACGGTGTTCAGCATGTCCACTTTTCCCTCGACATTTACTTATTTTAAACTAATGTACATGTATGCCTACGTGCATGTACTTTCCGAATAAGAACATAGCATCCATTATCATTTGCAGCTGCTTTTAAATTGTAGTAGTGTTAGATTTTGCTGTTCGGGAAAGGATTAAGTGACAATTTGTAACCTATTTAGCAACCGAATTTAAAGCCGAAGTTGGACCTTGCAATTGATATCTTGTTTGATTTGATAAAATAACTCTTTAACAAAGAGAATCTGTTTTTTTGCATCTCTACAAAATATTTTTAGAAGCCATTTACTTGAAGGAAAAGAAGAAAATGCTGATAATATTCTTCTTTTCATTCAAGTATTTCTATTCTGTGAATAAATCATTAGGATCCATTTAGTTTGTCGTAGCCTACCATAGATCCCTCAATTGTACGCAAATTCAATGATATTGCAATAAATACAAAAAAGGCGCGGATTTACAGCCCAAAGTGAATGTGAATGAATGAATTTGGACTTTTAAACAGAGGAATGGCAACTCACGAAGGTTCACAAAACAGCACTCCCAAAACATTGAGGCAATAGCTTTAGCCTTTCTCGAGCAATACAGAAAACTTACAAAACATTGTTCAAGTAAAAGAAGAAACTGTCTGCACTGATCATGCCAAGCGTTTTTTAACATGGGGACTTGCTTGCCTTTTAGAAGTTTAGGTCTATGAAGAAAAGCTACGATTTCAGCCCACACCCTATATTTTCTGTAAATTCTTAAAAGGCGAATAGGCTAAATAATGCCTTTTATTGAACCGATTCAAATGAGTATCAATCCCCTCTCCCCCCCCCCCCCACCCCCCTTAAAAAATCAAAAAAAGAAGAAGAAGAAGAAGAAGAAGAAGAAGAAGAAGAAGAAGAAGAAGAAGAAGAAGAAGAAGAAGAAGAAGAAGAAGAAGAAGAAGAAGAAGAAGAAGAAGAAGAAGAAGAAGAAGAAGAAGAAGAAGAAGAAGAAGAAGAAGAAGAAGAAGAAGAAGAAGAAGAAGAAGAAGAAGAAGAAGAAGAAGAAGAAGAAGAAGAAGAAGAAGAAGAAGAAACATTACAAACCGTTAGACTTTGAAATAGACCAAATTCAAAGGTGTTGCAGATTACAATAATAAGTGTGTGTAATTTCACATTTTTAGAGCTTTTGTGTGAAAAATATTGCGGGAAATGAGGAAATTGCTTGTCACAAGCAATTTCTTCATTTTCTACAATGTTTTCCAAAGCCTTTATCTTGAAGGGCGTCAAAAGGCGTCACTGTTTGAAAATAGGTTAACAGTATTATCGAATCAAATTGGTCATACTATAATGCATGATCGTGCTCGGTTACATGCAGTTTCCAAGCAACCCAAATAAATCATTGATATTTCGAGTTTTCAATCGTAATATTGCATATTGAAATTAAATAACCACAACAACTGGCTTGCAGGCGTTTTCCATATTCGCCCAATCATAGAGGAGCTAGGGAACCCCCATCTTACCCAAGACGATGACGACGACGACGACAACAATAATAAAAATGAAAAAAAAAAAAAAAAAAAAAAAAAAAAAAACGCCCCAAAACAAGAAAGAAATACAGAAAAGAAAGAAAGAAATTCATGAAAAGAAATACGGGTTCAAATAAAAGTACCAGCCAAAATTGAAATGTAGGCCTACTGCCCTTTTTTATGATAGGCCTACATGTATAATTGTGTATACATCGAAAAAAAAAAAGAAAGAAAGAAAGAAAGACATTGTTGTCCATCATGATTCACTTCTTTTTCCTGGATATTTTCTATGCTGGACCACACAAGATTACTTTTTAGTAACACTTATGATGTCTATGACTGAAATTCCTTTCCCTTCATATCTTCTTTATTAACCAGATTTTGACTGCTCATAATTCAAAGATTTTCCAGAAGAAAATTCCATGCGAATTAATTTTTAAGTAGTCCACCCTGAATGAGGTTCGTGTGTCGTGCGTCGTCGGAAATATTCGGACGACGTCGAAAACATTTGGCGGTGGAACTCCCCACCGCCGAATGTTTACGACCGCGCCCGAATATGTTCGTATACGTTTATGAATCTCAAAATGGTGACATTACGGGTATTCTACCATAAACGTTTCGATGTTTCTTGGGTAGAATACACCGTTGAAAGGTAGAGATTGCTTGCTACAAGCAATGCCTCCATATTACTCAATGATTTCTAATGCATTCATATTGTGGAGCGTCAAATAAATTACAGACTGAATAGTATAATTATGTGGGAATGGGTAAAATTGATAATACGGAACGATTTTATCCAGTTAAATTTGACAAAATTTCGGACAAACAATAGTATTTAGTCGGTGCTGTTATTAAATATCGTAACTAAGGCTTAAGCCAAGCCGTAGTTACGAGATTTTATAACAACACCGACGGTTTATCAAAACATAACGGTGAACAAAGTCTATTTTTAGCACAAAATTCTTTGCTATTGCGATGTGGGCAGATCAAAATGTAGAGGCGTGTGATGGTTTATACAAATATCGATACACTGGATTAGGATTGGTCCTTGAAGAGCGAATAAAAACCGTTCAAAATATATAATAAATGAGTTGGATTATGGAAAAATGGCATTTATGATATTTGAGAACAGCATTGATCCAGATCAGACTGCACCTACGCGCAGTCTGATCAGGATCCATGTTGTTTATTTTTGATGTTCAAATAACATGTGACAAAATTAATGAAGGACAGTAGAATGGTCCAGATCAGACTGCTTTAAAATAGGCAACCTATTGTCGATCGAGATCTATTTTATTTTAAAATGTCATAATGGTCCATTTTCTAGATCGCCACCCGAATAAAGATATAAGGAGAGTCAAACATGCAGGCTCTTATCTCATTATATATGCTTTCCAAACAAACCCCTAATCTGACGCCTCATCCTAAAGCATCGCGACAAAAGGATAAATGTTTTTTCTATCCCATCACGTAATATAATTCAACTAAGCTTTATCACAACATTTTCTAATACTTGCGATATTACAATATAATACTAACCGACCAATGCTTTAAGCCCCATTTTCGATTGACATGTTTTGAGTGTTAAGTTGACCCAAAATAATTTCCGAACTATTTTGATTTGTCTCAAAATAGTAAAAACGTGTATCTTATTTGTTTGCGTCCAGTTTGTTGCTATGGGTTAAGTAGCAGAAGGTCTCGAACGAATGAAAACAATTTCTTTATGGAAGGATGTGGGGTTTCCCGGATAATATGATTTATAAACGATGACGAAAAAATGTTATTTGTGAAAACATTGAATAAGTTTGATAGAGAATAACGATCAAAACCCCAAATTTTTAGAAACGAAGTCGAAATGATTGGAAACTATTTTATATCTTTAAAAGTAAGTTTTTTGTACTTTTATACCTTTTATATCAATGTTAAGGAATGTATAAACGTTTTTTGATATTTTTCAATGGAACGTTTAATTAAACATCAAAATAATTATTTTATTAATGAATGAAATTCAATGTCCCCACAGAAACATAGGCTATTCATATTACATTACCACGGTGGATAATCACGTGATACAACAATTTCAGAAAATTTTCAATACTTTTGTTCATATGGAACTGATTTGAATTCGGTTTGAAGCAGAGAAGGTGGACAGACGTCATGCATTAGATGGGCGTGGTGGATTTTTGATAAATCAGCTGATAAAAAGTTATTGAAGATAAACCAAAATTTTGGTTTATCTTCAAAAACTTTTTTATCAGATGTTTCTTCAAAAATCCGCCTCTACCAATTAATTCCTGGAATTGTCCCACACTCTCTGCTTCAAACCGAATTCAAATTGGTCAAATATTAAGAAAAGATATTGATGATTTTCTATAAGTTTGGGTCACGTGATTATCCACCGTGATTACGTATCCTTTGGTAGTCACCAAACTATATGTTTCAGCAAGTCATTGAAATTGTCTCATTCAGACGATTTCAATGAATACCCACAACATAATCGTTGAATATCGCTGCTTTTCTGCAAAAACCGCGTATCTGCAGCTTAAAACAAGCTGCAGATACGAGGTTTTCGTAGAAAAGCGACGATATGTTGATGTAGGTCCTACTCTCAAACTAAGCTCACTGCGTTTAAATCACTTTTTCATAACTGCATAATATTTTTCATTCAATAGCAGCAGGTAAGAGGCAGAAATGGCAATCTATTTTCTTTTTCAACTTTTTCAAATATAAACCATAATATAAAATAATTATATTAACGTCGCAAAACGTTGAAAGTTTTGACTCCCATTTAGAAAAAAATGTTGAAGATGATGAAATGGATGTTAGTTTAGGCAGGACTCGTAATCAATATAGCAAAATGTAAAAAAAAAGTCTAAAAAAAAAAAAAAAAAAAAAAAAAAAAGAAGAAAAAAATAAAAATAAAAAAAAAATATATATATAAAAAGATAAAATGCAGGTAGGCAGCATATTCTTGAGTAATGGTTGAACAATGTTGGCAAGATTATCGTATAAATAGGAATCCATGAATTTTGCAGTAAAAGAATTATTTTTGCGAATAAAAATCTGCTGTATTTTTTTATTCAAAAACATGATAATACTTTTAGGCGATTGTCGCATCTGAACATAGCATACTCTTGATAGTAGGCCTAAATCAAAAACATTTTCTACGTAAGACGGCGTCGGATCATTTTCTTTTCAAATTCACTCTTGAAATATAAAAGCCGTTTAACACTTCCAAAAATGATAATCGAATTTGACGTCATTAATGAAAAGTTTGGAAAACTTTGACAGAAACAAAAGGATGATTTATACGATAACCTATTTTTTCTGAAAATTTTTTTTTTTCTAAACTTGACTTTTTGCCATCCTTCTTGTGCCCATTTAAAGCAAGTTCAGTTTTTGACGTATCTAAACGAAAAAGTATGAGAATGATTTTCCTCAATATGTATGTGCTATAAAATACACAAACTCCCTCTTAAGGAACCGATAGCAGCATTCAGATTGTGAAAGCCTAGCAATGTTGTTGTTGTTGTTGTTGTTGTTTTTTTTTGGTCATTTAGAATTTTTAAGCTTTAAATTCGAACAAATCTAAGTGGTTTCGTTTGAAAAAACAATATATTTTTTAGAACATACATTCAAACCATTTTTTAGGCAATGAGTTCATTTGTATCACTTTTTATCGTCGTTTCCTATCGTACAGAAATAAACTGAAACCAATCTAAGGCATCCTTGACTTTAAGTGCAGGATTAAAAAACTGTCAAATTTTAAATTCAAATTGATCTACCTATCGGTAATGACGTCATTATCTGTCAAAATAATTTAGCCGGGCCCTGGAAAAAGGAATCCTTTGGTATTTCTAATCAACAGAAATCCAGACCAGTTTGTTCATTAAATGCAGTGTGATAGGAACCGTTATTTTTTGCTATAAAATCACATTTTGATTTAGGAAATCAAGATTTGTACGAGAACAACATGGATTCAGGATCCATGTTGTACTCGAATTATCACAAAGCCCCCTTTTCCGGTCCCAGCTCAATTGAAAACGTAATGTCATGTTTGGTTCGTATAAAAAGCTGCGCATTCTTTTGGGATCAGCAATATTTTGGTTTGTTTTGATGGTCAAATAAACTAAATAAGAGTACCTCGACATTTCTTTAAACCGAAAAAAAATATTGAAATATTTCTGAATGCAATCGAGGTAAAACAAGTGATCCGAAATCAAAATCAATGTTCAAAATTCAACAATGACTTTTTAAGGAAATTAAAAATACACTCATATTTTGGATAAAAGTTCTACATTCAGCCCCGATGGTATTCACAGAGATTAAGGTAAGAATACGAAACTTTAGAATCAAACCATTTATGCAAGTTGCAAATGAAATTTTACAGCTTGCTTAAAGACATATGGTCTAGTTGTTACTGTGCAACTTATTGCGCATATCCTAAATAACGAAATAAAGATGGTTCGGTAATTGGCCTTTTCAGCATTTTTTTTTTACATTTAGTTAATATTCAAACGTTAATTTTACTTATAACTAAGAAAAACGCTTGGTTTGATATATTTTCCTTTTTATGTAGGTATGACCAAGCACTATGTATATACCAAGAAAGAAAAATTCTTACCGCTGGAATATTTTTTATTATCAGAAACGTTGCGAAAAAAAGAGCAATTTCAGCTACTTTTGAAAGAATGTCATTTTTTTACTTCTCATATATTTAAGTATCAGTACAGAAAAAATAAATAAAAAAAATCTGACCGAGGGAAATAAATGGACCATCTGTCATTATATGACATTAATTAAAACTATAGAGTCTAGCTACGAGCTCTTTTGAAGAAACGCAGCGACAGTGAAGAATATTTGAGCTAGGACATGAAAGAGTCACTTATGGTATTTCTAACGGTGAGGGATTCAGAATTGCCATCGTGGAAATGAAGCCTGATCTGACAGGAACTCTATATTGCCATCTTACAATTGCGAGCATCAAAAAGGGAATCTTAATGATATCAGCATAGATTTTGTCAGACTGTGGTTACGCACAGGCTTATCTGCGTCCTTGTTGGTACCAAATGCAATATCGGAACTTTTTTTTATCCGACCCGAGCTCAATTATTTCTACTTGTAAATGAAGAAATCACGAGTTCTGACATTGCGGGGAATCACGCAAATCACGTGACACAACAACAGCAATAGCAGAAAATCTTCGATAATTCTGTTAACACTTGACCGATTTGAATTTGCTTCTACCTAAGAGAAGACGAACTAGATCTATACCTGTGATTCTTTGGATGGTGTGGGTCTTTTAAACAAGACCTGATAAAAAGTTATTGAGCAAACAAAATTGTGTCTGTTTGCCCGCAAAAAGGTCTAACCATTTTTTTGGGACCCGCTACATCCAACAAATACTTGCTATTTGTACACTATCTCTGCTACAAACAAAATTCAAATCGGTCAGATATTAAAAGAATTATTTTATAAAGAGTTTTTGCAATTGCTGTTATTGTTGATGTTCTTGTGTCACGTCATTCATCACCGTATCTTATATCACTTATGTAGGCCTACACTTATGTAACGATAGTGAAATTAACCCATTTTTTCCAAAACAGTGACCCATTTGGAAGGATGCACCTAATAGAAAAGCTTCGAAATTGATTAGGATAAAAGAAGAAAAAAGTAAATGCTGATGACCATCATTTTCTTCGTTTGCTTCAATAATATTTAAAATGCTAAATTGGACACAAACCCTTTCATAAATCAACATCGAATTTGCCATCTTCATCGGCTTTCAAACTGTAACAATTGTAATTTTGTCGTTTAGGAAGGGGCTAAACGCCATTAGATGTAGCGATGACATGAAAACAAACATACAATGACACCTCACTCACGACGTGGGCTCGAAAGGTTGTATTCACGTGACCAAATAACAAATGGGGTGTCTGATGTGAGGATTGTTTTCGAGAAAATGTCAAAATGTAGCACTTTGATGGTTTATTCAAACTTAATTTTGTAACTGCAGCTGCATCAAGCAGTACCGCTTTTCAACAAAAACCTTATAATGTTCAACAAAATCAACACTATTCATCTACTGTTATAAGCTGAAGTTATGAGTTTTTTTCTTTTAAAAGCAGAGGTATATGTTGTGGGCAAACTTGAAACTGAGCATTTACGAAATTGTTCAATGTTAAGTAAATCAGTCGAGCAATTTCGTAACTGCTTCGGTCGCAGCAAATACCCTTTCTGACAAAAATGTCATCCATCAATGGTTTGATATCGTGTACCTATGTGGGGGAGTAGCTGGAGGCTCGAAAAGGATGTTGTGGTAGTACTGGCTTGAGAAACGACAGGAATCCATGGTTAGGTGCTCCAGCCGCCGCAATATGACCTTGGCAGTTGAAAACGACGTAAAGCCCAAATAAAATCAAAATCGTAACTGCTTCAAATAACATAATTATTATTATAATTATCATTCCATTGTCTGTCAAACGTTAGATCTTTTTTATACAGACCTCATCTTCAAAAAAGTTTTTTATTCAAACGAGATTGTATGTATGTAAACAATTCGAATGGATTTTGTATATTTCGAATGGGTAGCCATTACAATTGAAATCGAAATAAGTAAAGGGGTGCTGTAAAACTTTTAAAAATTCTAGACAAAATATTGGTACCATTTTCATATTTTTATCTTGTTTTATTTGATCGAGAGTAAATTATTTTACAATACGTACAAAAAACGGATGCGTAGTTCTCATTTCTGTGTTTTGCACTTTGACGCAAACGTTTTGAACATGCAAATGGTTCTGCTGCTTAAATACTTGTTACTTGTGGTTAGAAAACACTAAAATAATTTAACCCTTTCCCAAACAAGACCTGGTTTTGACGTCCCTATTAGAAATGACTTGGGAAAACATTGAAACAAAAGAAGAAACTGCTGATAACCAGCAGTTTCTCCTTTTGTCTCAACATTTTCTATCCCATATTTTACACAAATTCTATCTTTAATAACACCCATTTTGTCATTTTTGGCAGTTTTTAAAGTGGATCACCCTAAAATCTTATTGTTTGGGAAAGGGTTAAGGAACATAACATTCCAATTTCGTTTTTTAAAAGTATGTCTTGATGCCAAGATTGGTTATTCTCATGCGTATAAATGTTATTAGTGCTTTGAAGTTGTTGTTGATACGCCTTTAAAGTTGAGACAGAATTTACAAATTCCATATAAATCTGAACTGATGTCGATACCAATTTGTTTAATTTTAGCACAAAAATAAATTATATATTTCTCGTAAACGGCGCAATATTTTTGCTTGAAAATTTTCAGAATTTTCACAAGAAAAAATGCTCTTCCATGTAAAAATAAAAGTAAAATTTATGAAAAAATATATGTGAAATGTCACTTAAATTAATAGCTCGGATTAGTTTAAGACTGATAGTTCAACTTGTCGAATAACAAGCGACCTGCCGTGTAGCATAGATACTATAGGGCGATATTTGGTTGTCGAGGGCTTTATTTGTATATTTATCATTAATGATGATGTGAATACATTCTAACGCCCTATTCATAAAGATTAACCCTTACCCAAACGGCAAAATTTAGACTGTTCCAATTTGAAAGACGTTGCACACGACAAATTTCATGTTCATAAAATTTCAAAAATATTTCGATTTGGGGTAGGAAAACATTATGGAAAATGAAGAAATTGCTTGTCATTTTCTACAATGCTTTCCAAAGCCTTTTCTTGTGAGGCAGTCAAAAGGCGCCAAAGTGTGGTAATGGGTTAACCCTTACCCTTTCTCATCTGAACAACTTAATCACGGAAATCATTAGAAAACGTTTCTCAGACAAAGAAATATAAATTTGTTACAAACGTTTTCTTTACTTTTCTATGCTACGATGTGTTAATGTTCTATAGCATTCCTCATTTGTTTTTTCGACTTCTACAACTTGCAATTTAGACAAGTATGGACATTTTGTCTTATGGTAAATGATAAATTCCTATGAATGGAAAAATAATTCCAAAGATAGCGATATTATGGTCGCTTAGGTATTTAGTAACTAAAATTAACATGGATTTAGTACGTTGTATACATCCATATTAATATATACATTTAAAGGCCTACTGTGGTTTTAACATTCAATGATATTGTTGTTGATTTAGGAATTGAGGAAGTTATAAAGGAATTTTATATTCGGTTGATCGTGAAAAAAAGATGACTATCAATAAGTTAGACAAGAACACACAATAACACAAGCAACATAACAGCAATTATAAAACAAAAGAAAATACTGGAAATATCTTTTATCATAATTTCCTTTTAAGAATTTATAAACAAATTGACGGGTGTACTTCGTTAATATATGGACAGACGCAATAAGCAGTCAGACGATGTGAATCATTTCAATATAATATTATCAGTGTTCTCCCCAGCCCAATAAGCTGTATCGGCCCCACTACAGCCTCATGAAAATCAATGTAATGCCACTACAGCTTCAAAAGTACCCCACAGCTTAATTTCTTCAAAATGCTCACCAAAATAGTCATTTTAAGGTATTTTCTGTCAAAGACTGATAAATAATGCTTTTTTTATAATTGCAAATGTAATGATTGTGTATAAAAACATGATGAGAAAAGAAGAAATTGCTCATTTCGAGCAATTTCTTCTTTTCCCCATCATGTTTTTATTCATTATCATTTACATGAACACTGTTTTCAAGGTTTACCGACGCTTTTTAGAATTTGCCACTACAGCTTTAAATAATTCTGGGGAGAACCCTGAATATATATGCTAATTGTACATTTTTAATTCGAATTTAAGCAATAATAAGGTATTTACATCAATATTATACTCGTATGAATTCAGGCCTATAAGTTGTATTTCTCTGTGTTTTTGCAAAATTGATATTCATTTATTATAAAAAGACGGATTTGCTCTAGTGATTAGACGCGAATGGCATTTTCATGGCAAAGGTAAAATCGTCACCTTAGAATAGAAAGGTTCTATGTAACATTTTGATAGTTTTGAGAAAATCGCGTTTAAAGGTTTAAAGTTCTGGTATAAATCAGGAAATTAATACACAAAAACAACATTTACACTGATTATGTATTTGTATTTAATGTTTAATTTTATATATGTTCTAATTGATTAGGATCAATACTTTGATCAATATGATCAATAATGTAGATAGGCCCTTTCACTTCCAACTAAGTTTGTAATAGCAAGGACACTTTGGTATAAATAGAAAGGTTCTATGTGTCACATAAAACCTTTTTATTTGAACTCGCTTTGCTGATAAATGCTGGTTTTGGGTTATATGTGACAAATAGATCCTTTTGATACCAACAGATTAAGCAAATACATTATATATAAAAAATTTTATATGGCTGTATTTTCACAAACTGAGGTTCAAAATGGACATTTTTGCGCAAATATTAAAGCATCATTGCATATTGATCAACCGTGGTGAGTTCATGGTCTATACACATATGTGATATTCTTACTTTCATAGGAAAAAAGCTCATTGTACGATAATAATGTATCCGAGTCTTCATTCTTTGAGTCATTTGGTATTTTGTCTAAGCAATTTCTAGCAGTTGGAAGATTATTATAATATGATTGGAAGTCGGTTGGTATGACTTCATTTTTACACAAATTAACTAAGTTTTTTTATGCCCCGGTATAAAAAAAATTGGGGGCATATTGTTTTACTCGTGTCTGTCTGTCCGTCCGTCCGTCCGTCTGTCTGTACGAAAACTTAACATTTGTCTTTTCTCCAAAAGTATTTGACATACAAACCTCAAATTTGGTATGTAACTTTCTTTCAATGATATCTATCTGTTACATACAATATGAACTTTCTCAATGTCATACGTTAACCCTTACCAACCATATACATGAAAACTGAACATTTTAGAAGAAATGGCACTTTCGGGGGCATTCGTGTTTCTCAAACACATCTTGTTTCTTTTGTTCTGAAACTGGCAGGCGCGTGAGATAGCATTAATTTTATTATTTTGTTCTTTTTCCGAGTCATTTATCCGCCATGTGTTGACTTGAGCTTTCTCCATTGTTTCTCTTTGCACAGTATTCACTTTCATGAAACTATTTTCATAAAAGGAATAATTGATCAACAGTTTTTCGGGTCTTCTCTTTTAATGCGAATCAATTTGATATTCAACCAATTAATTCTACAACCCTCAGTTGTAGTGTGTAAATTAAGATGATGTTTTGTAACAAGAGGCTTACATGGTCAACTTTTGACGAGACTGCAATGTATGAACTTTTCCTCCTAGCCATTTTAGATGAATGTACTCCAGTGTGAAGGGACACATATGAATATTAATTAATTTGCTTGTTCGATTGTAGAATGGACAAAGTCGCATTCCACCTGACTTATACCAGATTGAAAAAAAACCTTATGGTTTATTGCCTTTAACTGAGGTAATTAAGATACATAGTACATGTATGATTCAGCTACATATTTGTTTCTTCAACACCCCCTGACCGACAAAATGATTGAGAACTCTTCAAAAGGCAAGTGGCTATCTCACACGAGTCTCTTTTACCATGTGTCTCATCCCACAAAATTAATGATAAAATGCCTGTTTGTCATACGAGTTGTACACTGTAAGATTATAGCAACATATAGTATAGTCCACTAACTAGGGAATAGGGTGTTGTCAAAACGCCTGTAATTCAAAAGTAGCAACACAATATTTTAAATCAAGTTTTGCTTTTCGTTTATTTTTTTCTTTTTCTTCCCGGGCCTGGCTTTTACTTGCCTGATGTTTGTCATATTCATTCTGTATGTCATCCATGTCATGTGATGGCGTTGATACTTTGCACATGTAGAATAGTGATCTTTCTTGGGTTTAAAAAAATTGAACTTCTCACAGAAAACCGACCTGTATTTGTCCTCCTATACAGGGGCTATTCCTTTGTGTCTACACCAGTCTCTGTAAAGTTGTATGTTTAGATCGTGGGCTTTCTTTCTTTGTACCTCACTCATTGAATAATGCGACTTCATCCTTGGGAAACTGTTAATGTACTTACTCACAAAATCAATTGTTTCTTCATCAATTTTATTGCCAGGTCGGTTTCGTCCCATTTATCCTCGCCTTAAAATATTCCATGTAGTTTTCGTGCAAGTGTATAACGTACATGTCGAAAGTCTTTCTAAAACAGTTAGTTAGTTACTCTTACATTTTCATTGTTGACTGGTAAATGATATTGTATATGAAACACCGCTGCCTTTCAAGGTTCTGGAGTGAATACTATACATCAAATATCTTCTTCCTGTCAATCTCGGTGGCGGATGTGGTGCGGATGTGGTGCAGTGGTAACGCGCTGGACTTGAAACGCAGGGATCGCTGGTTCGGTCCCCCGCTTCTCCAGTCTTTCGGATGAGACTTTAAACCGAGGTCCCGTCTCCATATGACCTTAGCTGTTGAGTGGGACGTAAAACTCCATACGTAAAACTCCAATCCTTTCAATTTCGCTCACGTGCTGGCTGCAATTGAACCTGCATTTTTGACAATTCCGTGGTTGTACTTTTTCCCTGTACTATCTTGGCAGATTGTCACACATACGATTTTCCCTCATTTTTGTTTCGCTTTCGCATAGATGACTTCCAACGATGCTCATTCTGTACCCTTTCCTGGATGATTTCTTTACTGGAGTTTCATAGTCCGCCCTTTTGTGTGGGGTTATAATTGGGGTTTCTGGGGGTATTTGTGCCATCAATCTTTCCCGGTGATGAGAAACTTCTTTGTTTATGTAGGAATTTGTTTGAATCTTTTGTGTGATAGATTCAGTGCCTTCATAATGTTCTTACTGCCGTATAGTTATAAATGCGCCACTTCAATAAGTTGGTATGATTCACTCTCAGACTAGGAACTTGGCTTAATATTTATGATAGTAGAACTGACAGAGCTTGAGTAAATTCGCACTATTCTATTCAAATTTATTAGCAATTGCTTAGGGCAAACCATCTGCCAAATAAGTGTTCCATTGTCCACGTTGTCGCAAATAATGCTTTTCTTTTACGAAGATTTCTCGTTGATTACAACTGTCTTAATCAAAAGCCATAAGCTGAATAGTTTTCATTTTTCTGGAGCATTAGAATCACATAAAGATTGTCTGAACTCTGTCAAGTTACCAATTGTATAATCCTCAATACATGCAGCAACTGCAGCGAAAAAGCAATTTCCATCTTCATTCACTTTCACAAGTTTTCTCCATGTCTATAAAACTAAGTAAGTATGTGTGTTGACTGTAACATGTTAATTGTTTTCCAACAAGGTGTGAAATTTTAGCCAGTAAATATTTTTTATCACTGATAAGAGGGCATATGTTTCATGAAGAGACAATTTCAATAGCAATGAAAGGTTCTATTTGTCATATAGAACCTTTCACATTCATAATATCCTAACTTTGAACATAATTTCTTTGAATAGAAAGGACTCATGTGTCAAATAGGTCCTTTCTCTACAAATTGGTATACACTTAGAACCTTTCTCCTCTAACACATACTGAGATAGGTAGATAGAACCTTTACATTTTGTTGAATATCTTCGTCATTTATGTTCAGATTGATCTGATTTTTACACAGAAGCTGCATTGGTTGATACCCTCTTTAAAAATGTAAAAATCTCAATTTTGACCAAAATGTTAGATAGAACCTTTCTATTCTAAGGTGACGAAATTATACATGTATTTTTTTAGAAGCATACATCATTTTTTTTCAAAGTTTCGATCATATTTTTTCATATATTTCTTTTTACATAAGACCAAAACTGATTAACAATGTTGATTAATTTATTTCTTTATATAATATGAACATTTTGTGTGACTTGTTCTTAACATCTCGGCCCTTAACATAGCTATTGTAATAATTAGCATATTCTCGTTTAGTCCCAACATTTTCCAATCTTGGTTGGGGGATGCTTACGCGTTTTTAAGGTAGTAGCATATCCCTAATGAGATTAGCGCGATGTCGGTGGTATCTTATAAATTATTTTTCAAACACACAGTAAGCAAATGTTTGCTTGACTTTAGAAGTTTTTTTTACACGCGACTCAAATTTGTTGATGTTCAAAAACATTAAATGCAGAATTCTTAACTTAAAGTGTTTTTCCACTTTCGAAAAGGAGAGTTGGCATCCTTCTTTAAAAAAAGTTCAAACTGTTTAAGTCGTCAGTTCGATTTTAACATATAATAGGCTACATGTATTACATTTTTCATTTGACCTGACACTGACCCTACTCAAAATGTGTTCATATTTCGCATGTAGCGTAACATTCTTCAAAAAGACTTGTATCATAGTACACTTTAACAGGTATACAAGAAAATGTTACTGAATTGTTATTTGAAAAAAGCTCAGGCATGCTATTTATGAAATTAAAAGCTAAAGCTGCGCCATGTGAAATGAAATCTGTAATATTAATAAGAATGATGAAAAAATCCTACCAACCATCATTTCAGGAGGGAATAATAAATATATTTTTTCTTTTTTTCCAGACGTTTGTGTTGTTATTTGCCTGGACAATCCTCGACTCGGCGCCATATTTATTATCACAGCCTTACGAAGGTTGGAGTCGATACTTGAACAAATTATCCACAAGTCGAGCACAAAATCTACTATCTAGTTGCCCATGGGAATACGTCAATTCGCCGAGCGGCAGTTTCAGGCAGCGAGTCCAAATCTTCCCATTCGCAAAGTATCATTGCGTTGATTTGCAGAATAGCCAAACCAACAGACCTGCGTATATACGTGATGGTCAGTGTCAGCCTATCCGGGCTCCGGTTTATGGATGTGGCGGTGTGGCGGATCAAAGCATGATTGTTGGTTTTTACTGTGTTTATAATTCGAATATATTTGAAAATAAAAGAAACTCTGATAAAAATCAAACTTTTACGAAATTAACAACCACACACAAACCTTTGACAAATACCACGAGTCAATCTCATAGCACCATTAATTACAAAGACAAAACCGAAAAACCGGGTGAAAAATACGAAGAAAATAAAAACGAAGAAAAGCCGGGAACCAGCAATGATAATCAACACGGACAAGAGCCTTTACACCAGTTCATGGTTCCCCCTTTTCTCAACGGCGCTATGCAACAACAACAACAACTCAACAGAACTCCGATATTTTTACAGAACTTCCGACCCGGTGGTCCGCCGGATATGTTCATGGGAAACCATAATCCGCAACTGGGGATGCCGCCCCTTGAGAGACCGATGACTCTAATGGACTTGATTAAAGGGAGTTCGAGACAGGAAAATGTGGATTCTGAGAATTGGAATGAGCCTTGATATTTATTGTATATCGTTGGGTATGCTCCAAAATGTCGTAACTACAGCTTATTCAAGCTGTAGTTACGACATTTTTTAACATAACCGACGGCATGTGATAGCCGATTTCAAGTTATTGCAAAACTGTGGTAAATATTACAAATCGTCGTTGTAAATGCAAATCCTCGTATCTCGGTTTTGGAAAATTTTAAAGGAGAGGGAAATAAGTGTAGTAACTTTTCCCAAACTGAAATGTCTTACTTGAAATTTGGACATATTGTTCACAAATAATGTGTCAATAATATTGATCAGTCAAAATATCGCAAAACCTGCGAGAATCGTCTGCACAGAGCACACAAGTTTGTACTTTGAAAATCGCACCAATCGACATACGAGGTTTTGCATTTACACCGACGAAATGCACTTACAACCATTTTGCACCAACCTAACGCAGTGTTTGGCTCGTCTCTGAATTTTCGTCCCTACGTCGATGGAATAGGGACATACAGTTTTTGTTTAGCCCCATCTGTCTGTTTGTCCGAACTTTCGAAACATTTTGGCATTTTCAACCGTGATATAAATTTTATTATGAAAATAACCTTTTTGGGCATTGGTGTTTCCCAAACTCTTGTTGCTTTTCTCCCAAAACCTCATAATTCCAGTTTGAACAGACTGCAACTACCTGGTTTTTGAAGAAAAGCTTCGTCTTGTTGCTTCAGTTAATTAGCATGAAATAAAATTTGTTCTTCCATACTAATTTGTAATTGGCTTCTTACTTGTTAAAAAATAGAATTACGTTAACCCACCCACAAAATCTTGCACGAATCCAATTTGAAAGTTGTTGTAAATGACAAAATGGGTGTTGCAAAAGAATTATAGAAAAGAAAATATCGAAAAAAGTGGAGAAAATACTTGTTATCAGCATTTTTTACTTTTGGTTCAATGTATGCCAACCACCCAAGCTATTTCTACGAGGCGAGTTAAAAGCGTCAGTGTTATAGGTAGGCATGTATTCTACCTTATCCAAAATGTACAAGTTTGTATCTTGCAAGGCATTGTACTGGTATAAAATAAGAACAACGCGAGGGAAACACATATAAATTTTATTCTTTAAGTTAAAACTATTTTTGTAGGTTTTAAATATAGCACCGATTTTTCGATCAATTTCAATTTCATTTGTTGTAAAAATCAACATTTGACCTGAGACCTTGAAACAGGCAGTTCCAGGCTTATAAGACCAAGATAGATCCAGATCAGCCTGCGTATACACGCAGTCTGATCAAGATCCATATTGTTCTCTAACAGCTTCTTCAAGACTAGTTGAAACCTGAAGAATGTTAACCCTTTCCCACATGACAAAATTTTATGATTGTCCCATTCAAAAGCTGCTGCAGACGACAAAATAGATGTAAATAAAGATTGGATTTGTATAGGATATAACATGGAAAATATTGAGGCAAAAGGAGAAAATGCTGATTATCAGCATTTTCTTATTTTGCATCAATGTTTCCCCAAAAAGCCTAGTCTATCAGGGACGTCAAAACCAGGTCTTGTTTGGGAAAGGGTTAAGAAAACATTGATCTTGGTCAGACTGCTCTTTGGCACAGGCTGATCTGGAAACAATTCGGTCACAAAAGCTTTGACCTTTTACCAAAATGCTAAAAATTTAGGGTGGATCAATTTGATAGCTGCTGTGGTCGACAAAATGTATTTTGATAAAAATTGAATTAAAGTACAATATAACATGGAAAATATTGAGGCAAAAGGAGGAAATGCTGGTTATCTGCATTTTCTTCTTTTGCCTCAATGTTTCCTATGCCTTTTCTATAGGGACGTCAAACCAGGTCGTGTTTGTGAAGGGGTTAGCCAATTACCACACAATGACTCTTTTTGACTCCCCACAAGATAATGGCTTTGAAAAACATTGTGGAAAGTGAAGAAATTGCTTATAACAAGCAATTTCATCATTTCCCACAATTTTTTCTACCCAGAAAGATCAAAGAATGCGTATTTCATTCAATTCATATTGTCGTCTGCAGCATCTTTGAATTTGGACATGTCCAAAATTTTGTCGTTTGGTAATGGGTTAAAGCATATTTTAAGATACCAGCTCATACTTGTATAATTAAAATTCTTTAAAAGAATCAAAACACGCATTCTAAAACATACAGTATATTATATTACATACAGAAATAATCAGTTCAACTGAAAACAATTGATGAAAAAAGTATAAAATACGTAGATATTCATTTGTAACAAGCATTCTTCAAAACATGTACCTCGGAACAGTAACACATTTATCCCATTTAGAAAAGAGCTAAAAAGTAAAGACATGAACAGTGTGTTGATATTATGAATATGTGTAAGACATAAACATTGCATTAAGGTATTCCACCCATCATTAGATATCTAACACTTCGTGCAGACCCCAATAATTTAGGAGGGGGCAGCATATCTTATCCCCCCTCCCATAATACACCCATATTTTCCTTCAAGAAAAGTCCAGGTATAAAATGCTGTCTGAAAGTGCCCAGATTGCAGAAAATGGCTTCTTAGAATTAAAATTTTTCGGGGGGGGGGGGGGGCATGCCCCATCACACCCTAGCAACGCTAGATGTACGCTCGATCGGGTTCCATTCCTTTAAACTTTTGCGCCCCCCCACCCCAAATATCATAAACATTCTTACGCCTATGCGTAGATAGGCCTACAGCCTCATCAATTTCTGGGCGTTATCCGTGGCAACGGAAATCTAGGATGGAAACTGTCGTTGCCGCGCATGACGCCCGAAGTTACACGAAGCATTGGGTGGATCGAATACCTATATCATTACCACGAGTACATGTAACTCGCTATGTGTGACAACCACTTTGTGTGTATGTCTGCTTGTCTGTCTCTCCCCTTTCTCTGTCTGTAGGCCCATGTTTGTATTGAACACCATAATATTGTCTTCGATCATCCATTCAAAATGTCTCTACCATTCAAGATGTTTGCCAATTTTCCAACGTTTGTTTTAGAACTTCTTTCGGAACAAAAGTCAAAAGAAACTTTAAAGCGCTATCAAACTGATCAGGCGACGATTTTAACAAACTCTTTAACCTTTCAATGACGTTTTCAATCACATCACGTGTTTCTGCCTCGTTTTCGCGTTCAAACTCCTCCCCTTCCAACATAACTCCGCCCCCTGACACCGGAAACACGGACAAGGGAGATAACTCACTGCCCGGTGTGGTTGGTGACGTCATTTCTATGGGTATGTGTACAAGGGAATCAGCTCGATGGTAGATGCTGGGAACCAGCTCGTCACGTGACGGTGACGTAGATCGAGTCTCGCTGGGGGAGGAGCTCAGACCCGAGTCAGCACTGTCCGACGAGTCGGAATTCCGCCGTCCCCGGCTTTGATTGCTCAACGCACTGCAAAAAAGATTTCCGTGGTAAATAACTAAACCATGGTCTAAAAAAGGACATTTGTGTCCACACAACTGTAACCATTCTTGTTTACTTTTGAACGTAAAATAACATTTAAGACAACCACGTTTCAGGATTAACCTGTGTATAAACGCAGCCTGAGGTGCGTTCTTTAGAGCGAGATTTCTTGAGATATCTTGAGATTTCTTAAGATGTTTTAGGATAAAGCTCTTCCAAGCAAGATTTTAAAGACGATCAATGGAAGCCGCCTTTGCTCTATACTTCTTTCGGAGCACCTCGGTAAATTCTGTAGAATCTATATGGGAGAGAATTGACCAAGTTATTCCGAATGCTCAATGATTCACAAACCGCGGAGTTCCGAATGCTCCGTACTTCATACAAATGACGTCATGATGACGTCAGTTGTATGAAGTATGGAACATTTGGAACACCTCGCTTTTAATCTCTTAAAAACGCTGTATCAAAAACATCTTAAGAAATCTTCAAAAATCTCACTCTAAAGAACGCGCCTCTGGTCATGATGTATGCTGCACTTTCATGGATACTTTTCACGAACAGCTCATGAAGAAGTTATTAGAGGGCAACATGGATGTTGGAAAGACTGTGCATATGGACATACTGATCTGGATCAATGTTTGTTAAAATAAAGCGTATAATCAGAAAGAAACGTTTAACACTTTTCCTGACTTTGAATTTAAAGAAAAAAAAACATTGCAGAAAAAAGAATGAAGATAACTTACATCATTCCTTGCTCCAATTCCACGATGAATGTATCTTGCTGTGTAATGTAACCACTTAAATTTCGGTCTGTAATAAAATACATAGTATTGTGTTTCATTAATAATAATAAATTACTGTTTATCATAACCTAAATAACACTTTCTAAAACTACAAAATGTGAACTGCTCCAATTTGGAAAAAATAATTATATGCTGATGCAGATAACAAAGTAGATATTAATAAACATAGATTTTGTGAACATTATAGCAAAGAAAATATTTAGGCAATGCTGAATACCAACATGTCATTTTTATCTTTTGTCTAAATGTTTTGGACATGCAAAACCCTTTCTTTTAGTGATTCCAAAACAAGAGTTTCACGACAAATACAAGTTCGCTGCAAAGAAAAATATTTTTACATGTCTTTATACATCATACTACAGAAGTACGATTCAAGTGAATTAACCGAGGTGTTCCGAATGTAAAATTTAATAACTCGTACATACCCGTAAGACAATGTTTGTCGAACGTCTCTTCTCTCTTTTTCGACCCAGGATACAAATATCTATAGATATTGTTTACATGTCGTTTGTCCAGGGAGTCTTTAAGGATATTCGCTAGTGGGGTTTTACGTAATTTGTCGTGGTTTCCCACCTCTATCGCTTCATACCGAGGCTGAATTCGTGTTGATGCTCCCTCTTAAATTAAAAAAGAAATATTCCATATAAGAAACAAAGTTGACCGACCTTTCAATAGTTACATAAACGGATCTTTATCGATGAATTTGGAACAAAGTTAAATAGTATGAAAGCTATTTCGAACAATACATGTTCTCTTTTAATATGGACATGAATTGGTCATAACAAATACTTTCACTTAATTTTTTTCATTATATCGTATAGTATATGTATTAAAAGACATTATCAATGTTGAAACAATTACATTTCTTAATAAACACACATATAACAGACCTTTCTATACGGGGGCATAAAAATGCGTTATAATTCAATGCCATAATAATTAAAGAACAAATGGCCGTATCCAGATATGTAATACTAGGTGCATATCTCGATATCACAGATATGTAATGCAATATGTTTAAAGAAAATTTGACAGAAACTGAAGCAGATAAGAAGTTGTCTACCAAAACAGGGACAGATAAAATGGCGAATAGATGCATAGAAAGACGCATGTACAATCGAGTGGAGTCATACGACCTTGGGGTGTAGAGAATTAATTTTCAACGAACCTTTGACTTCAGTTTTCACGACAACCATGGCTGTCAGGATTCCGAACACACTTCTGGTACCCACGCTATCTGTGATGTGGTTATCTGAGAACCGCAGAATAAACGTACCGGACTTCAGCCCGGGACTGCTTTTAAACATGGCTTCCACGTCAAGGCGGGATAGAAAACCAGCAATTAGTCTAGAAAAATACAATATATAGACATCGAATCTGCAGCATAAAAAGTTGAAAAACATCGATATTACATGTGTGTTTGGCTGTTTATTAGCACTGAGCAGCAAGACAAGAAGTCAGACTTCAGTATTTAAACATGACCTCAAGAAAAACAGTAACAGTCCTAGACGCACAATACAAGGTACATATATTCTGAAATTTGTTTCTGGAATCCAATGTCTGAATTTTTGGGGTTGAAATTGGAACCATAACCTTAGTATCTAATATTTAAAAAAAACAACATTAATTAACAACGTTATACTTAGCTCTTTTGTGAGCGGAAAATTTTATTGGCTTCTGATAAAAAACAAACAAAACAATAAATAGAAGCAACACAAATTCGGTAAATATGACCTACCCTTCCCCCCAGTACGGTTTCAGGTATTTGTCTATAAGGTTGTAATTTGCCAACACCCATTTCCAGAACGAAAACTTGCAACCGCCACCCAGAGGTTCCTGAATGATTAGGGAATAAGGTAATTAATAAATGACAGATTTTAAGAATATTGATATCATTTACGGGTTTTTGTTTTTCAGAAAACTAAATTTAAATGGTTGGAATAGGCAACCATCCTATTTGCTGATTGAAGCATTACAAGCCAAGTTACAGTTTTAACGCCCATAAACTACCCTTTCTTGTGTTATATATTATTCTTTGAATAATAGGAAGACATGACGTTGGCAAATAAAATTACGCAAGCAATCCATTTTTTGTCGTAAATTCAATATACATGTATCCTCATCGATCGATCTATTCTAACAATATTTGTTCAATACGTATCTCGTATACAGACCATACAAAACTTTACTTACATAACAGAATTTTGACAAAGATATCTTTTCATCTTCCTTCACTTCAGTCGAACCTATAAAAGTAAATGAATAGGCTACGGTTTACAATCGTTGTCTCTAAGTCAAAGGAACCAGCAAATTACATTGATTTATAAATACAGATTTATTACTAAAGCATGAAATATTGTAGACATGATAAACAGAATTTATACTATTGACAAGTGTACTTCTTCTTCTTCCTGTGTATGTCCCCCCGCCTTCGGGGCACTCCCTTCCGGGATTAAAACGTCTCGTCTATCTGTTTAAAAAAAGAACTAAATGCAAGGCACTAAAATACAATTAACTATCTACAGAGATAAAGTATACAAAATGCATAAAACACACAAATCTTTGTATTAGAACTATATACGACATATTGCACTATTAACGCTGAGATCCTGGGAGTGACATTTCCATGTACAAACATAGTCACTCTTGTATATATGCAGACTAGTCACTAAAAGTTAACATTCATAGAGCTTATCATTATAATATAGCATGTAATAATAAATAAAAGAAAAATAATCTCTATGTCTTTATCACAGATAAAATCTTATGTTAAGTTCACAAGGTAAAAGAAATGTGGGCATTAACCCATTTATGTCAGATTGGCAATTAACAATTATATAGTTGACTAAGAGTTTAAAATTAGATAACTTTGTAAATGTAGTAGTTAATTCAATTTTAATATAATACTTGATTCAAATGTACAACATTTTGATTCTTGATGTAAGTATCCATTTCAAGCCTAGTAGTCATGTGTCCTAGGTTTTCATCCTATTTTTTCCTATATTATATCTGGTTTGTGCAGTTGGCCTATACACGTATTATGTAACATTGGTTGTACAGGTGGATCTCTGCAGTTACATATGTTGAGTTTTAGACATATGTCTCATGCCTCTAGCCACGTGTAGCTTCAGGAGAGAGTTTAAAATATGGATAAATAAATAAATAAATACTATAAAACCGGTTATATTAAACAATGATGGCGGTTGAATTAAGTATTCAATTAGTCTTTAATGTTTAATATATCCTGTAGTCCATTCTAGAAATCTATTCTGCAGCCGGCCCTATTTTGTATGGGTTTGATCACATGCACTGAGTATTGGGTTTTCTAAGGCAAATACTTTTATGGAATGTTTGCATCACTGCTATCAGTTTCCTTAAGATTTTTGGATTTCAATTTGGTCTTTGTAAGGATATATAGATGTAATTTCTTCGAAAACAGGATATTTGACAAGGCTGTCTGCAGAAGAGATTCGATTAGATGGAGTTGACCTATTATGCGAAACGTTATTTCATCTTACATAGTCTAGAACCATATGTGAAAATGGAAGTAATGTAGTTTATATTTTTAGTTTTAGCCTGGATGAGGCTAAGCACAGTATTATATACAATGTAGAATAACAGCCGAAAAAAGGAAAGATTACCCCGTGGGACTGTCACATGAGTTTAAAAAGCTGAGCCTCTTTTTATGTACCTCATAACAAAACTTCCTAGACACTAGTACTAGTACTAGCTTCAAACTGAATACCATTGCATTTTGCAAATGTCTCATATCGTTAAAGACTTGTTCAAATTCATTTTAGGATCAATTCTGTCGTCTACAGTACCCTTCAATTGGGACCAGCTTTATTTTCCCTCATTTGGGAAAAATATGGATTGTATTACTATAATCTTACCAGTAAGCCTCCTTTTTAAATGCTGCAGGTTTTCGTTACTCAACTGCCTTTCCGGGGCCAGCCGTGAGAATCTTGTTTCTAACAATGCCGCAACTTTCGTCCAGGGCCAGGATTGGTTTTGATCTATTGGTAACGCGAACTAAATTTGAAAAAAAGAAAGAAAAGAAATTAGATCTGCAAAAGGGACAGGGTTTTCCCTGGCGCTCAAAAATGTGAATTTTGGCGCAGTTTTAATTTAAATGACCCTCTAAAATTATTAGCAGGGAAATGAAGAAACAATGTCACAATGGGCATGACCTCCTAATTTGAAGACCAGGGCCCGGTTTCTCGAAAAAAAAACTTAAGTACGTTCTTATGCTCAAATCTGAGCACCGTGCTCAAATCGCACGAAATCCACGTGAACTTCAATCGAATACCCTTCAATGTTGGAGATTATCCCTTTGAAGTTGAGCATGTTCTCATGAGTTTATACTTAAGTTTTTTCGAGAAACCAGGGCCAGGTGGACATAATGACCCCCTCTAGAAAAAGTCAAGGGAAAACCCCGAAGGTCCTTATGACAAACATGTATCAGACCCAATATAGATCGAATGTAGGACGTTTTGGCCATGGACGTTTTGGTCAGGCTGTTTTGGCCAGGACGTTTTGGCCACGGACGTTTTGGCCACAATATATTTCAAGGTAGGACCTTTTGGCCAAATATGAATTAAATTGAAATATTAATAATTGAGACCATTCATTCTTATTTTTTTCCTTATAGTGAACTTATATATCAATTATATTATCAAAATGTCTAAAAGTACAAATATGAACAAATTTCAATTGGTTCAATTCCTTTTTTCCTTAAAAAATCATTTTTGGCCAAAAGGTCCTACCTTGTAAAATTTTGTGGCCAAAACGTCCGTGGCCAAAACGTCCTTGCCAAAACGTCCTGGCCAAAACGTCCTGGCCAAAACGTCCGTGGCCAAAACGTCCGTCCACCATATAGATCTACACCCTGATCAGTCTTTACCACAGAACAGTCTGGTCAGGATCCATACTCCTTTTTTTAGAATTGTCTCGTGATATGAAGAATTATGCATATTCGCAGTCTAATCTGGATCCATCTTGGTTTTGACTACCTTAAACGCGTTTTTTCTGTATCTAAGATCATGATGTACATTATGAAGCTGATTTCAAATTATAAATAAACTGAATGGATTTTGATACTTATACAACGATGACATCGAAATATTTGGAGTTGTTTGAGAAGGGTTTCGTTTACGAGATATGCGGACAGACGGATTGACAGACAAGATAACTCATTTAAAGGCAGAATAGTTGTGAAAAAACTGTCAATTTGCCCCCCCCCCCCCCCTACCCCCAAAGGTTTACATTATTAACAGCTATTCGGCCTTTAAAAACAACTTCTATAAAGGATGGCGTTAGAAACAAAATTGAAATATAAACATACGACGTCCTTATCGAAACAGTTCCACATAATCGACCCCAGTGCACAACATCTTTCACCAGGATCGTTAATAACAACCATTGGTAGAGACATCGTCTGAAATACACGATACAAATATCAGTTAAGGTAGTCTGCCCCTAATGAGATTCGCGCAACGTCGGAATTATTCGGGCGACGTCGAAAACATTCAGCGGTGGAACTTTCCACCGCCGAATGTTTACGACTGCGCCCGAATAAGTTCGGATACGTAAAAAAATGATGCTTTATGAATGTCAAAATGGCTTCATTACTGGTATTCTACCATCAGTATCATTTGGCTTTTTATACCTTTCCAAAAGGACAAACTTACCAGGCTTTAAAAACACATTCTTGATATTCATCGGTATGGTAGGTCGAGATTTTCTCCAGACATTTCAAAAATGTTCAATCCAATTTTACATAATGGACAAAAAGAAATCATCCGCTAGAACTTTCTTATATGTTTTTTTAATACTAGGAACGTAAATTGCACAGTAAAGTGACCTACCCTAAAATGCGTCTACGTATAATTTGTCTATATTTTCTATTTTATTGAACCTGGAATATTTTCTTTGTCAAACCCCATCTTTATGAATTCTTTAGGAGCTTTTAAAATTGGATCACGCTTGAATCCTGTTGTTTTGGAAATGGTTAATCTGAGAGTATAAAAAGCCAGCACATACCGAGTATTCCTTCCCATCTATGGATATAAAGAAGACATATCTGTACAAATGCTTGAAGAATGATGATGACGAATAATGCCTTTTCAATCTTTCAAAATCTTCAGCCTCCAAGTCAAGTTGGCCACAATTTATTACAAACTTCTCATCTTTTAATCTGGTGATCATTTTCTTTTCAGTTTTCAGTTTGATGTAGTCAGAAATATCACTATAGAGGACGTTCCCTCTGAATGCATCGTGGTTTTCTGGTAGGAGGATGGTTCGAACTTCAACTGCCCGGAGGTCAAGCAAATCGCCAGCTAGTAGTCTGGAATAAGAGTAAAAATGAATGCGTTGACTACTTCTCAAGTATAATGTAAGCCACCTGACTGAAGACTGTCTATTTATAGATTACACCACAAACATTCTGATTGGACAGGATGTTTCGCCCAATCAGATTGGTTGTTGTATAACTTCGGAATTTAACTGGAAAGTAGGCTGCTTCGTGAATAATGTCTCTGGCTAGTAATTTAAAATACGAGTTAATACTTCTGAATTGATTGTATACAAAACGAACCTTTTAAACCACAATCTGACGTATGTTTTACCGAAACCTAATTTTTTTACGAAAGACCGCCAAAGGAAAAATATGTGTGTGGCATCAATTTAACATGGTCTTTTTCTAGAACCTCCAATTGCATCAGTATGAATAAAGATTTTTTCTGCAGCCCAGTATCGATCGATTTTCTTCAACAAACCATATCTTATTTTAATGAATATATAAAATATTACCTTAGTGTCACATTTGGTAACTGTGCCTTGTGTAACTTTATACAATAATCACTCTGATCTGTCACAACAAATGTGCTGAAATAAAAAAAATATAGGTGCTGCAATCTGGTGTAAAAGACCCCGATGACAGCCTTTTGGTTGTATATACACTAGTTCCTTGTACTATATATCAAATATAAATATATATACAAGGCTTGGTACAATATTAACAAGTAGCATTACCCTCTGATTAATCACAAAAAGTGTTCTACTATACAAAAAATATATGAAATGAGGTCTGACAGAAGGTTCATAACCTAAACCTAAATAGCAAATATTTTGGACTTTTCCACTGTGAGAACTAAGACGACGACAAAATAAATGTTGAACAAGATATAGCGTATATACCATCGCCTAACTTACACTTGGATATAGATGCAAGGGCGGATCCAGGATTTTTTTCCAGGGGGGGGGGGGGGTCAAAGTCCAAATGATGGCTTTTATTAAGAAGTTATATAGTCAAAATTCAATTTTCAGCCAATTCCAGGGGGTCATGACCCCCTGACCCCCCTCTGGATCCGCGCATGAGATGTACTTGAAAATAAACTACGTTAAACGTTTATTTGTCACAATTCTATAAGACGACAATAAAACTGTCATTTAGCCTGGGTCCAGTGGTCAGTATATATTTTGGTTAAGAAATCACTTTTTGATCGGATAAAGTTCAACAGGAAAAATCTTCAGACCTGAGCCAAGTCTTAATGTTTAGACCGGAACCCGTTCTAATTATCATTCTGTAAGTCCGCCAAGCATTCCGTACTTCCTGTGTCCAACTTTCTCCATCGAGTTATATCGCCTTTTTCCCAACTCGTATAGAACATAGCCAACACCAAAACACCTATTTGCTACTGGTTTTATCGTAGAAGAAAATTCATCGATACTTCTTTCTTACCTTTGCATAAGATCTTCATATGTTGTATTAACGAACGTTTTCATTCGCCTGTAAATACTGTCATTCTTCGAGTCAGTCAAAATGTCGGTACTTCCTGTGTCCAACTGTGTCCATCGATTTATATCGCTTGTTTTCAACTCGTATAAAACATAACCAACATTCGAGCACCTAGAATAGTCACAAAATATGCGCTTTACTACAATTCCTAATAATATTCAGAATTGACAAACCATTAATTAGTCTGTAGATCTATGCTATCGTCACTAGGGTCCGTCAAATGTCTGTACATCCGGTGTTCATAGCGTAATATCGCTTTTTCCAAACTCGTACAAATATAACCAACATACGAGCATATCAAGTAGTCACAAAATAATATACTCTTCACAATATCTAATATATGGACAGGAAAAAAAATAGAATAATAGGTTACTGCTTGAAATGGATCAAGTTTTTCGGGCTCGGCTACGGAATTTATTAGGTTCGCCTGCGGCTCACCTAATAAATTCCTACGCCTTGCCCGAAAAACTTGATCCATTTCAGGCAGTAACCTATTATTTTATATATATTCACTGAACCAAATGCAAGCCTTAACACAAGAGGCGCGATTGCGGTCTGGCCTTTTTGTCATTTATGTTTTGGGATGCCAAATCCCATGTTCTTAGCCGTTTCAGAAAATAGTTAAAACAACATTGAAAAGTTTATACTCACGTTGATGATATCATATCTGGAAATTCAGAAGCCGCAAACTCAGCATACTGTTTAACAAGCTCTGTTTGTGCTCTTTTCACCATCCTTTTCACATCCGGCATGATACTTTTTAGTAGAGCTTGGATGGTTTTAACCAAATTACTAATTTTCTGCAATATTATGTAAAACAAGTTTGCAAATATAATGTTTTTAGAGTTTAAATCAGTTTATATTTAGTTTTTTTACTTTACATTTTGGATATTCTGACTTCAAAAGCAACAATAATATTATTATTTTAGATTGTCAAAAGCTGTACTATTCATATATATTTTTTAAAAGATTGTACTTATCTAAAAAGCAATGAACAACTGCTTTAGTCTAAAAGAATGAAAATGAAAGATAAGCTAGATCTAGACTTTGCTTTTATGTTATCATGCATTTCCCTATTCGAAATAGAATACATATTTGGCAAGCGCAATCATAAGAATGTACAAAGCTGTATTTCCTGGAGAAGTCAAAACATGTCTTTCTGTCAAAATGATTTTAAATGATTGTGCAAAACATAACACTTGGTCGCTTTTCCTAAAGAAATCGTAACTGCAGCTTACTGCAGTTTTTTATGAAAAGCGACG
Organism: Fragum sueziense; assembly: GCA_963680895.1. Taxonomy (NCBI): domain Eukaryota; kingdom Metazoa; phylum Mollusca; class Bivalvia; order Cardiida; family Cardiidae; genus Fragum; species Fragum sueziense. The sequence goes on from OY804603.1 coordinate 3,474,612, forward strand.
ACGTTAAGATTACCTCTCTCACAGTCCTAATTTCAACCTCAACACTTTGAATGTCATCGTTATTTTCCTTAATTTGAAGCCGCGTGGACATCATCTGCGTTGTAAGCATGCTGTTTAAAACACCTTTTCTTTGAAGACTGGTTACCATCTCCAAATCTGGGAAACAATTGTGACAAATCATGCTAAAAGGTACCATCTAAGAAACCTATAAATTCAATGCATAAAAAACAGATCGAACAAAGCAGGTTACATACAACCAAATTTTACATTTAAAAAAATGAGGTCATAGCAAGATAGAAAAAAAAGGACATTCTAGATTCAGACAGTCATCCGAATGTGAAATATTTCAACCCTTGTTAGTTTGCATAATCCGCATACTTTAGACACTTTCACTCCAAATGAATTTGAGAATATATCTTGAAATCAAAAGGGACCGTAAAAAAGCATAGATATATCTGAAATTCTTACCTTTCAACATTGACTCTGCTTGTTCAACTTCGTTCTTCTTGTTCACTAATCGATTCATTTTGGTATCGAGTGTCTTGAGTTTTTCTTGAAATTCCTACATAAAAAATTCGAATTTTAGTAAGATAGTTTCTGTCCAGTGGGTATTTTCACCAAGTTCGTATGGGCCTTTGTCAATGTCTTTTCGCTTTTACATTCCTAGAAACGGTAAAAGAAAGCTGATCCACAGAAGTAATTGAATAAACTTTCTAATGATAAACCTCTTCAAATATAACTCAGTTAATGTTATCCGACCAACCCTAATAAAATAGGCCGACGTTTGGCCCCTCCTGAATCCCTCAAAGAAATAACAGACAACAACTATGTACAGCCGCCATCGGCCGCCGGCACCGTCGCCAGCATCAAGTGCTTCGAACGCCACTACCACCTACTGAACCCATTTCTTCTTCACATGTAACCTGAACCTAGCATATATAAAATTTGGCCTAAAATGACATTATAGAACAAACAGGCATACACCAGAGGGGAAATTGACTAAAATTTTGCATTCTTAGAAATAATCAAATTATCTTACCCGATGTTTGTCGACAAGATCATCTATCCGACTTTCTAAGGGTGTCTTATTGTCTATGAATGGAAGCTGAAAAACAAGAGATAATAAATTATGAAGGCTTGAACCATTGGCTGTTGCAATGAATTATATTAGATTGAAAATTAAACTCCTGATGGTAAGCTCACATATATGCACTACAGTATTATGTGATTTTATTGAAATGATACAAGAAAACTAAAAAAATAATAGGGGTCGCTTTGGTTACAAACAAAAAAATGACGTAATCACTGTTATAAAGTGTTACTATTTATAGTAACTCATTTGCATAGAATGATTTTACTATTTTCAGACGAGCGACCATTTTGAATTACCTATTCTTTAAGTTGATCTACTTTTAGTCGTTCTCATAGACGTTCTTATTTTCGGACGCTGATTCTTTAACAAACTTGTTGCAATTTCATTTTTTTTTTAATTTTGAACTATTTGTGACTGTAAGTAGAAATGGTGTTAAAGTTTATGATCCTTAGAAAGTCAACTCTTGACTATATTTCAATGTCCATGCTCTTTAAAATTTCTCATAAAACAAAAATATATTCAGTGTAAAATTCAGTACCTGTTATTCCTGGACCTTCAGCGTCCGAAACACAAATTACTATTTTGACACAAAAAGTGCTGGGTGCGCATGCATTGATTCGTGTTCAAATCGACCCCTATGTATTACTAATAACGTTTATACGCTTGGGCTGTTTTCTTATAATGGTTTCATTTGCGTGCTGGAAGGATTTGAGTCCCGTTGAGGTACAGTAGGGTTTCAAGTGTTTTTTTTTCCAAAAATATGAAGATGTCTTGCATAAAGGTCAGGGCTATGTAAAATAAAACAACGTTACCGGATCATTATCGACTATACGTTTGTCTTTTTACTAAGTGCTAATTTTCATAACAATGGCAACATTTGGTGATTTTGTACATTATAGAACATATTCGCAAACTAAGGAGACTACGCCGCGTAGGCGGTGGTCAAGAGATAGATTGTGGGCTTCAGGATCAATCGGTTCTGAGTTCGATCCCCGGTAGCGATGGTTGATATTGGCTTCTCCTTGGCCCACACCTTCGACAAGACCACTGATATGAAGAACTTGGGATTAGGATTTGAACTAACAGATTTAGAATCACTTTAGTTCATCCCATCTCATATGTTGCTATGTTCAAATTCGTGTCTCACCTCCGTTTCTCCTAGACTATCTTCGTCTGTCTCTAATTCTTGTGTGCTTTGTCCTGCAAATGTTTAAAAGTGAAGATGATGAACCCGAAAAATCATAAAATGTGGGAAACATGTGTATCATTGCTGTATGAAATAAAATGATGAACACTTTATATGAAACAGACTATATGCTATACTTAATCAGTCATAGAATAAACCATTTTTTACGAATACAAACAGAAAAGAAGAAAAAATGCTTTACAAAGAGGTCTGGATTAAGGATGCAAAAAGCAAGGATTGTGTTGGTAAAGAGTAACTAAAACGAGACTAGGCAACGGATAAGAAGAATTTTCTTCTTATATGAAAGTGTTCGAACCAAAGATGAAGTAAATGTCAGAACGTGGATCAATTGTTCAAAAATTAGGAAGACAAATTTACCACATTTAGATTTTAGACAAAAGTCATTTATACCTTGTTCACAAGGAGTTTCTTTTACATACTCTAGAGACTGGAGTCTTGTATTTCGGTATTGAAACACACCTGAAATAATCAAATAAGCAAGGATATAGAAACCGAACCATTAACCCTTTCACAAACAAGACCTGGTTTTGACGTACCTATTTGAAAAGACTTGGGAAAACATTGAAGCAAAAGAAGAAAGTGCTGATGATCAGCACTTTCTCCTTTTGCCTAAATATTTTCTATGTAATAAAATACACAATTTCTACTTATGACACCAAATATTTTGTCGTTTTCAACTCCTTTCAAATTGGACCATCCTAAAAAAAATGCCGTCTGGTAATGGGTTAAAACATTTGAGACTTCTGTGGATTCAGATCTGCCTGAGATTAAGTGAAGTCTGACCCGAATACACGCTGCTGCACCGCAATTGCTAGAGGCTAGGATGAAGCTACGAGAGAACAGCATGGATCTTGATCAGGCATTGCGTGTGCACAGGCTCCTCTCGAAATAGAATCATTACACATTTGTTAAAACGTTTAAAATTTCTGTGGATTGAGTATGAGATTAAGTGAAATCTGACCCGAATACACGCTGCTGCACCATAGTTGCTAGAGGCTAGGATGAAGCTATGAGAGATCAGCATGGACCTTGATTCGAGACTGCGTATACACAGGCTTATCTGGGTTTATGACAGCCTTGAACGTGCCATTGAACAAAGGAGATTGATTTATGCAAAAATGAAAATTTTCAACAATGGTGCATAATCTAAAAAAGTAAAAATCAGTAAACCGTATGCTAAATAGAATATGCATATGTTTGATACAAAATATACCTGTAAAGATTGATTGAAATCAACACGGTATACCTTATTTGTTACAAATATAACAATACATACAAAATAGCTAGCTAAAAATCTAACGGCAAACAGACAGTCGAAACGACCTACAAACAGACAGACCGAGGAGCTGACACATATGTATATGATTGTAACGTTTATGGCATAAAAACAGACTCACTGTCATAAGGACTGTCGTTCTCCAATCTGGCAGAGATACTCAAATCCTCATAACCGTAGACATCTTGCAGTACGCTAGAGAGACCCTTCAGCTTCTCATTGAAAGCTCCAGACCGACAAACTTCCCATATATTCTCTGCTTGGTTGAATGATGAAGGTTGGACATTTAGTACTACTACAGAACCATCTTCCGAGCGCGTTGCTTCAACAGATGCATCTGTCGTGTAAGCTACATCAGCGTTGATCAAATTGTTAGTTCCAACTGTAGAGTCTGGACGCTCGTCATTGGCAGCCTCTTGACCAGTGAATGTATTCACTGATTTTGCAATTTCCATCACTGAAAGGATTTAAGTATAAAAGTTGTAAATTTTGAAATAAACTTAAAGGTTTTGCTAGAGTCGTATAATTTGTTCGAGTCCACAGAAACATCTTGATATCCCATAACATCAAAATGTCAAGTGAGATGTAAAATATTCCCATCGCGAGTAAATAGCCGACATGTTGTAAAATCTTTAATCATATACGACAATGCTTTTATTTTGTTAAATGAGTGACAAAAATCTTGTCAGGGTGGTTCCATTACTAACCACTGACAGTCTCAAATTTACAAGGGGTACGAAGTCGTAAGTCGGGGCAGTGCTTGAATTCCGTCGCAGAGCAGAAGTCAGCATAATAAGTTCGAAGCAAAACATACCATGTGTGACCACATTAACTAGAGTTTCATATTTTATTACTGTGGAGTTGCATGAGGGCGTGCTTAAATTTTAACCTGTAGCTTCAAGACATCTGTTGAACTCAAAATGTGTAATTCCAACATCTAGTTCTAGTTCAGGGCATTCAGAAAACACACGTAGATGTTCTTGAAGAGCTCCAAAAGCTTTTGTCAAACTCCCGTCTATGCAACAGATCCATAAATCCCGTAAACTATCGAATGAAGTACATCGTATCTGAAAAAAAAAAAAAAAACAACTCCAAATCGTGAAGATTTCGATTGCATTGGCCTATCTGATACTGTCGCACTTATCTTATTCTGATACCATTATCGATATAAATCAAAAGGTCGATATTGAAATCGTAAAAACAAAACGAAACTAATAAATTCATCATTGAAATAGACAAGAAAATACGTATATCGAAGAGAATATTATTTTTAGCAATTTGCCTCTGCCATTTCCGACAGTCGTTTCCCCATGGGTGAAACAGAATGATCGAATACCTAAGTGAAATAAACAACTGAAACTACGAAAAGGACACGTTAACTATTCTAGTGAGGTACATGTCAGGAATTAGTCTTATGATGTGACTAAATAATGTTTAAAGATACATATTTACAGTTACTTAGTTATTTATTTTCAGGGTAATTTGCTGTAAAAATAACTGTACATAATTAAAACATGGCCTTTAGTTTTTCTCTGTGCAAAATTTCAGCTCTGTCTGATCTGTATTGGCTTAGATTACAACGGATATAAAACCCCATATCACATCAGTTTGTAAATACAATCAACCAGCTGTAAATATTTTACATAGTTTTACACCGCTGCATGATTACCGATTTATGTCATTTACTGTATGAATCTTTTATTATGTCATAATAAAGTCTATAAACGGTGTGACAACATGCTAAATGCCAACTTTTGTGGATCAGTAGAGATTAAGGCCTGGGGATACTAATGTACCTTTAAATAGCGGCTGCGTAAAATCAATTAATAACAAACCTACCCGTAGGTTAACACATGCGTGGTAAATCTTTACTATCTCTCGATCACCCTTCAAAAGTTCTGACATTGCCTCTTTGACAGCTTCCATCACCTTTTCCTTATCTGCTCTACTCAGATTAGGAAGGTCCTTGGACATCTTCGGTGTAAGAAGCTTCACTAAGTACTCTGATATAACCGCCTCCTTCTCACGGCTGCAGTTTTTGACGATCAGCTCTACATTCGTGTCTGAATGAACGAGTATGTTAATATGACTTATTTCTAACAATCTTTTTTGTTTTGACAATCATTCTCTTTTAAAGATTATCACCATTCAATACTCGTTAACATTTATAATATCATAAAATTAATATGTAAAGTCAGTCGTGCCTTTGCTCTGCGTTTTGTCCTTGTAAAATATTTAAGATTGTCACTTTTGATTTTATTTTCAAAAAGTAAATTCATGTTGCAAAAAATCAATGTTTCTCAAGTTTGTTTACTTTCCTTTTATCTAAAATAGAATTGTTACGCTAACCTGGTAGAGTGACGCCACTAATTCCATTTGTCTTCAGCAATGATATCATTTCATCTAGTTTGTCAAACATCTTTTCGTGATCTGTTTGGAAAAAATGTCGTAAGGTTTCAACGATTTCCAAAATCTCCACACTATTTTCATCAAACAGAAACATTGCTACTAAAACAATAATCCGGGACATTTGCATACTTAATTATCCCTCTTCAAACGATTGGCTAGACCCATAATCCGAAATAGGTAATTCAGGGGGTTAACCTGACTTTTTGGTTACCCAGGACTGCAGTTAACATAGTTGCAATAATGTAACCGAAACCTTTTTGAATTTTGATCTGGGTTTCACAAACCAATACCCATCATCAAGTTTGTGACTACGATATCGCAGCTACAGTTAACATAGTCGGGGATCATCCAGGTCATCCCTTTTCACTACTTTCACTACTACTTTTCACTACTTGCAACACTTTCAAAGGTAGAAGTGGGGGTTATATTATACATGTATTTAATTTTTAAGCAGTTAAAGTGACATTTCACAATTATTTGTACATAAATTTTACTTTTAATCTATCTAAAAGAGCATATTTTCTTATGAAAATTCTGAAAATTTCAAGCCAAAATATTGAACCGTTTACGAGAAATATATATTTTTGTACTAAAATTGTTGTGGACAACAGTTCAGATTTATATAGAATTTGTCATTTCTGTCTCAACTTTAAAGGCGTATTTTTCGCTTTTAAATAACAACTTCAAAAAAAAAAAAAAAAAAAAAAAAAAAAAAAAAAAAAAAAAAAGACCTGATAGCATTTCTACGCATTAGAATAAACAATCTTTGCATCGAGACATACTTTTAAAAAATGATATAAATGTGAAATGTCACTTTAAATGGAAAGGGGGAATCACAGTCCTCGCCTCTTAACGAAACCCATGTTCATATCAACAATGACCCTTTGATGTTAAAAATAGATGACAAAAGGTAAAGTTTTGGTCTCTTATGGCTTTAAACATACATATTGATAATTCTATATTAAAGGCATTTTAAAACGCAGAATCAATCTCGCGAATAGTTAGATAGAATAATTATAGATCTTCTTAAACTTACCATTTGAAAGTCCATCTACTTTACGGTTCAATTCTGCTACGGGATCACTTTCACACCACTCTTGTACAACCTTTAAGTCTTCATTGTATCCTTCAATGTTCTCTTTCTTACATTTATCCAGAAATTCTTGCATTTCTAGTGTAAACTCACGTTTGTCAATAAACTCACAACACCTTTCAACAACAACTTCTATTATTTTGATAAAATGGTTGAATTGTTCCTTTTCAATGGTGGCGTTTGCTGAATGACAAACTTTGTTTCTAATACTCAGTAACTGTTTGATATCTTGCTTGATTAGCCAGTGTTCTGCGCAATTCAACACAACGAAACACAGTAAGCTCAAATCCCATTCTTCTATTTTAGTTTCCTCGTGTCTTCCAGGGAACAGTTTCTTATGCCTTGCTTTATTTTTTGTTGTCAATTGTATTTGACGTTCGAATAAAAAATCGTCAAGTGTCCATGGCTTGTTCGCTCCGACTGCATCGGTTGGTTTTGCATTTTCTACAAGCTTTCCTATAAGGGCTCTGGTCAGTTTGGTACATCCATTGGCAAGAAAGTGCACCAGTCTAGCGTGTCTTTCACCGGGGTCGCCCGACATTGCTAAGTCTTATTCACCGAAACTTTCAACAAGGGCCTCTGATATGAAAGAATACAAAGTTATCGAACCGTTTCCCAAAGGACATAATTACAACATGACTGGTTTTGAACCAGTTCCGAAATTCATTGGTTAACCCTTTCAAAAACGACAAAATTAGAAGGCGGTCATGGATTTTTTTGGTAATTTTGAGAAAGGGCCCTGGGGCCTTTTCAATTGGGAAAATTAGCGGCAAAACCCCTGAAATTGGGTAATTATATACCTTTACCTCATGTTAGGTGTTAGATTAAAAGAAATTCAAATATAAACAGAAAAGATCAAAATACTGATATGTATATTGAGTAGAGAGCTTTAGTTTGTTCTCAAATGACTTGTAAGAGCAATTTTACTGATGTTTGGATAATTTTAATATTTTTTTTCTAAATTGCGATTGGGATTTTTTTTCTTCAGATCGGGAAAAAAGTAGGCTAAATTCCATTGGGAAAGGGGCCGGAATTTCGGCCTCTGAGGCACAAAAAAATCCCTGGTGGTCCAATTGAAAGCTACATTAGACGACAAAATTGATGTTGATTAAGAAATGATTTTATCAGCTATCAGCATATTACTTTTTTTGCTTAAATGTTGAAGCATTCTCTGCGTAAAGAGGTATCATTGTGTGGGAAAAGTTTAAACAACAACAACAACAACAACAACGACAACAACAACAACAAGGCACTGTAAGTAGTTTTAAACAGCGACCTTGCGCAACGAAAGTGCAAGAAAATAGATCTAGATCTACTCATTGAACATCCCTACAGGCCATCCCAGCAAGCAATTTGTATGGGTCCCATATGGGTCCCTTATGAACACCTTTATGGGTCCCATAAGGGCAACCCATATGGGACCTATTTAGGATGTGCAACCGGGGGCCATATGGGTCCTATCTGGGCAGCCCATATACATGCAATCTGGGACCCATATGGGTCCCAAATGGGCAGACCCATATAGACAACCATGATCTAACCCATTTCTATTGGCTTTCGTTTGGTGTTGATCGAAGATGTAAACCTTCCAGAGCTTCTCGCTCAGAAGAGGTAATTATTCCCCATCATAGAGGATTAAGGTCTCGCCAGGTATGTCTGACGACCTTGACGCATTTTTTAAGGTTTGATACCTGGGAATGTGGTCTTAATTGTCATAACATTTTCGAGGCTTTCTATAACTATCTATATGTTTTTTTGATATATCTTTATGTCTAGATTTATTTCTATCTTTTTTTTGAAAATGTGTACACAATTTAATTTCTTTTAGCAGAATCATATAGGATTATCAAGCCAAATGCTTTCTTTACATAAACGCTTTGTAAAAACATGATTTATTGTCAATATTTTAAATTATTTCCCTTTAATATACATAAAACTCCTTGTAACACACTAATTGATAAGATTATGTTCGTGATTTGAACAGACTTATTACAGTTTAAACACCGTTAAAACGACAAAATAATTCGGATGATCCAACACGAAGCCCATGTTTTAAAAAACGATATTGACAAAGAATGTACTTCTGTACAATATAGCACAGAAAAAACTTATGCAAAAGAAGAAAATGCCAATTATCAACTTTTGCTAATATCTCTAGGCCTATGTTTTTTGGCAATTTAGGCCTACCTTTCTATTAGAGAAGTCAATACCAGGTTTTGTTCGAGAAAGGATTAGACATGTCTTATTGATGTTGCCTTACTTGTCTTGCTGAATCTAGAGTTGTTGTTTTTCAATTTGTATTGATTTGATGGTCATTAATTTTGATGGATATAAATAAGATCGTCATTCAAATTGAAAACTTATAATTCTATAGGCTACATGATTCAGATTATGGATATTTTAGATATGCTCATGTATACATAATTGTTCTGTTGTACTTGAATGGGCGCAAGCCGATTATTGTAACTGGGACCCCCATAGTCAAAACAACATGGGCTTTCCTACATAGGTCCTATATGGGCATACCCATATGGGCTTGCCCATACACAGCCCATATGCTGGGAATATGGGACCAATCTGAGTCCCTTATGATCAAACCCACATGGGCTTACCTACATAGGTCCTATTTGGGTCCAATATGGGCCTACCCACATAGTCCTTGGGCCAGGACCAGGAAAATGGGGTAAGTATTACCAGAAAAAAGGACAAAAGGACACCTATATATATTTGTAGATATACATCTTACGGATGTTTTTCAGTGATGATATCCGACATGAAGAGTAGCTAAATATATTTTACCCTTACCTTTATATAGGTACCCTTCACGACGTGAATGACAATCTGGTTTGGGGTAAGGAAAAGGGAAAAATTAATAAAAAAAATATTAAATGAATGTATAAATCTATTTATTTGAATCCATACGTATGAGCATGTATTTCACTACTTATGAATCATGATTTTTTAAATTATGTAATTATTATGACGTCATAACCCCTCTTCAAAATATGCTTTATGTGCAATCAAGTATAAAAATTGGCCGAAATATTCGAAAAAGTATTTTTCTATAATTATCATTTATTTCTAATGCAAGAGGACATGATTTTTCATAAAGTACATTATCTTAGAAACATTTTGAGCGTTGTTGCCACTCTGGCCGTCAGGGCTTTTGGCTGTAACCCTTATCTTCAACCCTTAACCCTATCAGTTTTTGCATTCAAATTTATAACACTTATTTGGTCATATTTCCATTGAATATTGACCTACAGGTGTCAACATGGTATCAAATGAAAGCTTATGACTCGCTCTTTTGTTTGTAGTTATCTTATTCAAATTATCTCATTTGCATATTCATGAATATTAATGATTTCCCGTAAAAATTCCATTTTTGGCAAAAATTTGGATAAATACTTTCCAAAACAAGGCGTTTCTTTTCAGGGGGAATTTTGAAAACATGATTTTTCATAGAGAACATTTTATTAGAAACATTTTGAGCCTTGTTTACACTCTGGCGGTTGGGGCTTTTTGCCGTAACCCTTATCTAAACCCTAAGCCCCATCAAATTACTTATGTAAATTTTGAAAATGAATTCGGCCATATCTTCATTGATTACCAGTATTTGCACATAGTTGTCAGAATGATATTAAGTGAAAGCTTATAACTTATTCTTTCTTATTTTAGCTATGTTATGCAAAATAGCTCATTTGCATATTCATGCATTTTCCTAAAATTGCGATTTTCGACGGAAATTTGGTAAATACTTTCCAAAACGAGGCATTTTTGTGCAGGGGAATTACGTAAACATACATGTATTATATCTTAAAGAAAAATAATATATCAAACATTTTGAGCGATGTTTGCACTTAATTTGGCCGTAGGGCTTTGGGTCATAAACCTTATCTAAACCCTTAACCCTATAAAATTGTTCAGTCATTTCAAAACGTTTTTGGTCATGTCTTGGTTGAATATTGACCTACAGATGTAAGAATGGTATCAAATGAAAGTTTATGACTTGCTCAATAATTTACCATAAATTTTATGCAAATTACCATATTTGCATATTCGCGAATATTAATGACACCACTTAAAACTGTGAGCCTTTTTGCGAATTAGGTTTTTGTTTGGTAAAAGTGTCATATCTCTGTTTTACTAACGCCATTACCCTAAAACTTTGCACATACCTCTATGACCATGATACCAACCTCAAGACAGATATCTATTGCTCTAGCATTTAATGTCCAGCAATTTAAACCTTTTTGTTGCCTAGAAATTCTTCATCAAACTTAAATGAGCATCTTTCAAACATCTGTCACAAATCAGTTTGTTTCTGTCATAACTATTGCTTTCAAACTTGGCATTTGCTATTGCTTCTAAGATCAGCATCTGTTATGTTATCTAGTAACAGTTAATGTTCATTCGTTTGGCATATTCACTCATTTTCATGCAAGATTCAATCATTTTTTAGCATCCGTAATTTGCATCTTACTGTAAATCTGCTTAAATGTAGGGGCTAAACAACCCTTTTGAACGTAAAATAATACAACCTAAATCCATTATCAAATAGAAAATAATGACCCTAAAGTTTAGGAAAACACTGATACAGTAAACTGGATACATTATTATAAATAATTGTTAAATATTTTAACACCTTCTTTGCACAATTTACACTAATGATTGAATGATTATGATAATGAACAGAACTGATAAGATGGTTCAAATGATCTCGTTTGATACTTTCAGAATTCAAAATAGAATCAAAACACATGGATTAACAAAAAAGGGCAACTGCAATATATTGAAAGTTTATTGACATCGTTTAAAATTAAGGTTGTAGGTCGTATACATGTATAGCAGATTCTTTAGGGGATAGCTAGATCTATGACAGAAGGTATACATTTTGCAATTATAGTGTTTTCATTATTATAATACAGTGTTCTTTGGATGATATGTGCACTTCTGAGGAGTATGATCTTCTGCAGTTCCTCGATAAATGGTGCACCAGGGATTTATTTGAATATTTTGTCAAGTCCCTTCTTGATTAGACCAAGTGCACCTACAACGACTTGTACAGTTGTCGGCTCCATACCCCTCATTCTGGCTACTTCTATCTAAAGGTCTTTGTATTTTGATAGTTTCTCAAGTGCCTTGACGGAGACATTTCTTTCAGATGGAACCGTTATGTCAATCATGATGAACATCTTGTCCAATTTGTCCTTGATGATGATGTCTGGTCTGTTAGCCTTGATTTCTGTACCAGTATTCACTGACATGTCCCTCTACGCAGTTTTTGGTTGATGGTCATACAATTTTTTGTTTGCTGGGAGTCCAAATTGCTTGCAGATTTTCCAATGAATGTACCCTGCTGCCTTGTCATGTCTTTGAATGTACTATGTTGGCACTAATGTTGGACAGCCTGAGACAATTTCATCATATTGGTTGCAAATTCTACACTTTGGATCTGTACCATCTTTGATGATCTTGTAGTGATATGCTCTTGTAGCCAAACTCTGATCTTGTGCTGCTATCACCATTCCCTCTGTTTCTGCATTGAAACCTGCACTAGAGAGCCACTTATGTGTCTGATCTTGGTCAACATCTGGTTTGTCAAACCTTACGGGTATTGCCCATGCATTAGTTTGGCTTTCCATGTTTGTGTCATCCTCTTTTGGGCATTTGCCTTTGTCTGTCTCGTTCTTTTGGCAAACTCTGTGACGGAATCTTCTCCATTTCTTGGCCTTTGTGCAATGTTCATTCTTGAATGAATTTTCTGGCTTGCTCTGAGATTGAGTAAAGTTTCTTGTTACGTTCATGTTCCCGAATCAGATGTAGCAGATTGTCTTGTGTTGTCTCCAAATATGTGTTATTCCATCTCAATCTATGAGAGGTCCCTGCCACCGATCTTTCTTGGTAGGTACAATCTTTAAACGTCAACCTTTGGGTGATGCATTCTTTCTGTTGTTAGCAACTGTCTGGTCTTTGTGTCAAGTTTTCCTTTTTTCTTGCATTTGCCAGTTTATGATATTAAAATTGTATGTGACAACTGGGACTGCCAGGGTGTTTATGACTTCAATCTTATCTGCAGCTTTTAGCTTACTCTTGATGGCAAGCCTTAACTCTTCTGTAATACTCTCTTCTGATCTTTTCCCTCATTGCTGCATGTTGAATTCCATCACCTTCATTAACATCAAGGTATTTGTATGTAGCGTCTTGGTCTAGTTCCTTGATAATGGTGTCTCTTTCTAGCTGTTTGTCCGATGTTCATATCAGTTTTTCCTTTTTTGAAGGTGGCCTTTGGTCATTTGTCCAGTTCAAATTACATACATATGTCACCACTAAATACCTTTACTGTCTCGAGCAGTTGTTTTTGCTGGTGATCATTCTTGGCAAAGGTCTTTAGGTCATCCAAGTAGAAAAGATGGCTGATCTTCTTGCCTTGGATTTCATATCCATGTCCAGTGTCATTCAGCATGGTCTTGAGAGGGGCAAGAAACAAAGAGAAGTGGAAGGGTGATAGTTATGCGACTTTGCATGCAGATGGTTAAGTCTTGAACTTCTTTGGCCTTGGTTTGAAACCTACCGGATGAGGACTCCCACCACGCCCATTTATTTGGGACCATAACCTTTGACCTAGTTACCCTGACCTTTGAGTTTGACCTACTTTTAAAAACTTAAACTTTAAAGGGCTTACAACAGGAATTTATCCTTACCCCCAAATGCTGTCAAAATTTAAAAACACTGTATACTGAGTCCTCCGTCTCTTTCTTGTCTCCTTTTAGATATACGTGGGTCATCCAATAAATAGTGAGACTGTTCCTATTGCAGAAATATCTTGACTTATATGCTTTCAAAGTCCCTATATTCCTTCAATATAGGATCTTCAATTTTTAATGACAGAATTCAATCAATAGGAAAATCTTCTCATTTCGGTTGCTAGGCAACCAGAATTATTGTGCCACGTTAGACTGGCCACGTCTACTTCCAATGCATTTCAATCCTCAAAACGCACACATCGCGATAATTCTTTTCACTTAGATCAATGATCAAAATATGGAGGACCTATGTGCAGAAAATTTTGAGGTGGCACTAAAATGTTCCAATTATAGAGCGTCAAAAGTTACGTCACCCTACCTGTCTTTTGACGTCATGCAGAACAAAAGTCGTACATTCGTGCAGCTTGGTCGTTTCATGTAAAAGACAGATATCAAGACAGCCATTAAAATATACAATAATACTCTACATTGATTGCTTTCTCAGATAGGACCAATTTTCAGATGATATACGCTGATTTACATAGACAAAAATCGTCATTTTAGGGATATTTTTCTTCACCTTTCGTTTCTGTTTACCGACCAGAGCTGGGTTGCTTCTGCACACTTTTCCTTTCATCCTTAAACTTTCGAACCCACCAGAAAACAGTTGTACATGACAATGCTTTGTCCACAATAATTTTTAGTTAGTTTTGAAATATTTCCGTCCTTGTATTGCCTTAAAATAACGCAATTTTTATACATGCACATTTTTGTCTACCGCCAAAGCCACATGAAACGCGTCCATGTTACAATTGTTTGTGTCACAGGAAGTGACATCATAAACGTTACGAAATAGCATAACAACATTTGGTGCAATTTTTGTATAGCTAATATGTTTGGCAATGTAAGTGCCAAGTTTCATTAAATTCTGTCGGACAGTTTTTGAGATATGACAACAATCTCACTTATTATTGGATGACCCTCGTACATGCAGTTTACCTATAATTGTCCATAATTTGCTAACGAAGTGATAATTAATTTATTTGTGTTATTTTACCTTTTGAATTATGGTATAAAAACACATCATATTTACATTGCAACTAGAAAAATCTCATTTCAGCAATTTAAACACGCAGGGGCATATTGTTTACTCTTGTCTGTCTGTCTGTCCGTCCATCTGTCTGTATGAAAACTTAACACTGGCCTTTTCTCCAAAAATATTTGACATACAAAGCTATAATTTTGTAAGTAACCTTCTTTTGAACAATGATATTTATCTGTTTGTGCAATATCAATCTGACCTTCCTCAAGGTCATTCATTAACCCTTATCAATCCTTAACTCGAAAACTTAGCATAAAAACTTAACATTGCCATTCCTTGGGCATTTGTGTTTCACGATCTTGTTATTTTTATTAATATCCATAAGCATACTAATTTGTTTTGTGTAAGAGATGTCTTAACAAAATAACATTTCAAAACTAAGATGTATGTTTTATTACTATAATAGTTTTAAAATGTTTTTTTTGCGATTAGTTGAAGCTAATGCTGAAACTTCTTTAAGAAGATAGTTACCATGGAAACAAGAAGGTTGTTAAATTTTGCTTATCCGGCACTTTGAAATGGAACAACAGTCAGAATTCATTAACAGGTTCAAGAAAATACAGAGGGTTTTCATTTTTGGCTTATGGCATAATAATGCCATACTCCATATTGAAAAGCATGTAATTTTCTCGGCGTATTACCTCCCTTTATGGATATACCTGTTGTGATTTTTTTCCATATACATGCTGTGTAGGACAAATTATTCAACATTAATTGTATTTCTATGCATCTGGTTTATATATGCAGTGTATGCTTAGTATAGAAAGCAGTAAAGCCACATTATTTTAAGCATTTCAAAACCTTGCAATGATTTTCAATTATCCAAACCCTATCAAATTTCAAATGTACATTCTGAGGTATAGCTACTCTGCAGAGTGAATATCATTGCATTTTTGTTCTTCCTTTGGATAGGTCTTTCAAGATATATAGGTGTCCCTTTGTCCATTTTAGTGGTAACTCCAACCATATCTAGCCCAAGGACTAACATGGGCTTACCCATACACATCCCATATTGGACCCATATAAGCATGTTTGCTGGGATATAGATCTAGCTAGAATTCTCAAAATTATTTTTTTTTTCTTTTCGATTACTAATTAGGAATACATGTACTAGATTTAACTAGTCAACCATGCCCAATATTAAATCTAGTTACAAGTATCATTTGATAACATGGTTTTATTTTACGAAGAAAGACTTTTAAAAGGGGCGAATATCGGCCCCTTCCCCTATGGAAATTCTTCTCCTAAAATTGCCATTTTCCCCTCATAAATCAATGTTCCAATACTTACAAGATTCACAGAAAAGACGTGATATTATTTGATATAGATCTAGATCTAATTTATTTTGGGAATAAAAGAAGTCCCTGTTCGTGGAAAAGGACTCATTTTGAACAGTTTTTACCATGAAAAAGGTTAGTTGGCGAGAACTGGTACGCGGCGAGAATGGGTCGCCAGCCAGTAGGCCCTACTGGTGGCTTTCCCCTTTTACAGCTTGTTCGACGCATTTTCCCCCTTCCCCTATTTATAAAAAGAACCCTTCCACGATGTATAATCACGTGACTCCGAATTTCCGATAATCTTCAATATCTTTTTTAATACTTGACCAATTTGAATTCGGGTTGAAGCAGAGTGTGGGAAAATGCCAGGAATAAGCTGGACGTGTTGGATTTTTGAAAAATCAGCTGATAAAAAAGTTATTGAAGATAAACCAAAATGTTGGTTTATCTTCAATAACTTTTTTATCAGTTGATTTTTCACAAATCAACCAGGTCCATCTAATGCGTGACGTCTGTCCACATTCTCTGCTTCAAACCGAATTCAAATCGGTCCAGTATTTACAAAATTATTGAAGATTTTCTGAAAATATTGTAAATTACGTGATTATACACCGTGATAAAGAACCCTCCCAGCCTACGATGCACTCTCTTGCACACGGTTCATTCATTACATTCACCTCTGTGGTTGCCTCAGAGAGTATTGCGTCATCATCTGCTAGATTACGTCACTTTCTATCACATCAAAATGGCAATAACAAATAATTTTTCTTTTCCGAAGTCCAAAATATATCATACTTCACGTTGCTTAAAATTTAATATCATTTTCCAACGATAATAATTTGATTTTTTTTTTAAATTGATGTCATTCATTCAAATTTTCTGTACGTTTCATTCTGATAGGGAACGATTTTATCCAGCTAACCGTGGCCTATTTCGGACAAACAATTGTATTTCGTAAGTGTTGTTATAAAATCTCGCAATTACGACTTGATTCAAGCCATAGATTCGATATTATATAACAAGACCGACGATTTCTCAAAACAAAACAATAAACCTAGTCTATTTTTAGCACAAAATCCCTGCCATTGGTAAGGAGGCTTGAGAAAATAGTTCCATTTTATATGGGTAAATTCATCAGTTATAATAATTTTCAAATGTACCCAGAGTCATCAATTTTTTGTCCACTTTATTATGTTACACATGATACAGTTAAACAGTAATAATACACGTTTTCCTCGGTTTGACAAGATTCTTGTCATTCAGCCGCCCAGCCCGTTGCAGAGATGTATGGTGAGTGTAACGAACGACAACTCTGCTCGGAGATTGCCTACGATGGGCATAATCCGACGATAATTCACGAGTGAATTATTAGTTTTTACCTTTGATCCGAGTCAGCAGACGCTTGCACACATCCATTTCTAAATATTGTATTCATACGCGTTTCGATATATTGTATTCATACGCCGCCGGAACTACTTTCCATTACGGTCGCTGAGTCACGAGAGAAATTTCAATCTCGTGAACTATGCTCGGACCAATATAAGGCCGCGCAGATAATCAACAATATTGGAATTGCATGAAAAAGGGAAGATATTCCCGGGAGAAGGGTTTCTCTTGGGGCTAAATGCAAAAGCAAAAAGGGGCTACGGATTATTTTGGGGGATGAAGAAAACAAAATTTATTTTTGAAAAAAAAAAAAAATTAACGTATGCAATATTCATTTAGAAATGTATTTAAAAAAAAAAAAAAAAAAAAAATCAAAAAATAGATTTTGGAATGGAAAATGCCACAAGAAAAGCCGTTTATACCAATACCACTGCGTGAATCATTTGTTAACCAATGACAGTGCCTGTATTATTGTTAATTGTCCATATGCACGGGAGAATTGAGCGAAATTTCAACAAGAACTGGCATGACAAAATGATAGTATTCAATTTCAATTTATGACACGAAACAAAGAAAAGCTGCATTGTAAATGTATCCCGTGAACTATGCTCGGACCAATATATAGGAGCGAGATAACATCCAACAATATTAAATATCCACTAAAGGGGAAGATTTCCCCGGGAGAAGGGTTTCTCTTGGGGACCAATGCACAAGCAAAAAGGGGCTCGGAATATTTTGGGGAAAACGAGAAATTGGCATTTTTAATGAAAAGCTGCATTGTAAATGTATCTCGTGAACTATGCTCGGACCAATATATAGGAGCGAGATAACATCCAACAATATTAAATATGCAATAAAGGGGAAGATTTCCCCGGGAGAAGGGTTTCTCTTGGGGACCAATGCACAAGCAAAAAGGGGCTCGGAATATTTTTGGGGGAAAACGAGAAATTGGCATTTTTAAAGAAAAGCTGCATTGTAAATGTATCTTGTGAACTATGCTCGGACCAATATATAGGAGCGAGATAACATCCAAGAATATTAAATATGCACTAAAGGGGAAGATTTCCCCGGGAGAAGGGTTTCTCTTGGGGACCAATGCAGAAGCAAAAAGGGGCTCGGAATATTTTGGGGGAAAACGAGAAATTGGCATTTTTAAAGAAAAGCTGCATTGTAAATGTATCTCGTGAACTATGCTCGGACCAATATATAGGAGCGAGATAACATCCAACAATATTAAATATGCACTAAAGGGGAAGATTTCCCCGGGAGAAGGGTTTCTCTTGGGGACCAATGCACAAGCAAAAAGGGGCTCGGAATATTTTGGGGGAAAACGAGAAATTGGCATTTTTAAAGAAAAGCTGCATTGTAAATGTATCTCGTGAACTATGCTCGGACCAATATATAGGAGCGAGATAACATCCAACAATATTAAATATGCACTAAAGGGGAAGATTTCCCCGGGAGAAGGGTTTCTCTTGGGGACCAATGCACAAGCAAAAAGGGGCTCGGAATATTTTGGGGGAAAACGAGAAATTGGCATTTTTAAAGAAAAGCTGCATTGTAAATGTATCTATTGAACTATGCTCGGACCAATATATAGGAGCGAGATAACATCCAACAATATTAAATATGCAATAAAGGGGAAGATTTCCCCGGGAGAAGGGTTTCTCTTGGGGACCAATGCAGAAGCAAAAAGGGGCTCGGAATATTTTGGGGGAAAACGAGAAATTGGCATTTTTAAAGAAAAGCTGCATTGTAAATGTATCTCGTGAACTATGCTCGGACCAATATATAGGAGCGAGATAACATCCAACAATATTAAATATGCACTAAAGGGGAAGATTTCCCCGGGAGAAGGGTTTCTCTTGGGGACCAATGCACAAGCAAAAAGGGGCTCGGAATATTTTGGGGGAAAACGAGAAATTGGCATTTTTAAAGAAAAGCTGCATTGTAAATGTATCTATTGAACTATGCTCGGACCAATATATAGGAGCGAGATAACATCCAACAATATTAAAGCTATATAAGATGTAATGCTTTTTTGAAAGTTAACAGGGTTTTTACCTGAAAATTCATATTCTTTCGTTTTTCGGCGTTCCATCTATAAATTCCTGTCTCCCGTTTGATACGTTATACGCATAATATTTTGTATAACTTCTGTGGTTTTCTTCAAATTTGCGGAATAAAAAGTCAATATGTCTTTTGGCACTATTGTCTTTGCATATATTAATAATAGAGCACCATTCGTTGAAGATTTCCGGATTTAAGCCATTCACAAATACAAAAGTAGCTAAAAGAAGTCGTTCAAAATTATTTGCATTTTCTGTCCAAAACAGTTTTCTTATATCTTTTGGCCATAAACTAGCTTTACCAATTACGTCCTGAATATCGCACCATAATGCATATTGTCTGCTTCTCTTTGGCATGGCTACGCAATAAAGTAAATATTTTTTTTGTAACACGAAACCAATTTAATTCCAATTTACGGTAATTTAATTCCACGTGGCTTTTACATGTAACATTACTGTATAGGCCCGTTTATCATATGCAGCATAACTATCCGCAAAATTGGCATGGAAAATAGACAAATGTACAATTGGTATTAAAACACATTAAATGTTGTTTAAATGAACGGCCATTTACCGTATTGTAGCATATATTATCACTTCAAATTTGGCGGTTATTTCTGTTTGAATCGCGGGAAATCCGTGCATGCAATTTGCAAAATATTATGAATTTGCGGATCTAAGGAGCGGGACGTCCGGGGAGGCACCTCCTATAATTTTGTCGAAAGAGGATTTACAAACACAAAAGGTGTTATTGTGTAGCCATCCTTCTTGATATAAATGAATACGTTGACATTGAATTAACGTCTGTAATTGGCATTCTTTGATAGACATGAAGACATGATATATTTATGTTTTTATGTTGTTTTGCCATATGAATGCCCCCATGCCCCTCTTATAAAATTTTCATGATCCGCGATTGGTCTCCTATAAAACCGCGCCGAAAAGTTCCATGCGTTCCATACTGCACCATGGCTTCTTACGGCAATTACGGCAAACGTATAACAGAAGTTCGGGAAATTTCAGAGTTGGACCTAGCTAATCCGTGGAACTTTTTTAAGCTGCTTGACAGCGACGACAAGTTGCTTTTGTATTGGCTAAGACAGCACCAGCTACTTTCTTCTGCGAGTATTCAATGCCCGAAATGCGGAGCGCAGGCCTGCTGGAGGCCAAGAACCACGGGGTCCCATAAACTGGGAGGAGTGTTCCTTTGTAAAGGGAAGAAACTACATTCAACATCCACGCTGCATAACAGCTTTTTTGACGTAAGTGGGATATGGTTTTGTATCATACCAATTTTTGTTTCTATGCAATGTAATGTCGATGGATTTTGTCCGAAAAAAAGAGACGGTGTTTACCGTTTTTGTTTTCTTAAACAGTCTATGTTGTTCTAAAATATCGTAACTACGGTTGGAATCGAGTCGTAGTTACGACATTTTATAATAATAAAAAACACGCAATTGTTCCCTGGATAAAATCATTCCCTATTGTTTAGGAAATATAATATTAAAAACCACGTGTTTAGTTTATGTACTTGCTTGTAGCAGAGCGTATCTTAATTTTTGAACTGTTATTTTATGCATTATTTTAAGTTTCAATAATATACGTGTAAAGGGTGGTAAACAGTTTTGACATTTAAAGAAATAAATTAGTTATTATCTCCCTTGTAATAAGTAAATTAAGTTTCATGGCATGTTAATCGTAATTAAATGTATAACATCCTTTCACCAAACTGCAAAATTTCATCGTGCTCAAATTTCCAAGCTTGTGTAGGGATACTTAACCCTTTAACACATAGCACATGGTATACATGTTGTCGCTTTTGAACGAAAACCTCGTAACTGTAGCTTAAAAGAAGCAGCAGTTACAACGTTTTTTTAGAAAAGCAGCGATATTTTCATTAATACGTGATTTTTATTGCCACATTCATTAAATCTAATGTTGTTTTCATTTTCCGTTACTTTGAAAATTTCAGCCTCACCAAGTATTTATTTATTTACAGAATATCAAATTGGACGTGAGAGATGTCCTGCTCTTCGTCAAACTGTATTTGGACGGACTCTCGCTGAAGGCCATCAGCATACAAGTTGGCATGAACTATAAACGGACGGCTGTAAACTGGGGTTCAATGACAAGAGAGATTATGGTTGATAAGATTTATAGATGTCTACCCAATATGAAATTGTCGGGCGATATTGAGATCGACGAGTCCTTGTTTGGGCGAAAAGTCAAGCACAACAGGGGTGCTAGAAAAGGTATGTATTGTCCACCAAAATTACTCCGGGAAAACTTAATTTCCGTGTGCAAAGTCCGTTTGTTAAGCGTCTAAACAAAACATTGCCAACGTGGGGTCATTACATATGCAGATATCCCGGGTTAATCTTGCTGGACTATAACTGTATCCAATTATGGAACAAAAATAGTGTACATTACACTACACTGACATTTTTACTACAGCAAGTCTTCTGCCTTATTGCAAAAACCTCGTAACTCCAGTTTCATTAAAGTTGGAGTTACCAGGTTTTGCACTAAAAAAGAATTGCAGCAATTTAAATCATCAATATACGACTAAATTCTTCATAATTTTAATTGTTTGAATTTTGATACAACAAATACCATGGTAGTAATTTCAAAAGCTTAAACAAAAAAGAATAAAATGGCAAGCGAAATAATTGGTATGTTACAACATACAGGTCATTCAAATAACATATATACAGTATTTTCATAATTTTTGGTGTGGAATCAAAATTGAAATCCAGGTTAATTTATGGTTGTTGAAAAAACAATTAAATATTTATATTGTAGGATCACAAATATGGATCTTTGGTATGGTGCAGAGAGAAGAAAACAAATTGATCTTGTACCCAGTGTCCTCAAGATCGAGAGAGACCCTGTTACCGATCATCAAGCGGCATGTGGTACCAGGAAGCCGGATATTTTCTGACGGATGGTCAGCTTATCTCACATTAAATAAAGAAGGTTACCACCATTTTGTGGTAAATCACAAAACATCTTTCATCCAAACGTAAGTTAATTTCCTTATTAAACGGTATATGACAGTCATAATTTTTTATGTACAATATGTGGCAACTGAGAACAGGGAAAAGCACAGAAAATAAGCCATGGCTTAATTACAATGTTCAATTTCAAACATGTTTTAAATGTCTTATTAAAATTGTGTGATGATTAGGACATGTTATAACTGAATAATTATTTCAGAGTACAATCTAAAATGACTATATTTATACACGTTTGTGTTTTTGTATTGAAAGAAACCATGTCTGAAATTAAGGAATAGCTTATCAGTAGCAATTTCTTTATTTCCAACAATGTTTTCAAACATTTTAATATTTTTGGCATAAAAAGCAGAAATATGCTAGAATGGGTTAACCCTGTACCAAACAAGAACTGGTTTTGACGCCCCAAATAGAAAATGCTTGGGAAAACATTGAAACAAAAGAAGAAAGTGATGATAACCAGCAGTTTCTCCTTTTGTTTCAATATTTTGTATGCCATAGTTTAAACAAATCCTATCTTTAATAAAATCCATTTTGTCATTTGTGACAGGTTTTTAAATGGATTACCGTAAAATGTTATCGTTTGGGAAAGGGTTAATCAAAACATAATTTCTCAATGTTACAGATACCAAAACCTGGAGACAAAGAAGTATCTCACAGTAAACACCAACACAATCGAGGGGGCCTGGAAGCATGCCAAGGCCCACTTTAAGGCCATGAATGGCGTTAGGGGCCTTGGCAACTTCCAGTCCCACCTCTGCGAAGTAATCTATAGGCATATGTATAAAGGTGACTACTTATTGGCTGCATATTTGGATGACTTGAGACATGTATACTCGCTGACCAGTCCACCGAAATATTCATACCAGTCGCCAATATTTGAAACACTCCTGCAGTCAGGAGAAGAATTTGACAGGGTAATTGAATACCGTTTAATCTTTACCACTTTCCCAAACAAAAAGAAATGAAAATGCTATAATTTTAAAAGGAATAGAAAGAACAGTTTCCTTCAGAAAAATTACATTTATTGTACAATGTTTTTAATAAACTATCAGAAAAAAGAAGAAAATGTTAATCATATGCATTTTCTGCTTTTCTTTGAATATTTAAAAATATATAATATCATACCATTCTTTTATCATTTGGGAATTGGTTGATTAGAAATTTAATTTTAATTTAATTTTAAATTGAAAGCAACAAAATTCAGAAATTCCAATGAAAACATTAGGTTATACCCATTTTTTTCCCATTGTAATGTTAACACATTTGCAATAGTTTACATTTAAGCATGTTGGACAGTTTTATACACATATATAGTAACAATAAATGCAACTGTGCTGCCTGAAAGTTTCCTGAATATTTTGCTTTCAAAGAGCATGTGTCGCTTTTTTTAACACTTAATAAACTGTCATTCTTGTTTGTACAGACGCGTGTGGAGAGTGTTATTGAAAATCATGAAGATTTGAGTGAAGAGGATCTTGAGGAGTCAGACCCCTTTTTAAGGGAGGGAAATGGGGGTTACTTGACGGCAACAAAGACGAACGTTGCTGAAGTGGATGAACCAAACTTTGAAGTTAATATGGTGAGTTACAATGGAAATGTGTTAAACACGCCATTTGTCTGCGTAATTTTAAAACTTTTGTATCAACTGCTTAATTTACATGTTTATATGACATATTACCAATAAAAATAGTATACTATTCTGAGCACAATCTATTTTTAACACTAATTTCACTGCTATTTTAAATACCACCAAAATACTTTAACCCTTTCCCAAACAATACCTGGTTTTGACATACCTAAAAGAAAAGGCTTGGGAAAACATTGAAACAAAAGAACAAACTGTTGATAAGCAACAGTTTCTCCTTTTGTCTTAATTCACATTTTCTATGCCATATTTTACAGAAATCATATCTTTAATATCTGCCATTTTGTCATTTGTGGCGGTTTTTGAAGTGGCTCACTGTAAAATTTTGACGTCTGGGAAAGGGTTAAACAAAATTTAAGTGATAATGTCCATAACATAAATTAATTCTGCTTTTCTTTAACATGATTTATATATAATAATAATGTTATTGTTATGGTAGTTTTCTTACACAAATTGTGTCTTTTCATATTTCAGTCATTATCTGATCACATGGAGGATGACGACAGTGTTTTTTATGGTGCCACTGGTGGTACACCTGACAGTGTGGACCCTGTAGAAACTGAAAATGTTCAGGTGAATACTTTATATATCTTTTTTCAAGATGCTTCTTCATCACATGTACAAAAAACATAGTTTGAAATATTTTGCACCATTTATATAAATAGCATAATAATTATTGTCCTATTTTTTTCCAGCGTATTCCTCCTTTAGCGTCACCAACTTTAAGCGAACCAAAGGCGGGCCCATCCACTGCTGCTACACACAGTCCCCCAGTTGATTTGGTAAGTCGTGTTGAAAGTTTGCTGTATAACATATTACCTACGTTTTGACTAAAGTCCACTTCAATTCATAATGTAGTACACTTTTTTCCTCAATTCACAAATCCCATGTTCATTTAGTAAGTTGTTTTTATGTACAAGTATCCGTTATAACATATTAGCTACGTATCGACTAAAGTCATTGTAATGTATTTTTTGTTGAAATTTATACTGTTGTAGATCCAGTTATGCTTGATTATTTTCAGACCCTATCTGATGACGAATCGGCCAAAACTCCATCACATGCCACACCATCAACGAGTTATCGTGGAAAGGGAAAACAACCGGCCAAAAAACAGCAGTCCAAGCGCAAACAGCCTGATAAACCACCACCAAAATCTGTCCAGAAGTCGACAAAACCCAGATACGAACGAACGTTAGCTTGCCCGTCCAATTGGAGACCTGTGAATAAAAAAATTAACTTACATGTTGATCGAACTTTTGCAGACAGTGACGACGATTTTATATAGATCCAGAACCAAATTAACATCTGTACTTCCCCAAAATTATATTTGAATGTTAAAATATTGATTGAAAATAAAACAAAATGCACATAAATGTGCAATTTGTTATTTTCTGTCAATATTTTCGTGAGAATTGGATAAATGGACATCAAAACCATGAATTCATAATTCTTTCGGGAATTAATTTTGGTATTTTCGTGTAATTTCAGACACAGGTGGGAAACACAGACAGGGAAGTGTAGTTCGAGCTAAAATTACTGAAAAATGAGTTGACCTAATTTATATACAATCATTACAAATAAGTGAATTTTGCTAATTTTAACTCATACTTCACTAACCCAGCCTATGTTGGCCACCTGTGATTTCTTACCGTGATAGAATTCTATGTAGGCAATGTTTGCATTTCTTGATTTGTTTTCAACTTTAAATGACTTTAACCCATTACCACACAGTGACTCCTTTTGACTCCCCATAAGATAATGGCTTTGAAAAACATCGTGGAAAATGAAGAAATTGCTTGTGACAAGCAATTTCTTCATTTCCCACAATGTTTTCTACCAGAAAGGACTAAAAGATTTTAAATTTCCTTGACTTTAAATTGTCGTCTGCAACATCTTTAAATTTGGACCAGTCCAAAATTTGTCGTTTGGTAATGGGTTAAACAAAACATAAAGAAAAGCAGTAATTGTGTAAATACCACATCTACATGTAATATGTACACATTACAGCTTTTCTTAATTCTGTTACATTTACACTACAGTATCTGTTTGATTTATTTAGTAAATACAGTGACGACAATTTTGGTGTTAGGTGAATTTGAATGTTATTTGTGAAAAAGCTGCTGCACATGAGAAATAGACCAGAATGCTAATAAATATATAATTTATACATCTATCTATATATTTTTCAATATTTCACAGAAATTATGAAGGGAAAAGAAGCACATGTTGATTTTCATCATTTAGTTGTTTTCAGACATTTTCTATTTATCCAAAGCAGGCATTGTATATTTTGTAAATGAAACGATTTCAAAACACATACATACATACTTACAAACACATTAGCATTTGTGCTGTTTTTCTTTATTATGAAGCGCGATTTTGTACTTTCAGCTGGTTTCAGTCCAATTTCCACCAATGTGTCATGTCTGATCCTTTGTTTAGAAAAAACCGATTTACTGCTTTTCAGTACACATCCGCCCAAAAAGTAGTCCGTCAGAAAACAACATTTCATGTTGATATGCCAATTTTAATCAAGCGTCTTTTGACCTTGATCACAGTTAAAAACTAATAATTCACACGTGAATTATCGTCGGATTATGCCAACATGTTTTCGTTTATAGATCTATTAATAAATCCTCATTTCAATACATGTAACAATACACGACCTCCATAACATTTATCTCCAATTATCAAACCATATCACTAAATTTAAGCCTACAACTGGATTATCAAACATAATAAGTTCTAAATGATTGATTTAATTTCTCATTTTCCATGAATCTGATTGTTATCATGCGAACTAACAAAGATAGGGGGTATTCGTGGAACGCCAATTCACGGAAAACTGATGACCTAATTTCCCCATATAGAGCTTCGAAAACGAAAGTAGACGACCTGATTTCGATAGCCTACATTCTTCATGATTTTTAAGCCCCAATTACATCCAGGCAGTTAGATTTAAAAAGTTCTCATTTCCCAAGATATTTGATGAAATTCCTCATTTTCTAAATGCATCTTTATAACTTACAAACCAGAAAGGGGGAATTACTATTTACGGACTACCAAGTGCAAATTCACAGAAAACTGCTGACCTAATTTCTAACAGAAAATTTTCAAAAAGAATAATCCGAAATATTTGAACCCTTTCCAAAAATTATACTGGTCCGAATTGAAAGATGTAGCAGACGACAATTTTGACTCAAGCATGCGCGGATCCAGCGGGTGGGGTTCGCCCTCCTCCTGAACTTGTAAAAAAGGGGCCTATCAAAATGGTTTTTAAAAAGGAATTTCTCATGCACCAATGCATCTGACCACATCCCTTGGAAAACACGGGCCCTACAGCTGTGAAAAATGTCTCTGATCAACGCATGTTGAGTGAATACTGAAATTAACACCTTTTGGTCTTCATAAATAAATCATCGTTGGTATACCTCATGAGAAATGACCTGGCAGAGCATCCCAGCCTATTGGCTAGGGTTGCTCTGCCAGGTCGATTATCGTGAAGTATAATGACGAAATTACTTGACACAACCAATTTCTTCATTTTCCTTAATCTTTCCCAAAGCCATTATCTTGTGGGACGTCATTTGAAGCGCCAGTGTGTGGGAATAGGTTAACTGATTCTCAACCCCTACCCAAACGTCTAATATATTCTTTAGAAATGGGTCCAATAGGGGTCGATTTTATCGAGTGACGATATTTCGGACAAACTAATAGTGTTCAATGTGTGTTGTTATAAAATCTCGTAACTACGGCTTGAATTAGGCCTTGTTCAAAGTTAAGAGATTTTTTAACAAAACCGATGGTTTATAAAAACAAGAAACAAAAAAGTAGGCCTACCTATCATCAAGTTTGTGGCTACGATATCGCAGCTAGATCGAACCAAACTCCAAACTGAACTTAAACTGTTTATATTTGATTAAACGCACATTTTTACGACAGTCCATATTCAATGGCGTTTTACAAATAAGATGAATACACAATGTTAAAAGAATTATGTTATATGTGTACCCTTTTTCGAGTAAGACTAGGTTTTTTCGTCCAAAGTAGGTTATAAATGATGAGGGAAAATATTGAGAGAAAAGAAGAATTTGCCGATATTTAACAATTTCCCTTTCCACTTGAAATTTTCTATGCTCTTAATTTGCACTTTATATACTTTGGACGTAATTATCTTGTCGTCTACAACTGGTTTAAAGGCGAGCATTCCAAAACTGTGTCAAGGGTTAAAACAGAAAATCAAAATTTGTGAAATAATGAGTTTTCAACTGTTTCTTGAAACTTTCAATCGTTTCACATGATTTTAAACAGGCTGGAAGGTTATTCCAAAGTTTTGGTCCTACTGTGCCGAAGCTTCTAGTCTACTATTCTGTCACTGAACGTCTTTCTGTTATTAATTATAGGGGACTTTGATAACTCCAAGACCTGCTAGTGCGGATCTAGGGGTGGGATCAGGGGGTTATGACCCCCCCTGGAATTGACCGAAAATTGAATTTTGACTATACAATTTTACATATTTAGCACATTTTAAGCCATCGTTTAGGCTTTGACCACCCCTCCCCCCGGAAAAAACCTCTAGATCCGCCACTGACATGTTTCTGTAGTGGACACAAACACATCCTCTACTTATCATACGCCTTGTGGTCGAATCATGCCCTTTCAGAACCAAATACGGTTTGCAAGGTTAGTATCTGATAAAGGCAGAATACCCATAATGTGGCCATTTTGAGATTCATAAAAACATCGGATTTTCACGAGCGTCATCGCTACGTATCCGAACTTATTCGGGCGCGGGCGTAAACATTCGGCGGTGGAAAAATCCACCGCCGAATGTTTTCGACGTGCCCGAATAATTCCGATGTTGTGCGAATCTCATTAGGGGTGGACTACCTTAAACCACCCTGGTGGCGGTTCTATATTCGACATTCATTAACACCCAAGTGAACTTATCATTGACATTGCGGTTGATTCATCGATCCTTTTAGAGCAAATCAAGATTGTGAGTTTCTGATGGAACAAAACTCCAAGACGTATTTTTTCGGGCGGAACTTGGTCAAAACCACGAGGGCATTGGCCTTCAATTAAGGTATCCGAACCCTCAAAGACACCAAAGAGCCAGAGGTGAATCCTGAAGTGTGTTACAATTCCATTCCAAAAACAAACAAGATTTTGCACGGTTTAGAATGTTCAATTAATGCATACTTATGGAAATATTTGACAAAATGTTCAAAATCACCCCCCTTGTGCATGAATATAGAGTGAAAATATTTGTAGGACGCAATCCCAGTTAAAGTGGACAATTGACTATTTTTTTTTCGAAATTTTTCATTTTACCCTTCACTCATTCTGGACAAATTTTCTTCTTGGATCACATCTTCTGCGCAAATTTCTTTTGTTTTGTCAAGTGGGCTTGCTTAGTTTTGGATTTATAGACTGTTAAAGGATCAAATGTGTGCATAACAAACTACGTATTTTAAAAGGACCCCTTTGTGAAATGTGTGTCTAATTTCATATTAAGTAATGCATAAAGAATAATAAATCCGATACATTTTGATGAGTATTTGTTTATAAAATGTGAATCAATTGACAATATGGGTGAAAATGGCGAATTGTACCTATGCGATTGAAAATTCAAAACGACCATCCTTGTACAATTCCTTTAATTTAAAACGTTGACTACTTCCAACTCTTCTAAAATACACCAAACAACCTTTAATTTTCTCTCGTATTGTTAAACAAAAGCAATGAGTTATTCCCTTAATCGATATACCGAAATGGAAGGTCAATGAATTGTTACAAATCAACAATAGTTTAAAACTGGTCTGTCCCGAACGTAACTACAGCTTGTCCCGTACGTAATATGCTTTCTTTCCTTTAACATCACAGCCTCTGTGTTATTACCTTTTCAATCAAATCATAATATTATCAGGCAATATCCATTTGCCAGACACTTTGTCAAAAAAATTGTAATGAAATGAATAAAGGAAAATAAATACAACTCTATAAGCCATCTGGGTGTGTTGTTTTACAAATTAAGACTTCCTAGCCAAATTAGTTTCAATTTATAAAAGTTGAGATGTTCGTATTGTTTTGACACATGAGGTATGTGTAATAACTTCTTAATTAAGTGAAATGTTATCCAAAATTTGCTAGACATCCTTACCTCTGATGGATCCAATATACGAAAACGTACGGGACACTTTTTATAAAGGTAAGAAACGCTGAAATAGTCTATTTTAATGCATCAATCTAGTGTAATGTATATGGGTATGAATATATTCCTATATATATCAACAAAAACTGGCATATTTTGTGGAACTTTCTTCAATATTGTAAAAATAGTATCAATTAAGCGTAATCATAATACCATTACGTACGAGACTAGTACGAGTACGTGTACAGTCTGTTATGTGCATTAAAAGTCTATTTTGCTTAAACTGGAGTCCTTTAGGAACCCAAAACACATAAAATAAGCACAGGAAACGTTCCATTTCAGCAATTTAAAAACTGAAAACTAAAAATTGCCTCGAACGTTATGGACTCGTACGTCACTTTTTAATGTGTACCCAATTTTATTTGGCCTGCTGTATCAATGCTATTTTAGTAATCGGCATAATTCTTTTTGTCATATTTGAAGACACTTCGAATAGTGATTTTACTTGAAGAATTAAACTATTCATAGTTACACATTTTTAACTAGAGTTACTTTAGTTCTTGCCTCGTACGTTACGGAGTTGAAATTACGGTAAATTGTTTAAGAATGATGTTGATTTTTTGAAAATATTGACAAAAGTATATCAAAATACGACTTCATTTTGATTATATATATTTATACTAAAGTAGATTACGCTAGATTAATGTATAAAATGTAGATTTATGTCAGTGTTTCTTAGCTTTAAAGAAAGTGTCCCGTACGTTTTTGAATTTTGGAGACAACGACTCGAGGCTGTTCTACAAATTTTGGATTACATTTTTTATATAAATCTTGGTATCGTTTTGGAGCTCTATGTTTTATGTACAAGATTGGGACATTTCTGTTAGGATAATCTATTGTTGAAATTGACATTTTTGGGTTGAAAGTTAGAATTTATACCCGGAGACATCGGTTTTTCGTACCCCCTAGTTTGATTGTCGCATGAATTTCATATGAAATGGAGTTCTTACGAACGTAAATTATAGATACATTTTTTAGTTATAGGTGCTGGATGAAAATAAATGCGGAGGTCATTTATATAATGTTGACTATTTGCAGCTAGAACATAATAATATTATTGAAGGCCGGAGACATCAATTGTCCCATTTAACTGGGAGTGCGTCGTAGGCTAAATTATTTTCTTCGTGAAGCATAATATTAAAACCCGGCATGGTGAATCAACTGATGTGAAGTGTATAAATTACAAGTGCGTGTAATTTAGTGCATTTCATATGACACGGTGGGGATTGTGCATGATGGGATGGATAACGACTACCGACAATAGAGAACGATTTTATCAAGTAAACCGTGACGTAATTTCGGACAAATAGATAGTATTTCGAAAAATCTCTGGTTATGGTTAAAAAAAGCATACAAATAAACATACTATAAGCTCGGCAACACATTATCTAGTTCAGCATAATGATTTCACATGTAGACCGAACGTCATTGGAAACTGACACAATATAAATAGCATATTAAATTATGACAGGATTCTGATATGTCGACGCAACATCATATCTAACTGACTAAATAGAATAACATGCTAACTCGACAACATATTAAATGAAGTCAACATAATGATAATCCGACCAAACCTCATATATCAATGACTGAATAAAACAACATATTAACTCAACGATACATTGAATATGGTCACTCAATGACCTTTGACCCCTGTATCTTACCCAAAGGTCAATTGCTGACTTGCAGACAGGGCATTTCTAGTACAGCAGAAGTTCCTGAACAACTTCCAGTAATAAACTTTGCATACACATTCCGGCCTCCCACTTTCGATTTCTAGGCTTCTACCAGAAAATAACGACTAGACTAAGAGATCATTGAAACGTTTTGATAGTTAGAACTATCGCTGACGAAAAATTTTCGTTCGATTAATCCAACAAATGGAACATTATTATTGGCAAATTTTGTATTGACATAAAACAAACGTCTCCTCTAAAGTAAACACGAAAGACAAGAAAGGCATATTTTGCGGAAAAGGAAAGCATTTCAACATTGTTCGTAAGAATGGCATTCAAATTCTTGTTTGGAATTTGACTATTTTCTTTTAAAGCACCACGTGCATTTCTAATGACTTGGGGGATCGGGTCAGATTGGTGGAAAGCGTCGTTCTCTTCCTAATTGGCAATCACGATTTTTAACTATTTTTAGACTGGTGTAGGCAAAATTTTAGGTCCTCATTCTAAGATGTTGCAGACGACAATTTCAATTTAATTAAATTTACCATGTTTTGGTCTTTCTGGGAAGAAAACATTGTTTGAAATGAAGAAATTGCTTGTCACAACTAATTTCTTCTTTTCCACAATCTTTTCCATGGCCATGTTACATTGTAGGAGAGTCCAAACAGAGTCATTTAATAATTTTAGTGCAAAAGCATTGTTTTATCTCCTTCTTTGAATGGGTCTGTAAAACGGATCTGTTTCCAATGCCAAAAAGAGATTTTTAGCTCCACTGGCCGACAGGCCAGCGGGCTAGTGTCATGGCGGTGTGTCTGTCGTGTGTGCGTCCGTCTGTGCGTGCGTGTGTCCGTCCGTTGGTAAACTTTTTCTTTAAAAATCTTCTTCTCAGAAACTACAGGATGGATTTCTATCAAACTTCACAGGAATGATCCTTGGGTGACCCTCTCTCAGATTCCTTCAAAGAATTTGGATTGAAGTAGAATAACTTGAGTTATCTTCCCTTGAATGTCAAAAATAGCTGGTTTGACTTCATTTTTACTTTAAAATCTACAAATATTGACCAATCAAGACAAAACTAGTACAGAATGTTGGTGACTAGAGTAAGATCTTGCCGTGGTACAATTTTCAGCTTGATCTGAATATTACATCATGAGTTATGTGCCCTTGAAATGGACAAAATTGCCATTTTCGGCTCTATTTTGACTTTGATTTCACTCCACTCCAGTAACTACAAATATTGACTAATCAAGACAAAACTTGTACAGAATGTTGGGGACCATAAGATCTTGTCTTGGTTTAATTTTCAGCTTGATCTAAATTTCATATCTTGAGTTACGTGCCCTTGAAATTGACAAAACTACCATTTTCGGCTCTATTTTGACATTGTTTTCACTCTAGCAACTACAAATATTGACTAATCAAGACAAAACCTGTACAGAATGTTGATGATCCTAAGACCTGGCCTTGGTATAATTTTCAGCTTGATCTGAAATTCATATCATGAGTTATGTGCCCTTGAAATTGAGAAAAAATTGTTTTTTCGGCTCTATTTTGACATTGTTTTCACTCTAGCAACTACAAAATTAATATTGACCAATCAAGACAAAACTAGAACAGAATGTTGGTGTTTACAAGGTCTTGCCTTGGTGTGATTTTCAGCTTACTGAATTTTAAGTCATGAGTTATGTGCACTTGAAATCGACAGAATTGCCATTTTCGGCTTAATTTTCACTTTTACAATCATTAGTATTAATTAATCAATACAGAACGTCCACAGAATCTACTGACCATATGATCTTACATGCTAGTAATTTTCAGCTTGGTCATGCATTTGCTTGTTTGCGCAGCCTGAACCTTTGAAATTGCATTCAACAAGACAAACAATCAGGCCTGTGGAGCGCTTCCAGACCGCCAGGGCTGTCTAGTTTTCCCAAAATATCAAGTGAATCTAGGTCAGACTTAGTAAGTTGCAATAATGAAACAGAATTCTTTTTGAATTTTGATCTGGGTTTAACAAACCAATACCCATCATCAAGTTTGAGGCTACAATATCGCAGCTAGGTCAGACTGAACATAGGCACTGCCTGAACTTGAAATGGGATTGTCTCAAGTGTGATAAGAGACATTTTGCAGATCCTGGCTCAAATGTGTTTTAATATTTCAGAAAAATGGCTGATCAGGATTCAGAGGAGGATGCTGTGCCAGTGCTAATGAAGTTATCAAAAAGACAACAGACTATGATCGGACTTCTCTTCCAGCGATGCCAATGGGATTATCAGCCAGAAGGTATGTGTAACCCTTTCCCTGGTTTTTAGCTCCACAGGCCGACAGGCCAGCGGGCTATTGTCATGGCGGTGTGTCTGTCGTGCGTGCGTCCGTTCGTCCGTCCGTAAACTTTTTCTTTAAAAATCTTCTTCTCAGAAACTACTGGATGGATTTCAATCAAACTTCACAGGAATGATCCTTGGGTGACCCTCTCTCAGATTCCTTCAAAGAATTTGGATTGAAGTAGAATAACTTGAGTTATCTGCCCTTGAATGTCAAAAATAGCTGGTTTTGACTTTATTTTTACTCTAAAATAAAAAAAAATACAGACCAATCAAGACAAAACTTGGACAGAATGATGGTGACTAAAAGACCTTGCCTTGGTGTAATTTTCAGCTTGATCTGAATTTTACATCGTGAGTTATGTGCCCTTGAAATGGACAAAATTGCCATTTTCGGCTCTATTTTGATGTTGTTTTCACTCTAGCAACTGCACATATTTACCAATCAAGACAAAACTTGTACAGAATGTTGATGACTATAAGATCTTGCCTTGGTATAATTTTCAGCTTCATCTGAATTTTACATCATGAGTTATGTGCCCTTGAAATTGACAAAATTACCATTTTCGGCTTTATTTTGGCTTTGTTTTCACTCTAGCAACTACAAATATTGACCAATCAAGACTAAACTTAAACAGAATGTTGATGACCATAAGATCTTGTCTTGGTATAATTTTCAGCTTGATCAGAATTTTATGTCATCAGTTATGCGCCCTTGAAATTGACAAAATTGCTTTTTTTGGCTCTAATTTGACATTGTTTTCACTGTAGCAACTACAAATATTGACCAATCAAGACAAAACTAGGACAGAATGTTGGTGTCTATAAGATATTGCCTTGGTAAAATTTTCAGCTTGATCTGAGTTTTAAGTCATGAGTTATGTGCCCTTGAAATTGACAAAATTTCCTTTTTCGGCTTTATTTTCACTTTTACAACCATTAGTATTAACTAATCAATACAGAACGTCCACAGAATCTACTGACTATATGATCTTACTTGCTTGTAATTTTCAGCTTGGTCATGTATTTGCTTGTTTGCGCAGCCTGAACCTTTGAAATGGCAGTCAACAAGACAAACAATCAGGCCTGTGGAGCGCTTCCAGACCACCAGGGCTGTCTAGTTATGCTCCCCGAAAAAAATTCGGATGAGCATAATAGTCTCCATGCTGTCCGGCTGTCTGTCTCTTTGTACTTCAGTTCACGGCCAGATCTCAGCAATCCTTTGTCCAAATTGAATGAAACTTCACATGTGAACTCCCTGGTATTATCTCTAGAGATATATTTCTCCGTTACTTAATTTGAGGCTGCGTCACGGTAATGGGGGCTTTAATGTAGAAATTAGTTTTTCTCTAATTTCTCTTCATCTGATATATATGCAGAATTTAATGAAATTTTGTACTTAGGTGATAGATGAGATGTTTTAGACCATATTTTATAAATAATGTGTGTACAAATAAGCGACATGGAAAAGGGGGGCTTAATTTATCATAGCTTTTTTGTGAGAACCACTTTTTCGAGGTGCAAAACACGTCTATGACGGCTCTTGTAAACTTTTGATGACTAACAGAGAAAGTTTTGGCTAAACATTTGAGACATATTAAGATAATGCCGATAACCAACATTATTTTCTTTTTCAAAAGACTTCCTGTTAACAGTTCACTCTAAGATTTATGAGTTTCATTAGAATTAGATCACTGAGTCTTTTGCATGACACTTTAATTGACCCTTTCCAAAACAAAACCTTGTTTTGAGGTTCATATTAGAAAAGGTCTGAGAAAACATGGAGATGAAAGAAGAAAATGTTGATTTTTGGCTCAATAAATCCTTGACTATTTTATACACAAAACTAATCTTTATCAACATTCATTTTGTGGACTCCAGTTGCTTTTGAATTAGTCAACCCTAAAAATTGGCTGTTTGGGAAAGGGTTAACCTAATATATTACCAAAGAACAAAATTTTGACCTGTCCAAATTCAGATATTTCAAAGACGCAACTTAAGCCTCTCTTACAACCCGTCGTGCGTCTTTTTAAATCATACGTTTTAAAACTCTGCAAAGTCTCTCTATTTATAAAGACGCACGACGGGTTGTAATAGCGCCTCAAAATATGCACATTCAAAGCAGGTCAAAAGTATGAATCTCTAAAATCTTTCGAGAAAAGTAAGCATTCTTTGTGAATTTTCTGGAATTTCAGTATATCGTTCCCTGCTTCACACGCATGCCTGTCATACGTGCTACATACTTCTGTCCTGTGCGCTCCTGGCGTTCTAAAAGACGCATAATGGTCATAGCAAAGTCAATTCTTTGCTGCGTGCAGTCTGCGTCATGCGATGTCCACCAAAATCGTATGTTGCATGTGCATGCATCGCACGACTAAATATCCGTTTTAGGCGCAGACTGCATGCAGACTGCATGCAGGAGCACATACGACCAGTTGTAAGAGGACAAGACTGACATTGACAATGATAGAAACTTTATAGCAAAGAAAATGATGAGACTTAAGGAGAAAATGTTAATTATAGATCTAATCCACATTTTTCTTTTGTCTCAAGATTTTCCCAAGCCTTTTCTCTGAGCTACATCAAAACCTGATCTTGTTTGTTAAAGGGTTAATCCATTACCAAACAAGACCTGGTTTTCATATCTGTATGAAGAGAGATTTGAGAAAGTGCTGAGGCAAAAGAAGAAAATGCTGATAATCAGAGTTTTCTCCTTTTGTCACAAAATTTTCTTTGCTTTAAGATACGCATTTTCTACTTTCGACACCACTTTGTTGCCTGTTGTTCATTCCAAATTGGACAGGAACAAAGATTGACATTGGTAAATTTATATTTCATTTCAGTTTTGACCAAACGGGAATATAAACAACTGAGGCCAAATGAAGCTTATTCAGTCAAATCATTTTCAAGTGGAATTGCTACAAATGTAAACACTCTAAATATAACAAATAAAAGTGACAAACCAAGTAACAATGAAAATACTGCCATTAGTGAAAAGGATCCAGACAATGAAAAGGCTGCAAATGATGTTATTTCTAGCGTGCTAATGGATTATGATGCGGATGGCAGTGATTTGACGATGCATGATGGAAACAAGGCTGAAAGGTATACAAAAAGTGTTGTAAATGTTGATCGAAAATCTGAGGATACTGTTGAAAACCAGGTTGAATTCACAAGGAAAGATGTAGGTCATAGTGATTCAGATGAAAGTATGGATGAAAGTGAAACAAATGATGAAGATGAAGTTGATGAATCTGAAATAAATGAAGATTTTGTGAAAGAATCTGAAAACGATTCAACTAAGACTTCATCTAAAGATATTAATGAAAGTGGTTCAACTGAGAGTGTGGACGAATCATATCCTGAAACTGCAGAAGAAAGGGATGAAGAAACAGTATTCAACAAATATCTTGTCATTAAAACTGAAGTCAACGAACCAGAACCGGACACTGAACAACCTAGCACCTTAAATCAATGTGCTGAATCTGAAAGTGAAAACATGGATGAAACAGAAACAAATTTTGTTGGTTACGGTAACAAAGAGGAACATGTTGAATTTGCCAAATCTCACAATAAGGTGAATGTGGATGAAAAAGAAACCAATGTTGTAGGATATAGTGATGAACAAGTTGAATTAGATGAAAATGTTGCCATTAAAACTGTCATGGACCAATGTTTGGAAGATTATCCTGATGAAACAGGAGATGCACACAATGTTGATGACAGTAAACAATCAACTGAAGATGTAGGTGATATCAATGAAGACTCATCCGCAACTGATACAGCATCGGAAACAGGCAATGTAGCTGATCTACCTGACGATACACAGGAAGATCTTGGACCAAGGGTAAAACGTAGAAAAATTACTACTGTTCGTTTTTCTTCAACGGTTGATGTACAGAAATGTGATGATGGTCTCAGAATGTATCATAAGCATAAAAGTAGAACTTCATTTAATGAATCAATTGATATGGGAAAGATGAAACTTAATAAAAGAAGAAAGAAAACTAAGACCAAATCAAAACAGAGAAATGAAAGAATGTTAAAATCGGATGAAATAGTAAACGAAACCAAGACCAAAAGACAGAAAGTTGAAACAATAATACATGCTAACTATTATGATCCTATTATTGAACAGTTGATTGATCATTTACGCGATAGCAAAATACCGCGGCCATATGTTTCAAGCTTACTGCTGCGATGTTGTTGTATGTTCCTACTGGAGAAGGACCTGGGATTCTCGGAGTGGAGTAAACATTCAATTAAGTCAACTTTAAAATCACAGAAAGTTTCCGATTGGAAGTCACTCATATTGGATATTGCGTTCCAATCCAAACAACTGCTACTCGATGTTATCATACAACGATTTCAAGAATTTATTGATGCCAACACAAATCCTAAATTTCTAGAATATTTAACTAAATTCCTGTTTGCATCACAGGCTCTAACAATGTGGAAAGGCAAAACCGGTGAAAAGGTGAAATATAATGACGTCATTGTTAATTTGAAAAAGAATGCAATTATCGAGGAACATGCTAGTTTCCCAAATGATGGAGAAGACAAAGATAAATGGGAGGAACATACTGGACCTCTGTTACCTCCTGGTGAAAGTGACTATAAAATAGATAAAAGGAAAAAGAAGAAGAAAGTGGAAGAAGTGGATGATTCTAATGTTGCTTACGAGAAGAAAAGGATACCATGTGAATACTGCAACCTGAAGTTCCAGAGGAATAAAATGCGGCTGCACGTGAATAAGGCGCATCCAGAGCATGGTATAGGTCATCAATGCTATACATGTAAAAAAGTGTTTCGTTATGGTGAGTTTGAAGACTTCTTTACAAAGCTACTAATAAGCAGGGCAATGGCTTTTCAAAATACCATATCTCATTTATTGCTCAAATTTGGTATGTAATCTTCTTTAAAGGATAATCTCAAAAAATTTACGAGTTCGCAGTTCTTCCTTATAAATCGCTCGGAAATGGTTTAAAAAACAATACAAAAAAGTCATTACGCGAGGGAAAGCATTAACGCATTGCAAACCAGCAGCCAAATTATCGATTTTACCAATACACAAAATATGCCGCATCAATTACTTCCCTTGGATTCTGTATCCTTGGATACGAAATAGTCGAACCTGTCTACATTGACAACTGCGTCATATATCGATAATCGAGTGGTCTGATATAAAGGTTTATGGGAATATCGCTTCAAAATCCTGTTGTGTGTAACTTACGATTGCAATTTTAACTTAGTAACACATAAAACATTATACATGTAGTATATAGTTGCTTTTCCGAGGAAATCAAATTGAAAACGAAAGTGGATTCTGAGATTGAACCAGGACCGTACAACTTCTACTGAATTTGTACCGTCAGGTCATTCAAAGATTATGCAAATATTTATGACAAACAAATTTTCATCCAAATGCAGTGCTAAAACATAATTATCAAGATTGCGTGTTCATGAGTGCTGCTCCTAAATAAAAATGCGATATTCTCTGTCGTTTGAAATAGGCATTGTTTCAATTCACAGGGTTTCATCTAACCCACTACCAAGGCAAAGGCTAAGAATTGGCTGGTCTAAATTCAAAGATGTTTGAGACGAAAATTGCAAGTGAATGGTATTTACTTTTTGTCTCTTTGGGTAGAAAACATTGTATAAAGGAAGAAATTGCCTGTCTAAATCAATTTCTTCTTCTACCATGATGTTTCCCGAAGCCATTATCTCGTGAGTGAAAATAAATGAAGTGGAAGAGAAATACAATCTATGTGTGTTGGTTTTCCCCTAAATTTTTCATTTAACAAAACCTAGTATTGATGCTCAAAAAGGCTTGGTAAAAACATTGAGACAAAGATGAAAATGCTGATAATCGACGTGATCACCTTTTGTCTCAATATTTTCCGCGACATATAGAGAACCCCCATTTTATCATCATCCCTTTGTTATCTGCAGCGGCTGTTAAAATTGAACTCTAAATTTGTGTTATTTGGGAAAGAGTTGAGAGCGCATGAGATCGTTTTAGGCATTTATCGAACAGTTTTGATATATTTAATATTGTATCAATATGAGTTGCAGGCGATTAAATTAAGATTGTTTGGGCAATTTTTTAATTATCATGAGATATCAAAGTATTGCTAAAAGGTTAGGAGAAAATGGTGACCTCAGCATCCTTTTCTCTCTTATTCTTATTCATTTATTTATTATTTTTTTTTTTGTTTCCTTGTGTCATCGAAAATAAAAGGATCATTTTTGAAACATGATTAAAATCGAAAATAGCATTAATAGATTTTCTTTACATACATTAATTGGAAATAAACACCTTATTACATAATGAGCTGATTAATTACAAAAACGGGTGTAAGATACTGGTCAATAAACACGCGGGTGTCAAAGATGTCATAAAACACATGTATATTCGCTCCCTTTACTCAGTACATCAATTATTGGAAGTAGTTTTCAAAATTATATTGCCCTTTTGATCCGGTGAAAACCAATTATAAAACGATCATAGTTTTCCCTTTTTAATTCAACAGTTCGAATCTCTTGCTATATTGCAAATAAATTATCTCTTTATCAATATCAAATTGATCTTCTGTAGCTTCGAAATTGGAAACCTCTAAAACATTGTAGTTGTGGAAAGGATTAACCCATGTCCAAACGGCAAAAATACTCTGGTCTCGTCTGAAATCAAAGGTGTTGCAGACAACAATTTCAAGAGAATTATTGTTATTATTTCTATTTAATTTTGTGTGTGGTGGAGGTAGAAAACATTGTGGGAAATGCAAGACAAGCAATTTCTTCATTTCTCACGATGTTTTCCACAACCTTTTTTTGAGGGCGGAAGTCATTGTGATGGAATGGGTTAAAGCGATATCGTTGAATAAAATCCTGATTAATTGTCAATTCAAATGAAAACGTCACCGAAAATCAAATACTAATTTTTAAGAAGTCATCAAATTCTTTTTTAAGACCGTTTGACTAATCTGTTTTTCACACTTAGTAACGAACAATGGAATTGATTTCCTTGATTATGGAATAAAATTTGATGATGTCAAAAGTAATTGACTGATGTAAAATTGGTCAATGTCATACGACCAACTAGATTTTCGACGACATCGTGTCATCTTATTAACCCATCACTGGACGGCGAAAGTTGAAAGAATTAAAAAAAAGTCGTCCGTCCCACAATGATATGTGTTTGAATTTGCGTCATTTATCGACAATCGAGTGATCGGATATCATGGTTTTTGCTAATTAGTGAGGAAATCGTATCAAAATGGTGATGTGATGGTGAGCATGTTAAATTTTGCGATTTTCTTTTCAATATTTTCTAGGTTGCACAAAAACCCCATTCGTTCCTTCGTTTTTCCAAAAAAAAATATGATATTATTTCAATCATTTCGTGCTTGTCCTCCGTTTACTCTAGTACGATCACTTCATTACGAGATAGTTGTTGAAAACGGCGTAAACCCCCAATAAACCAAACTTATATTGCTGAAATTCAGTGTCATATTCTACTTCGAAAATTACGTCACTAGTCACGTGACCGATCAAGTGCCCCAGTCATATGAATATAAAATATGACCTAAGGGAAGTAATTTACAAGTAATTTACAAGGGAGATAATTTTTCGCACAAATTACAATACGGAAAATTAAAATTTTGAATAATTTCTTTTTTTCATTCATAATTTGAAAAATGTTTTAACTAAAATTATTCATTCAATGATGTTGTTTTGTAAAAAAGAAGAATCAGACACCTGTGATATTACCCTTTAAATGATGCTTAGTTAAAAGGTCAAGGTCATCTATGTAGGTAAAGGTCAAATATCAATTAAGGTCATAAATATAGAAAAATGGCCATTTTAGGGGCATTTTTTTTCACAAACACATCTTGTTTTCCAAATATATTTCTTCTTTTTAGCTCCACTGGCCTTCAGGCCAGCGGGCTATTGTCATGGCGTTGTGTCCGTCGTACGTGCGTGCGTGCGTCCGGTCGTCAACTTTTTCTTTAAAAATCTTCTCCTCAGAAACTACTTGATGGATTTCAATCAAACTTCACAGGAATGATCCTTAGGTGGTCCTCTATCAGATTCTTTCAATTAATTTTGATTGAACCATAAAGTCTGGAGTTATCTGCCCTTGAATTAAAAAATGGCTGTTTTCACTCTAGCCACTACAAATATTGATCAATCAAAAACTTGGTCAGAATGTTGGTGCTGATCAGATCTTGCCTGAGTGCAATTTTCAGCTTGATCTGAATATTACGTCTTGAGTTATGTGCCCTTGAAATTGGCAAAACTACCATTTTTGACCTTATTTTTACTCTAACAACCATAAATATCCACCAATCAACATAAACCTTTCACATTATCTTACTGGCCATAAGATCTTGTGTTGGTGTAATTTTCAGCTTCATATGAATCTTAAATCATGATTTATCTGCCCTTGAATTTGACAAAATTGTTGTTTTCGACTTTTATTTTACACTCTTTACACCCACAAATATTGAATAATCAGGTCAAAACTTAAACAAGATGTAGGTGAAGTTAGGATCTTGCTTTAGTGTGATTCTTAGCTAGATAGGAATATCATCATTAGTTATATATGCCTTTCAATTTGACAAAATTGCTAATTGTGACTTTTTTTTTCACTCTAACAGCCAAACTCACTCTAATAAAGACTGTTGCAAAGCTTGGTAACTAATAGATCTTATATGAATGTATTTTCAGCTTTCTAGTTACTTTGTAATTGCTTTAAGAGCAACATGTATTGAAAAATCTAGTGAAAACTTGTACTTGATATTACAAGAAATTCAGGTTTGACAGCTATTTGCATTATTTTTGGAAAAGGGTTTTCCCAGAATCTATTTTTAGCTCAAAATCTATTTTTAGAAATATGAAATATTTTGGAGTAATGAATGTTCTGTTAATTTAGATCTGTTGAGAAGAAGGAAAAATTTAATTGCTTGTGACATCTTAAGCTAGAATGTTCTCCCATTTCCTTTAACCCTTTCTCAAATGGCAAACATGTAATATTACCGTCTTTGCTTCAAGAACCACACATTTTGAACAATATCTAGTTTTGTTACTTTCTTTTAGCTCTATGAAACACAAGCATTGAACAATCTAATCAAAACTTGGATTAAATATTACATGAAATTCAGGCCTGTGGAGCGACTCAAGACCATCAGGTCTTCTAGTTACAATATATTTTAAAAATCGCATTAAATTTTTACAGGGCCTCAGCTTGTTCAGCATAAGAAAGAGACGAAACACAAAGTATCATTTCCAGTCCAATGTCCGATTTGTCATATTACTCTCAGAAATGATACCTGTCTAGCTAACCATGTACGCCACAGACACAACCAAGACGTACTCCGGCACTGCGATATTTGCAAGAAACAATCGAACGGACAAAGTACAAAGTGCCTGCATATTGAAAACTACACGCCGAGGGAATCTCACCCGTGTGATATCTGCGGAAAGATCTTCAAGAGTAAGAAGTATATGGAAACTCATCGGATTCGGCACACGGAGTCGACAAACAGGTTTAAATGTGAATTTTGTGGAAAGGGTTTTCTACGAATGAAATTCCTCCGTTTACACCAGAGAATACATACTGGCGAAAAGCCGCATAAATGCCCGTATTGTGATTATAGGTCCGCGTTTTCGAGTAATCTTCCGAAACATATAAGGACTCACGAAAAAAACCCTAAGATGGGTAAAACAGAAACGAACAGCTCTTACCAAAACAGCAGGGTTCCAGTTGACGATCGACCGGTCAATATGAGTGTTCCAGTCAATATGAGTATTGACCAGAGTG
This sequence comes from Fragum sueziense, assembly GCA_963680895.1. Lineage (NCBI taxonomy): Eukaryota > Metazoa > Mollusca > Bivalvia > Cardiida > Cardiidae > Fragum > Fragum sueziense. The sequence goes on from OY804603.1 coordinate 3,518,978, forward strand.
GTGGTCAATACTGGTTTTAAACCTTTCCCAAACAAGACTTGGTTTTGCACGTCCTGAAAGAAAAAAGACATTTGAAAATATGAGACAAAAGAAGAAAATGCTGATAATCAGCATTTTCTCCTTTTGCCTCAATATTTTCTTAACTACTTTGCACACAAATTGTATCCTTATTTACACTCAATTTGTCGTCTGCAGCAGATTTCAAATTGGACCATCCTAAAATTTTGTCGTTTGGGAAAGGATTAAACATTTTGTAAGTTGATAAAGACAGCATGAGTGAACAATACAGCAGAAAAAAATGGTCAAAAAGAGAAATTGCTGGTTATCATCAATTTCTTCATTTGCCACAATATTTCCAAAACTATTTTAGTAGGGACATGGAAACCAGATCTTATTTGGGAAAGAGTTAATATGGTATGAAAGACGATGAGAAACATTGAGGCACAAGAAGAAATGCTGATAACCATTATTTTCTCCTTTTGCCTCAGTGTTTTCTGTTTTAAAGTGTACAAAAGCTCTATTTCTAGCTCCAATGGGAGCATGTTCATGAGTGTAATACATTTATGTTATATACAGTGGACACTCGTTATGTCGACATCGGATAAGTCGAATTTCCACTTAAGTCGAAGTAAATGTTTGGTCCCGTCCTCTTCAACGGATTTTAAAAAGTTTAAACAAAATTATTATGATATAAATATGCCATTGAAATTTAGTAGGAAAAGGATAGAAATTGCTCGTCGCGAGCAATTTCTTTCCTTTTCCTATTATATTTCAATCATGAATACATAATGATGCTCATCAATAATGGTTAAATAACGTTTTCATTGAAAAAAATCTAAATCGGATTAGACAAACTCCGGATATGTCGAGGTATTTTGACCCCCCCTGACTTCGACACAACGAGTGTCGACTGTATTTAGATCTGTGTTACTTTTGCTTGTGTTGTAAATAATTTGTATACAAAAAGTTATGCAAGATGTATTACTATTGAAGTAAAATTTGGTGTCGAAATGAACAATTTCGTCTGTTCCTAAAATGTTTCATTTATCGCTTTTTAGCTCCACTGGTCAAAGGCAGAGTTTTGCACATTCCCACATAGTGCCGCCCTAAGAAAAATGCTCCGAAACCATTGTTGGAAAAACAATTTTACCCAGAAATGCAACAATTTATTCGCTGCACCATCTTTGAATTTGGCCCTGTCAAAAAAACGCCTTGTAATTGGTCAAGCTATGTGGAAGCTTTGAAGGTGCAGTTGCAGTACGTCAAAGGCACTCGACTAAACGCCTTTGACTTCATTATTACAAAATTCATGGGTAAGCCTATGCCCATGGCTGTATATCGTTGGTGTTATTGCAAAATCTTTTACGTACCTTCAGCTTTAATCAAACAGGCGGAAGACAAAAATGAAACACGGTCACAATAGGTAACCTTAACCTAATACCACAAAATCACCTTTTTTCAATAACCACAAGATAATTGCTATGGAAAACATCATGGAAAATGAAGAAATTGCTACGACGATCATTTTCTTCATTCCCTTCAATGTTGTCTACCAAGTATGACCTGATATTATCGTCTACAACTTCTCCATATGGGACAGTTTGTTGTTTGGTAAAGACATAACCTTCGATCAGGTGACCTAAAATGCTATTAATCAGCATTTTCACATCGTGTTGATACTTGCTTTGCTTTTCAACAAAAACCTAGTAATTGCAGCTTGTTTAATCTGCAGTTTAACCCATTACAACACAGTGACTCCTTTTGACTCCCCACAAGAAAATGGCTTCGGAAAACATTGTGGAAAATGAAGAAATTGCTTGTGACAAGCAATTTCTTCATTTCCCACAATGTTTTCTACCCCAAAAGCTATAAAATTTCGAAATTTCATCGCATTGAAATGTCGTCTGCAACTTCTTTGAAATTGGACTACCCCAAAATTTTGTCGTTTGGGAATGGGTTAAAGAGGTTTTTGTTCAAAAGCAGCGACTTTCTTCGCTATACTGTACACAAAATCATGCTTTGTCAACATCCACTCTTTTTTCTGCAGCAGATTTCATACTGGATTGATTTATTGGGGTTTTACGCCGTTTTCAACTACTATGGTCATATCGCGGCGGCTGGAGCACCTAACCATGGATTCCTAGCGTTTCTCATACCAGTACTACCACAACACCCTTACCGAGCTTCCAGCTACTCCCCCACATAGGTTCACGATATCAAACCATTGATGGGTGACATTTTTGTCAGTAAGGGTATTTGCTGCGGCCAGGTATCGAACCCGGGACCTCTCGATTGAGAGGCAGATCTATGTGCTACCAACTGCGCCATGGCCGCGGCCTGTTTCATACTGGAAGAGTCCCCAATTTGAATTTGGCCAGTTGGGAAAGGGTTGACCCTTTGTCAAACAGTGGCCCTTTTGGACGCAATCATGAAATTTTGGAAAATAGGCATATTGGGGAAAAGGAGAAAAATGCCGATAACCAGAATTGTTTTTAGCTCCACTGGCCGAAGGCCAGCGGGGCTTAATGTCATGGCCCTGTGTCCGGCGTCCGTGCGTAAACTTTTTCTTTAAACATCTTCTTTTCCAAAACTACTGGACCAATTTCAACCAAACTTCACACGAATCACCCTTGCATGAATTTCTACCAAATTCCTTCAAAAGAATAAAATCTATGCAGAACTTGAATTTTAATTAATTTAATTGAATTAAATTTTCGAAAAACCTTTAAAAATTCTTCTTCTCCAAAACTACTGGACCAATTTCAACAAAACTTCACAGAAATCTTCCTTGCATGAATCTCTACCAAATTCCTTCAAAAGAATAAAATCCGTGCAGAACTTGAATTTTGATTAATTTAATTGATTTAAATTTTCGAAAAACCTTTAAAAATTCTTTAGCTCCAAAACTACTGGACCAATTTCAACCAAACTTCACATGAATCCTCCTTGCATGAATATCTACCAAATTCCCTCAAAAGAATAAAATCTATGCAGAACTTGAATTTTAATTAATTTAATTGAATTAAATTTTCGAAAAATCTTAAAAATTTCTTCTTCTCCAAAACTATTGGACCAATTTCAACCAAAGGATGGGTTGCAATAAGGGGTCAAAAATAGATTTTCTTTAAATTTCGTGGATTGATAGGGTTACATAATATCTTTAATTTGTATTTGACCCCTTATTGCAACCCATCCTTTCAAAGAAATCTTCCCTGCATGAGTCTCTACCAAATTACTTCAAAAGAATAAAATCCGCGCAGAACTTGAATTTTAAATAATTTAATTGATTTAAATTTTCGAAAAACCTTTAAAAGTTCTTTAGCTCCAAAACTACTGGACCAATTTCAACCAAACTTCACATGAATCCTCCTTGCATGAATATCTACCAAATTCCCTCAAAAGAATAAAATCTATGCAGAACTTGAATTTTAATTAATTTTATTGAATTAAATTTTCGAAAAATCTTAAAAATTTCTTCTTCTCCAAAACTATTGGACCAATTTCAACCAAAGGATGGGTTGCAATAAGGGGTCAAAAAATAGATTTTCTTTAAATTTCGTGGATTGATAGGGTTACATAATATCTTTAATTTGTATTTGACCCCTTATTGCAACCCATCCTTTCAAAGAAATCTTCCCTGCATGAGTCTCTACCAAATTACTTCAAAAGAATAAAATCCGCGCAGAACTTGAATTTTAAATAATTTAATTGATTTAAATTTTCGAAAAATCTTTAAAAAAATTCTTCTCCAAAACAAATGAACCAATTTCAACCAAACTTTACAGAAATGTTCCTTGCATTAATCTCTTCTTAATTCCTTAAAAAAATAAATTCTATGTAGAACTTAAATTTTGATTAATTAAATTAAATTTAATTTTCGAAAAATGTTCTTTTCCAAAACTACTGGACCAATTTTAACCAAACTTCACACGAATCTTCCTTGCATTTATCTCCTCTAAATTCCTTAAAAAGTAATTTCTGTGAAGAACTTAAATTCTAATGAATTTAATTAAATTAAATTTTCGAAAAATTGTTAAACAATCATCTTCTCCAAAACTACAGGACCAATTTCAACCGAACATCACAGGAATCTTCCTTGCATGAATCTCTTCCAAATTCCTTCAATATCGGATGAAAAGCATGGCTGTTGTGGGCTAGGATTTTTTTTTCGCTATATGAAACAGTGTAATTTTAAGAAAATTTTAAAAACAGTTCTGCTCCTTAATCACTTATTGGATTTCATTCTGGTATAGCATGAATCTTCTTTGAATAGACCTCTATTGCAATGCTTGAAGAAGTTAGTATTTTAAATGTCTAAAAGCCAGTGGAGCGATACAGGATACCAACTTATTCGTCTGCAACATAATTTCTCTGCTTTTCAGCAAAAACCTCGTAACAGCAGCAGTGACATTTCAGAATTTTTTGTCATAAATATTACTTTTATTTTTATCTGAAAAAGCATATTTCCTTATGAAAATTCTGAAAATTTCAAGCCAAAATATTGCACCGTTTACGAGAAATTTATATTTTTGTGCTAAAATTGAACAAATTGTTGTGGACAACAGTTCGGATTTATATGCAATTTATCGATTATGTGTCAACTTTAAATGCGTGTATCTCGCTTACTGACAACAACCTAAAACAAGAGGACCCTGAGGGCCCTAAATCGCTCACCTGAGTTATGTTTTAATAATGCCAAATAACTTTGCATATGTTACGCATTGTTGTCCCAGGGAAGAATTTGGCCATGTAGTTTCAGAGGACATGTTGTTTACAGTAAATGATCAGCTTTTATGACATTTCCCATTTTCTGATGCCACAGCAACCAGAGTTTTTCATAGATTTCAATTCTTTTAAAAATTTTTATAAGGGACCACCCAATGAACATTACTGCCAAGTTTGGTTGATTTTGACCCAGAAGTTAAGGAGGAGATGTCGTTAAAAGAAGTTGTTGAGCTTTTGCGAAAATTCCCATTTTCTGATGCCACGGCAACCATAGTTTTCCATGAGTTTCAATTCTTTTAGCAATTTTTAAAAGGGACCACCCAAGGAAAATCTCTGCCATGTTTGGCTGATTTTAACCCAGAATTTAAGGAGGAGATGTCGTTTAAAGAAGTTGTTGAGCTTTGTTAAATTTACCATTTTCCGATGCCACGGCAACAAGAGTTTTTCGTGATTTCAATTATTTTAGTAATTTCTATAAGGGACCACCTAAGGAACATTTCTGCCAAGTTTGGTTGATTTTAACCCACAAGTTAAGGAGAAGATGTCGTTTAAAGAAATAGTTGAATTTTTGTGAAATTTCCCATTTTCCGATGCCATGGCAACCAGAGTTTTTCATGGATTTCAATTCTTTTAGCAATTTTTATAAGGGACTACCCAAGGAACATTTCTGCCAAGTTTGGTTGATTTTGACCTTGAAGTTAAGGAGCAGATGTCGTTTAAAGAAATTGTTGAGCTTTTGTGAAATTTCCCATTTTCTGATGCCACGGCAACCAGAGTTTTTCATGGATTTCAATTCTTTTAGCAATTTTTATAAAGGACTACCCAAGGAACATTTCTGCCAAGTTTGGTTGATTTTGACCCAGAAGTTAAGGAGCAGATGTCGTTTAAAGAAATTGTTGCGCTTTTGTGAAATTTCCCATTTTCTGATGCCACGGCAACCAGAGTTTTTCATGGATTCCAATTCTTTTAGCAATTTTTATAAGGGACTACCCAAGGAACATTTCTGCCAAGCTTGGTTGATTTTGACCCAGTAGTTTAGGGGGAGATGTCGTTTAAAGAAATTAATGAGCTTTTGTGAAATTTCCCATTTTCCGATGCCACAGCAACCAGAGTTTTTCATGGATTTCAATTATTTTAGCAATTTTTATAAGGGACCACCCAAGGAACATTTCTGCCAAGTTTGGTTGATTTTGACCCAGTAGTTTAGAAGGAGATGTCGTTTAAAGAAATTGTTGAGCTTTTATGAAATTTCCCATTTTCCGATGCCACGGCAACCAGAGTTTTTCATGGATTTCAATAATTTTAGCAATTTTTATAAGGGACCACCCAAGGAACATTTCTGCCATGTTTGGTTGATTTTGACCTAGTAGTTTAGGAGGAGATGTCGTTTAAAGAAATTGTTGAGCTTTTGTGAAATTTCCCATTTTCCGATGCCACGGCAACCAGAGTTTTTCATGAATTTTAATTATTTTAGCAATTTTTATAAGGGACCACCCAAGGAACATTTCTGCCAAGTTTGGTTGATTTTGACCCAGTAGTTTAGGAGGAGATGTCGTTTAAAGAAATTGTTGAGCTTCTGTGAAATTTCCCATTTTCCGATGCCACGGCAACCAGAGTTTTTCATGGATTTCAATTATTTTAGCAATTTTTATAAGGGACCACCCAAGGAACATTTCTGCCAAGTTTGGTTGATTTTGACCCAGTAGTTTAGGAGAAGATGTCGTTTAAAGAAATTGTTGAGCTTTTATGAAATTTCCCATTTTCCGATGCCACGGCAACCAGAGTTTTTCATGGATTTCAATAATTTTAGCAATTTTTATAAGGGACCACCCAAGGAACATTTCTGCCAAGTTTGGTTGATTTTGACCTAGTAGTTTAGGAGGAGATGTCGTTTAAAGAAATTGTTGAGCTTTTGTGAAATTTCCCATTTTCCGATGCCACGGCAACCAGAGTTTTTCATGGATTTCAATTATTTTAGCAATTTTTATAAGGGACCACCCAAGGAACATTTCTGCTAAGTTTGGTTGATTTTGACCCAGTAGTTTAGGAGGAGATGTCATTTAAAGAAATTGTTGACGCCGTGACGGACAGACGGACAGACGGACAGACGGACAGACGGACGCCGGACATTGATAGATCACAATACCTCACCTTGAGCACTTCGTGCTCAGGTGAGCTAAAAACTAATAGTAGATCTATTTATACTCATTAGAATACCCAATCTTGGCATCAAGACATACTTTAAAAAATTGAAATTGGAATGAAATGTCCCTGCAGACAACAAGCTGCAGTTACGAGGTTTTCGTTGTAGAGCATCAATGTGTGAATTCAAACAGGCCAGGTTTCGTAGTTTGTGAAATTCATAACCTGGTTTTAGCATTGTTAAAAAGAACTATAGGAAGCACCGGAAGGATTGATTGATTGAATGGGGATTGATGACACCATTTTGACAATTTCCGAAACCACAAAAGTTTAGAATCTTCTGATTTGAAAGCTTCTGTCGATCACTAAATGATCGAGTTTGGTTTAACACCGTTTTCAACTGCTAAGGTCATATTGCAGTGGCTTGAGCACCTAACCATGGATCCTGTTGTTTCTCAAACCAGTAAGCCTACTAACACATCATCCTAACAGAGCCTCCAGCTGCCCGCCCTCATGTCGTAGGATAACGATATCAAACCATTGGTGGGTGACAATTTTGCCTGAAGGATATTTGCTACAACCGGGGATCGAACCCGGGACTCCGACCATGAAATGGATGCTGATGAATAAAGACGATTTGTGTATTACACAGGAAATATTGGAACAAAAGAAAATGTTGGTTATCAAAATTTTCTCCTTTTGTCACAAGGTTTTCCCTAATCTGATTCTTCTCTGATGTAAATATACTCTTTGACATTCTGATTTTTAGCTCACCTGAGCACAAGGTGCTCAAGTGAGCTATTGTGATCACCTTTTGTCCGGCGTCCGTCCGTCGTCCGTCAACAATTTCTTTAAATGACATCTCCTCCTAAACTACTTGGCCAATTTCAACCAAACTTGGCAGGAATGTTCCTTAGGTGACCCCCTTTCAGAATTGCTAAAAGAATTGAAATCCATGAAAAACTCTGGTTGCCATGGCAACAGAAAAGGAGAAATATGACTGAATCTCAATATTATCTTTGAACGACATCTCCTCCTAAACTACTGGGCCAATTTCAACCAAACTTGGCAGGAATGTTCCTTAGGTGACCCCCTTTCAAAATTGCTAAAAGAATTGAAATCCATAAAAAACTCTGGTTGCCATGGCAACAGAAAAGGAGAAATTTGACTGAATCTCAATACTATCTTTGAACGACATCTCCTCCGAAACTACTTAGCCAATTTCAACCAAACTTGACAGGAATGTTCCTTAGGTGACCCCCTTTCAGAATTGCTAAAAGAATTGAAATCCATAAAAAACTCTGGTTGCCATGACAACAGAAAAGGAGAAATTTGACTGAATCTCAATACTATCTTTGAACGACATCTCCTCCTAAACTACAGGGCCAATTTCAACAAAACTTGGCAGGAATGTTCATTAGGTGACCCCTTTTCAGAATTGCTAAAAGAATTGAAATCCATAAAAAACTCTGGTTGCCATGGCAACCGAAAAGGAGACATAAGAATGAATCTCAATACTATCTTTGAACGACATCTCCTCCTAAACCACCAGGCCAATTTCAACCAAACTTGGCAGGAATGTTCATTAGATGACCCTCTTGTAGAATTGCTAAAAGAATTGAAATCCATAAAAAACTCTGGTTGCCATGGGAACAGAAAAGGAGAAATTTGACTGATTCTCAATACTATCTTTGAACGACATCTCCTCCTAAACTACCAGGCCAATTTCAACTAAACTTGGCAAAAATATTCCTTAGGAGGTCCTCTTAAAGAATTGCTAAAAGAATTGAAATTGACTAAAAACTCTGGTTGCCATGGCACCAGAAAAGGAGAAATTTGACTAATTCTCAATAATTTCAGGTGAGCGACCTAGGGCCAACGGCCCTCTTGTTCGTAAATAGCGAAAAATCAAAATATCAAAGAGCGTATTTACAGCAGAGAAGACTCGGATTAGGTTTTCCCTAGCCTTTTCTATCAGAGTTGTTCAAATCACCTCTTATTTTGGAAAGGGCTTATAAGCATTTGATTGCATATCATGCGGCTGAAGCACCTAAACATAGAATCCTGCCGCTTAATCTCCAGTACTACCATATCTTTTAACCAAAACCTTGTAACTGCAGCTTAAAACAAGCTGCAGTTACGAGGTTTTAGTTGAAAAAGCAGCTTTATTCTTTCCAGGCTTCCATAATCAGAAAGTCTTTGTGTGGGTTTAACGCCCTTTTCAACTACTATTGTCATATTGCAAAGGCTGGGGCACCTAACCATGAATCCCTGCCATTTCTCACACCAGCACTACCACATCCTTACCAAGTATCCAGCTGCTTGTCCACATGGTACAGGGTTAACGAGTATCAACGAGTATCAAGCCATTGGTGCGACACAAATTTGCCTGAAAGGATATATTGCCATGATCAAGGATCGAACCCAGGTCCTCAAGAGTGAAAGTCTGACGCGCAACTCACTGCGTCACTGTGTGGAAAAGGGTTAAACCATTGCCTGACGGCAAAATTTTAGACTTATCAAAATTCAAAGATGGTGCAGATGACAATTCCAAGTGAATGGAATCTTACATTTTTTTGGTCTTTAACAGGGTGTCCACAGTTTGAGCAAAGCAAAATTCCCTGACTTTTCCCTGACTAAAATCAAATTTCCCTGACTTGTGTTTACCGTATTTTGCACATTAATTTATGAAAATGTTGGCCTCCACCATCCGATTAGCTGGGGAGGCAAAGGGCGCTTGTCCCTTCAGATTCTTCTCAAAGAACAATTTGGAATAATGAATACTATAAAGGCCACACGATAATTTGATCATTTGTTTATTTACATTGACCTGTCCATTGTTATTGAAAACAGTTCACAGATTTCGATTTTAGAAAGTGTTCGTTTATACAAACGTCGATTTGCAAGTCTGTGATAGCGCAGTGGAAAGACGTGGGACTTCTACTCGAACGGACCAAGTTCGATTCTACTACCAGACAGGCACAATTTTTATTTTTCAAGGATTTTCATTTATTTATTTTTATTATTATTATTATTCTTTTGTTAAATGTGTGCAGTTTAATCCATTTACAGACATCAATTACCGGTATGTAAATATTCCAATTTTTTTAAGGTGATACAAGAAACGCGTTTTTGAAATTTAAAAAGAAAAAGAGAAATCTTTGAGAAAATAAAAGTGATCACTTTTTCAAGCTTTTCTCTTCAAGTTTTCCGCGTGAAATGTCAAAGTAAAATATTTCTGGCAAAATTAAATGGCACATTTTCACAATCCAGATCTTTTTTGTTTGAATGTTATTATTTTTCTCTAAACATTTGTTGATATGTTAAAAATGTATGATTTGTTGTTGGAAGACCGTTTACAATCAAAGTGCTGAGAGCACTGTAATTGGACGTCTCTGATTGATTGAGCGGGATTGTAGGCCTACATGAACGAAAGATATTATTTTATTCATTCTTCTGTGTTTAATTCTATAAGATCGGTTTCGGAAATACGAAATCGGCCTTAATACCAGAAAACCCTTTTCAGGCTTCAAATTGATTTGCTTGCCGTTTCAAGACAACTGATTTGTCTCTATGAATGATCACTATTAATTTGATTACCAAATTCAATTAAGGCCATGCGATTAGCATTTTTGTCTTCTTGTTTCGGTTTACTATGAGTATTGTCGTCAGTTATACTTTTCATTGATTTTATAAAGTACGCTACAAAGCAATTTATTAAAAATGTAAGCCAACACGCTACATAAATGAAAGCCGCGATAGCTCACTTAGCAGAGCACTCACCTTGTACTCTTTACACATGTTATATCCGAAAGGCCCTGGGTTCGAATTCTACTCAGACATTGTTCTTTTTAATCATCTTTTTATACGCCGCCGGAGGCGGACGTATATTGGCGTCATCTTCTCCGTCTGTCCGTCCGTCCATCCGTCCGTCCATCCGTCCGTCCGTACGTCCGTCCACTTTTCTTGTCAACGCAACTCCTCCTAAGTTTCTGGCTGGATCTTCTTGAAACTTGGTCAATGTTATCACCTCAATTGGTAGATGTGCATGAAGGAATGATTTTATGATTCGTTGATTTTTGCCTAAGTTATGCCCCTTAAAAACTTAGTCTCTGGGGCTTATTGAAATTGCAGCCTTGTCAACGCAACTCCTCCTAAGTTTCTAGCTGGATCTTAATGAAACTTGGTCAATGTTATCACCTCAATTGGTAGATGTGCTAAAGGAAGGATTTTATGGTTCGTTGATTTTTGCCTGAGTTATGCCCCTTAAAAACTTAGTCTCTGGGGCTTATTGAAATTGCAGCCTTGTCAACACAACTCCTCCTAAGTTTCTGGCTAGATCTTAATGAAACTTGGTCAATGTTATCACCTCAATTGGTAGATGTGCATGAAGGAAGGATTTTATGGTTCATTGATTTTTTTTCTAGAGTTATGCCCCCTTAAAACTTAGTCTCTTGGGCTGATTGAAATTGCAGCCTTGTCAACACAACTTCTTCTAAGATTCTGACTGGATCCTTATGTAACTTGGTGGATGTTATTACCTTAATTGGTAGATGTGCATGAAGTATGGATTTTATGGTTCATTGATTTTTGCCTAAGTTATGCCCCCTTCAATCTTAGTCTCTAGGGCTTAATGATATTTCAGTCTCGTGAACGCAATTCCTTCCAGGTCTTTGACTGGATATTTATAAAAACCTTTTTGTGAACACAACTTTTTACAGGTTTTTGTGTGAATATTTATAAATCCTTGTCAATGTCATTTTTTTTGTCTCAAGTTTTATAAGTGGCGGGCGGCGTATATTGTGACCATGGCACTCTTGTTCGACTTCTATCTCCACCATCGTTGGCGAAAAAACGACCGCAATGATTTAGAATCGATCTTAACACAAATTCAACGAAATAAAGTAATGAAACGACGATCATTTACATACAATTCCGCTCAATCAATGAGAGGCGTCTAAATATAGTGCTCCAAGCACTTTGATTTTTATTCCTGTTTAGAGTAAAAAAGAAAAAAAAAACACGGTAGCAGTTTTCCTGGTTGTGGTTACAAAACAAATTCAATACATACTTTTCCTGAAACAAAATACCAGATGAATTGGAGCACCTAACCATGGATTCCTCATACAAGTACTACCGCAGCATCCTTACATCTACAGATGTGCATAAAAAGAAGAAATTGGGAACGTGCCGTCGGGAAAATGGCAGTGGAGTACAATAAGCAATTTAAATCTTCATATCATTATCAACGAAAATTTGAGAATAGCAATGTCCATATCTGTACACATATTCATACGATCATCCAGGTACCATCTGTTGCAGACCCATTGCTTCATCTTCTTAGCTCAATACACGTAAACGGGTCACTTAAACGAAATAAATACAGATCGCTGTCACTTAGTCTTATACTAGTAATAATCATTGTTGTCATGATCATCGAACAGTATGTAAATAGGTCATGATACTGTCAAATATCAGTGATACAGATGCTTGGGAAAAAACTCGTAAGAGCAACTATTTTTCTGAATAGGTGGATTTCACTAGTGTCTCATCTGAGGCTGTTCAGATGGAACCCCGTTTTGTCATCGAGTCGAACCCGAGTTGCGAAATGAACTCACTCCCCGATAATCAATTTCAAAACCCTGGTTCCAAAGTACGTCTCGTCGAAACCCCGTTCCTTTAAATATGTCAAAGACTTAAACAACAATGATCAAAGAAAAGGAACCTATCATACACAATACGTGCATTAAATTGGGTAATCATTCTAAAATGTGTGTTTTCAGTAAACACATCAAGAAAAACAAACGTTTTAACAAACGTTTTACAGAAGAAATAATCCGAACTGGTTTTGAACCAACGGCGTTCCAAATTTCAAACTGAAAAAAGGTTGCGAGGTTAATCTTTTCCCGTCTGAGCTATCGCTGCTGCTGATGATATAGGGTGTCTGTTTACATTATAACCATAGTGTATGCATGTATCGCTTTCTAAAGATCTTACCCTTTACACAATAAATATTACGAAAGTCAAAAAACTACAAGAAAATGATTAAATCGAAAAAAGATCGTAAAGTTGGTTAAGACGTGGCATGAATTGAATCGGCCAATGAATCTTATAGTATTTGTTAGAGAACACATAGAAAGTAGGAAAAGATACGACAGTTTTCCTGTATGGTCGCAAAATCTATTTTGAATTTTGGTCAACTGGCAATTGAGTCTGAGAAAGGGTTTTTTGGTAATGAAAACCCATTTCGCCTGTCCAAAAGTGGTTATAAGAATTGTACGTCCTTTCGGACGTCCAATTAATAAAACATATGCCTATATTCGCATATCACGTCCGTCGAGCAAAATGAAGAAAAAACTTGGTGCAATAAAAAAAGAAATAGAAATGAAAAACAAATTAAATCAGAGGCGATAGTGAGTTTCGAACCCATACCAAAAGGCAAGTTATGTATATAAGTCTTCGACCGTTACCATTTGACCACTTTGACTTTACATAAAGTCTGACAAAAAGTATTTATATACCTAATCAACATTAAATCAATCAACCATATCGGATAATTTACCTGGATTCCCGTACTTGACATCGACTCACCCGGGTCAGTGTAAAAATTATCGATTTCAGTTTATACTTATCACATTATTATTAATGTTATTGTTATTATCAGTTTTATCAATATAGCCAATCATGAAGAAACTGCCTTAGCCTTTATTTTTTTATCATTCATACACCAATCATTTCAAAATTCCCTGACTTTTGCTTAAACTGAAAAATTCCCTGACCAATTCCAAAATTCCCTGACAATTCCCTGACCTTGAAAAAATATTTTTTTCCCTGACTTTTTCCCTGACCGTAGACACCCTGTTTAATGTTGGAAAACATTGAGGAAAATGTATAAATTGCTTGTCACAAGGAAATCATAATTTTCCAGAATGTTTTCCAAAGCTTTTATTTTTTTGCATCCAAAAGCGTAAATGTATGGGAATGGGTTAAAACAGCAAAATGCTATTCCAATGACAGCTATGGTCATATGGAGATAGGGGCTCATTTCAAGTCTAAAAAGTCAAACCTTCGACCCCTCTGTTCAAAGGTCAGCACATTAGCCAGTATTCTCCCCAGCCCAATAAGCTGTATCGGTCCCACTACAACTTCATGTTAATCAATGTAATGCCCCTACAGCTTTAAAAGTACCCCACAGCTTAATTTCTTCACAATGGTCACCAAAGAGAGACATTTTGAGGTATTCCATGTCAAAAACTGATAAATGATGCATTCTTGTAAATTAAAAATTAATATTCTGTATAAAAACATTATGGGAAAAGAAGAAATTGCTCAAATTGAGCAATTTCTTCTTTTCCCATTATGTTTTTATTCACAATTATTTGCATGAACACAATGTGTTTCAAGGTTTACCAATGCTCTGCTCAGAGGACCCTGTAGTTTAACACTACACCAATAGGGAACAATTCTATCCAGTTAGCCGTGACATAATTTCGGACAAACAATATTATTTTGTCAGTGTTGTTGTAAAATCTGGTAACTACGGCTTGATTCAAGCCGTAGTTACGAGATTTTATAACAACATCGACAGTTTATCAAAACATAACCTTAAACTGTTACTATATTTAGCACAAAATTCATTGCCATTAGCCCAAATAGCGATTCTGGACAGGAGGAAAAAAGACAAACCAATGTACATATTTCCCCCTTTCTTGTATTTTTCTTTATCAAACGTTTAAATTCATTTATTGATACCTGTATTCAACCCAAGAAATATATACTCCTCACAAAAAGTTAAGCAACAAAAGTAATTCTCTCAATATTCTATTTATACACGCGAGAATTTTTGCACAGATTTGTTATTTGGACAGCCATATCTATGCTTAAATACACTTAAAAGAATACTGAATGTTATCGTCTCCAAAAACAGCTATCACGTGATTAGAACACACTCACCCCCAAAACATGCATGCAAAATGTGTCGCATATACGGATTTCAAACTTGGCATTAGCTCCGTATGTGCTTAAAATGCGTCAATTTGACAAATTTGATGTCATCAACATTTGAATCATGCTAATACGTCACTTGACTCCAATTGAAGTGGTTCAAATTATTGGAAAGCTACAGGGTGGGGCAACCAAGACTGCTGCTGCATTTCACTTTAAATTTCATCGCAGTATTGACTGAAGAGCAATAACCCGATACAATCAAACTGGACAGATGTCAGAGAGACCACGTTCAGGCCGTCTAAGAGTAACAACACCTTGTGAAGACCGTTATGTTGCAACCTTAGTCCGTAGGAACTGGCTTACAACGGCCAGATCGCTGGAAAATGACCTTCAGAGGATGTCAGGAAACCGACTTTCAATCCAAACCGTGAGGAACACGTTTCACACAGAAGGTCCAAGGTCCAGGATACCACTTCAACGGATCCAACTTCCCCCAAAACATCGATGACACAGATTAATATTGAAACATCAACATCAAAACTGAGGGTCACTCGTTGGCGTCACTAACTCTTAACTGACTCGTCAAGATTCTGTCTTGATTCTAATGATGGCATGACACGTGTGTGGAGAAACGGTACTGAACGGTTTGCCGACTGTAACATCGCCGAACACGACCAACATGAACGTGGGAGTTTGATGATCTAGAGAGGTATCAGTGTTGATCACAGAACAGAGCTGGTTGTCATTAGACGAGGTTCAATGACTGGTGTAAGGTGCATTTACGAGATCATCACGCCTGTTATCATCCTTCTGGCACAGTAAACAGATCCAACTGTTATGTTAATGGATGGTAATGCCCGTTCCTTTCGTTCTGGAATTGTGACTGAAGTTCTGTGGACCAACAACATCAGACATATACGAGGGACGGTCGGAAAGTAGTTGGACTTTTCGTGCTGCTGTCTCTCCATTTGCAACTGTATAAACACATTACATATTGGTGGAATCTACATCCATTTGCCAATAATGTGGTCAGTTTATTTTCAAAGATAATTGTATATATTCAATATTCTGTCCACTTATATGTGATAGGGGTTTTATGTACAATAGTCTATTTGTCAGAGGAACAACAAGGGTAACCAAAACAAAAGAACATTCTAGTCATTTCAATCGCGAAGAAGTTTCGTTTTTTAACTACATTATCACTGAAGATTAAATAATGATTCATAATTCCGAACTTGGGATAAAAACTTGGTCACAGCATTCATAGAAACGAGCTGGTTCCCAACCTCTGAAGACATTAAGCTTTTACATTCGGCTGGTAGTCATGTTTGTTGCTTTTGTGGATTCACGAGGATTGAAAGTTAGTCATTTCATGTCAAATGGTAAAAACTGGCATTGCCAAGTACAATTCTGAAGTAATTCAGAAAAACGAAAGAAAAAATGCTGAAGTAAACGCGTCCATGATAAGCAAAGAAAAATATTTTCTACTTCACGATAACGCACGCTCCCATACCACCGCATCTACAGTGGAGATTACCTACTATTACCCATGACAAAAGTTGTTTTACTCTTCTTATAGCCCAGACCCTACCCCACATGACTTTTATTTGTGTCTAGAACTAATGAACATGCTTGCTGGGAAGACATTTGAGACCAGGGCGCCTTTGATACCGGTGGTTACATAGTACCTTATACAGTGGGTCTACGTCATGGTTGATAGTGGGAATAGTAAAGCTCCCACGAAGAAGGCAAAAATGCATAGACATAGATAGACAATTTGTTTAAACAGTGTAGAAAGAATTTTGTTAAAAAGTTAAATGGTTTTAGAGAACTAGTCAAAAGTCCAACTACTTTCCGACCGTCCCTCGTAGACTGGCCTGCTACGTCTCTAGACCTTAATTCGATAGAACATACATAGGACATTCTTTGAGGGCGTGTCTATGGTCAGCATGTTCGCCCACAGACTCTGGATGAACTGCAACAGGTCTTGCAGACAGAATGGAGGATCAATCCACAACGGACATTAGACAGACAAATCTGCTTGATGCCAAGGTGTGTTCGGGCATGTGTTGAACATCGTAGGGGTCATACCAGGTACTTGATGCTCGATTATGGCCTGAAGTGGCCGGAAAACAACTTTTTACACATTCTGAACTGCTGGCGAGTGACGTTTTGCACCATTGTTTCGTCGGGACGGTTTTCGAGGATCTGTAACTTTGTTATCGTTTGATGATTTTCCCAATCATTTAACGTAATTTGTGTAATAAGACCCCAACTTTGTATTGTATAAAACATAGATCATTAGATGTGATAAAACACATTTGAGAAAGAAAAGCATCTTTGTTGCTTAACTTTTTGTGAGGAGTATACGTAACTTTCACTGAACATATGCAATGCTTCTATAGTCTGAACACAATATTATGGTACATATTTACAAATTTTACTTATGTAAACATCACTTTATTAAACATCTGTAATTTTGCATATGGTCGCTTTTCAATGAAAACCTTGTAACTGCAGCTTGTTTTAAGCTGCAATTACTAGGTTTTTGATGAAAAGTAGCGATATGATGTTTAAGTCTTGCAGTTGACTCATACCCACAAAAGACATCCTAACTTTGTTATTTCAACTCCAAACCTTAGGTTGTGGGTACTCATTTGAATCATTTCGATGAGAAGATTCCAAAGAGTACCCACAATAAAGAGTTTGATGAACAATAAATGAAATATTTCACTTTGAAAAATCTTTACCCCTCTTTTAAACCTTTCCCAAACAAGACCTGCTTTTGACGTCCCTATTAGAAAAGGCTTAGGAAAACATTGAAACAAAAGAAGAAACTGCTGATAACCAGCAGTTTCTCCTTTTGTCTCAATATTTTCTTAGCTATAATGTACAAAAATCTTTTCTTTTTCAATGTCCACTTTGTCATCTGCAGCAACTTTCAAATTGGACTGCCCAAAATTCTGCCGTTTGGTAATGGGTTAACTGTAGCTCTTGATAACCTTTACCCAAACAACAAAATTTCAAGTGGTCTAATTTGAAAAGCCACACTGCAGCCAACAAAACATGTGTTGATAATGATCATATACATGTACATTATTAAGTATAGAAAATATCGAGGCAAAAGAAGAACCTGATGATCATCAGCACTTTCTTCTTTTGCCTCAATATTTTCCCAAGCCTTTACAGTGCAATGAGGGATGTCAAAACCAGGTTTTGTTTGCTGAAAGCTTAAAGCAGTCCACCCCTTATGAGATTCGCATGACGTCAGAATTATTCGGGCGACATAGAAAACATTCGGCGCAGGAACTCTCCACCGCTGAATGTTTACGACTGCGCCCGAATAGGTTTGGATACGTAACGACACCTCATGAAAGAAGCTGATGTTTTATCTCAAAATGACAACATTACCAGTATTCTACCCTAATTCACTGCATGTTTTCATTTAAAGCTTGGTTATAACCCTCATCTTCTACTTCAACTTTAACAACGGGAAACATTTCTGAACTACGCTCTGCCTCAGAAATGTTTTTATTTGTTAAAGTTGTAGTAGCATAAGAACCCGTCTCACTCTTTACAATGGAATCATGTGTATTAAAGAACTCGCTGCTATGAGCAAGAGTTTCATTCCCTATATTTGCATCATATGTATTAAAGGACTCATGACTAGGACCAGCAGTTTCCATTTCGTCCTGATTGTCAGTGTTTAAATGATCAAATGTCATGACAGGCGGATATTCATCTGCAGTAGTTTCAAATTCGGCCCCACTTTCCATATTGGAACCATCAATATCACTACATTTATTCATTCCAGTCAAGGCCTCAGAATAAAGAACTTGTTGAACATAATCTGTTTTGTCAACGTCAACAAGCACTTCGTTTTTCTTACGACGAACTTTATTTTTCTTACGACGAACTTCAGAATCATTCATTGAATTTTCTGTTTCTGAACAACTATCAGTCTCTTCACTATCCATATCAACAGTTTTTCCAACATCCATCAAAGTGTCTTGGTCATCAGATTCAGTTTTGTCATTACCATCTGGCGCTCCAGTTTTAAGAAATGCAGATTTTAATCTTTTTAACACAGCTTCTGAACAAGGCTTCTGCTTTGTACCTTCATCTACAGTAACTTGCTTATTCAGACCACCACTATGAGCCGATATTTTCTTTCTTTTGGCAGAATCGTCTGAAATGTTTGCTTTCACGATAGTTTCACAAGGGTTCATTAAAGTTTTTGGGTAATTAAGATTTGTTTTGACATAATTATCAGCAGGTTCTGTGTTCAAAACAATCGGTATTCCATTTGTTATCACAGGTACTGTACCAGGCGAAGTTTCAGTATGAGGCTTTTGACTTTGACCTTCAGATGCAACAACTGTATCATTTCCTTCATTGCTAACTTTATTAGCAGGAACACCAGATTCTGTGTTCGCATTCGGCACAACAGGACCTGGTTTGGATTGCACTAGTAAAGGGAAATTGGGAATATTGGGACCGTGAGGCAACAGAAGAAACTGTGGTAATCCATTATTTGGTGCCATTGCCTTATTGTTTCCTGTATTATTTTGGAATCCCATATGGGAGGCAGATACCCTTGGTGCCAGACCCTCTTTATTAACATATGTGTTGGCCAGATTCTTCCGATGATTGTCCAATAGTTCCATCTCTGTGGTCGTCAAAACTGCAGAAAAAATATTGCAAAAACTAGATATCTATCTCTAAAGGTGATAAAATACCTGTCACATTTGTGCGGACCAGGGTTTTTGTCAAAAACAAATGGCAATTACTCACAAAATAAGCAAGGTAGAGTTATGCTCCTTGTACACTGCACTTCTCCTTAGTGAGATCTATCTATACATGAAGTTTCATGATAATAGTTATTTTTCTTTCAGAGATAAACTTAAACTTAAACTTTCTATATTTGATTAAACGCCTATTTCTACCACAGTCCATATTCAATGGCGTTTTACAACAATGATTAAATACATTTCTGAATCTCTAAAATTACACAATGTTAACAAACAGTCCTATGTTCTGTTTACCCTTTCCCCGAGTAAGAGATATGCCCCAAACAAGTTTTTTGTACACCAATGGATGGACAGACAGACAGATGGACAGACAGACAGGCTGATTCCAGTATACCCATTGGTTTTGCGAGGTATAGCAAGATGTTATTGCAGATTTACAGATAAGAGGGAGTAATGTTTTTTTTAACTCTTTCTCAAACGACAAAATTTCAGGGTAGTCCAAATTCAAAGATTTTCCGGACGACTATTTCAAATGAATACAATTTTAAATTTTTTGTCTTTTAGGTTAGAAAACATTGTGAACAAGAGGGCCGTTGGCCCTAGGTCGCTCACCTGAGATGGGGTTTTATAACAGATCAGATTTCTTACAGGTAATGCAATAAAGGGTCAAAGATCATATAAACACCGCTATGCTATTTCAAACCATTGAAAACCCAGAAAACTACCTTAGTGCAATATCATATGTAAATCAAATATGAAGTTTCATCCAATTCGGCTATGTGGTTATGGAGAAATTGCTTAAGCCTTTGGACAGACGGAATTAAAATACAAGAGGACCATGATGGTCCTATATCGCTCACCTGAACCAAAATGATATAAGCAACACATTTCTTCATTTCAAAAAATATTTATGACTTTAAGACTGAAAACGAACTTATGGTCAATAACATTGTGAAAATCGAACTCATCCAAGATTTCATCGTGCCCAACATTGTGTCCAAGATTTGTCTTGTTTGATAAACAAGAGGACCATGATGGTCCTATATCGCTCACCTGAACCAAAATGATATGAGCAACATTTTTGTTCAATTCAATTGATATTTATGACTTTAAGACTGAAAACAAACTCATGATCAATAACATTGTGAAAATCAAACTCATCCGAGATGTAACGGTGCCCAACATTGTTTCCAAGTTTTGTCTTAAATGATAAATAATTGTAGAATATAGAGTATAAACAAGGTCGAAAACCGCTGAAAACGGCATTTTATCAATTTCAAGGGCACATAACTCTCGACTTTCTGATCAGATCCAATTGAAAATCCAACTCATCCAAGATCTTATGGGCCCCGTTTTACTAACGATCTTACGATCATGTTTTTGTGAAAATTGTGTAACAAGGCATCTGACTGCACGAAAAATCGGATTAAGCCAATCAGGTTTGTTGTTACAAGTAATTACACAAAAAATAATCGTACATTCGTTAGTAAAACGGGGCCATGGTCCCCAACAATGTGTCCAAGATTTGTCTTGATTGGTAAATAATTGTAGATTCTAGAGTGTAAACAAGGTCGAAAACAGCCAAAAACAGCAATTTTGTCGAATTCAAGGACACGTAACTTTCGATTTTATGATCAGATCAGACTGGAAATCAAACTGAACCGAGATCTTATGGTCTCTTAAATTGAGTCCAAGCTTTGTCTTGATTGATTGATAATTGTAGATTCTAGAGTGTAAACAAGGTCGAAAACAGCCGAAAATGGCAATTTTGTCAAATTCAAGGGCACATAACTCTTGACTGTCTGATCAGATCAAATAGGAAATCGAACTCATCTGAGATGCTATGTTCCCCAACATTGTGTCCAAGTGTTGTCTTGATTGATATATAATTGTAGATTCTAGAGTGTAAACAAGGTCGAAAACAGCCGAAAATGACAATTTTGTCAAATTCAAGGGCACACAACTCTGGACTTTCTAATCAGATCAGACTGAAAATGGAACTCATCCAAGATCTTATGGTCCCCAACATTGTGTCCAAGTTTTGTCTTGATTCATTAATAATTGTAGATTCTAGAGTGTAAACAAGGTCAAAAACAGCCGAAAATAGCAATTTTGTCGAATTCAAGGGACCATAACTCTCATTTTTCTGATCAGATCAGACTGAAAACCGAACTCATCCGAGATCTTATTGTCTCCAACATTGTCTCCAAGTTTTGTTTTGATTGATCAATAATTGTAGATGCTAGAGTGTAAACAAAGTCAAAAACAGCTTTTTTTGACATTCAAGGGCAGATAACTCTGTACATTCTGGTCCAATCTGGCCCATAATCGAACTCATCCGAGAACTTATGACCATACTTGTTTTGACAAAGTTTGATCAAGATTGATTAATAGTTGTGGATGCTAGAGCGTAAACACCAAATTGTGGACGGACAGACGGACAGACGGACGGACGGACAGACGGACGACGGACAAAAAGTGATCACAATAGCTCACCTTGAGCACTTTGTGCTCAGGTGAGCTAATAATTGTAGATTCTGGAGTATAAACAAGGTCGAAAACAGCCGAAAACAGCAATTTTGTCAAATTCAAGGGCACATAACTCTCGACTTTCTAGTCAGATCAGGCTGAAAATCAAAGTCATCCGAGATCTTATGATATCCAACATTGTGTACAAGATTTGTCTTAATTGATAAATAATAGTAGATTATAGAGTGTAAACAATGTCAAAAACAGCCGAAATCGGCAATTTTATCAAATTCAAGGGCACATAACTCTCCATTTTTTTGATCAGATTGGACTGAAAATCACCCTTATCCAAGATCTTATGGTCTCAAACATTGTGTTCAAGTTTTGTCTTAATTGATAAATAATAGTAGATTATAGAGTGTAAACAATGTCAAAAACAGCCGAAATCGGCAATTTTATCAAATTCAAGGGCACATAACTCTCACCTTTCTGGTCAGATCAGACTGAAAATCAAACTCATATGAGATCTTATGGTCTCCAACCATGTGTCCAAAATTTGCCTTGATTGGTCAAAAATTGTAGATTCTAGAGTGTAAATAAGGTCAAAAACAGTCAAAAACGACAATTTTGTCAAATTCAAGGGCTCATAACTCTCATCCTTCTGATCAGATAAGACTGAAAATCTAACTCATCCCAGATCTTATGATCCCCAATATTGTGTCCAAGTTTTGGATTGATTGATCAATGATTGTAGATTCTAGAGTGTAAACATCGTCGAAAACAGCCAAAAATGACAATTTTGTCAAATTCAAGGGCAAGTAACTCTCGACTTTCGGATCAGATCAGACTGAAAATCATACTCATCCAAGATCTCATGGTCCCAAACATTGTGTCAAAGTTTTGTCTTGATTGATGAATAATTGTAGATTCTAGAGTGTAAACAAGGTCAAAAACAGCCGAAAATGGCAATTTTGTCAAATTCAAGGGCACATAACTCTTGTCTTTCTGGTCAGATCAGACTGAAAATCGAACTCATCCGAGATCTTATGGTCTGCAATGTTATGTCCAAGATTTGTCTTGATTGATCAATAATTGTAGATGCTAGAGTGTAAACAATGTCAAAACTAAGTATTTTTCGCATTCAAGGGCAGATAACTCCTGACTTTCTAGTTGGATCTGACCCATAATCGAACTCATCCGAGATCTTATGGCCATACATGTTTTGACCAAGTTTGGTCAAGATTGGCTTATATTTGTAGATGCTAGAGTGTAAACACGAAATTGTGAACGGACGGACAGACAGACGGACAGACAGACGGACGACGGACAAAAAGTGACCACAATAGCTCACCTTGAGCACTTTGTGCTCAGGTGAGCTAAAAACATACAGACTGACAAACAAACAGAAATTAACAAATTGACCTAGATCTATGACCTTGAACATACCTAAATATATATTTCAAATAGAACATCTACTCATGATAAAGAACACATTTACCCATACATTTTTTTAAATCCATGCATAAATGTAGATGCTATGCCCCTGATAAGCAGATTTTTACAAGAAGTCCCCTTTTTCTGTGACAAGGTTTTGAAAAGCAAAGAAACGTACCTTTTAGCAATATCATAAGTAATGCAAATATTAAGTTTTGTCAAATTTGGCTCTGCGGTTATGGAGAAATTGCTTCTGACACATTTCGTGTAATTTCTCTTTTTCTGTTGCCATGGCAACCAGAGTTTTTTTTTATAAATTGCAATACTGTTAGCAACTTTTTAAATGTGACCTTCTAACGAATATTTCTGCCTAGTTTGGTGGAAATTAGCCTGTTAGTTTAGGAGGAGATATCATTCAACGATGTCATTGAGATTTGGTCGAAAATCTCCTTTTCTGTTGCCATGGCTACCACAGCTTTTAAAGGATTTTAATTCTTTTAGCAATGTTTAAAAGGAACCTCCTAAGAAATATTTCTGCCAAGTTTGGTTGAAATTGGTCTAATGGTTTAGGAGGAGATGTTGTTCAAAGAAATTATTGAGAATTAGTCAAATTTCTCCTTTTCTGGTGCCATGGCAACCACAGTTTTTAGTCAATTTCAATTCTTTTAGCAATTCTGAAAGAGGACCTCCTAAGGAATATTTGGTTTGAAATTGGCCTGATAGTTTAGGAGAAGATGTCGTTCAAAGATAGTATTGAGATTCAGTCAAATTTCTCCTTTTCTGGTGCCATGGCAACCAGAGTTTTTTATGGATTTCAATTCTTTTAGCAATTCTGAAAGAGGGTCATCTAAGGAACATTCCTGCCAAGTTTGGTTGAAATTGGCCAAGTAGTTTAGGAGGAGATGTCGTTCAAAGACAGTATTGAGATTCAGTCAAATTTCTCCTTTTCTGGTGCCATGGCAACTAGAGTTTTCTATGGATTTCAATTCTTTTAGCAATTCTGAAAGGGGGTCACCTAAGGAACATTCCTGCCAAGATTGGTTGAAATTGACCAAGTAATTTAGGAGACGATGTCATTCAAAGATAGTATTGAGATTCAGTCAAATTTCTCCTTTTCTGGTGCCATGGCAACCAGAGTTTTTTATGGATTGCAATTCTTTTAGCAATTCTGAAAGGGGGTCACCTAAGGAACATTCCGCCAAGTTTGGTTGAAATTGGCCAAGTAATTTAGGAGGAGATGTCGTTCAAAGATAGTATTGAGATTCAGTCAAATTTCTCCTTTTCTGGTGCCATGGCAACCAGAGTTTTTTATGGATTTCAATTCTTTTAGCAATTCTGAAAGAGGGTCATCTAAGGAACATTCCTGCCAAGTTTGGTTGAAATTGGCCAAGTAGTTTAGGAGGAGATGTCATTCAAAGATAGTATTGAGATTCAGTCAAATTTCTCCTTTTCTGGTGCCATGGCAACCAGAGTTTTCTATGGATTTCAATTCTTTTAGCAATTCTGAAAGGGGGTCACCTAAGGAACATTCCTGCCAAGATTGGTTGAAATTGGCCAAGTAATTTAGGAGGAGATGTCGTTCAAAGATAGTATTGAGATTCAGTCAAATTTCTCCTTTTCTGGTGCCATGGCAACCAGAGTTTTTTATGGATTGCAATTCTTTTAGCAATTCTGAAAGGGGGTCACCTAAGGAACATTCCTGCCAAGTTTGGTTGAAATTGGCCAAGTAATTTAGGAGGAGATGTCGTTCAAAGATAGTATTGAGATTCAGTCAAATTTCTCCTTTTCTGGTGCCATGGCAACCAGAGTTTTTTTCATGGATTTCAATTCTTTTAGCAATTCTGAAAGGGGGTCACCTAAGGAACATTCCTGCCAAGTTTGGTTGAAATTGGCCCAGTAGTTTAGGAGGAGATGTCATTTAAAGAAATTGTTGACGGACGACGCACGACGGATGACGGACGGACGCCGGACAAAAGGTGATCACAATAGCTCACTTGAGCACCTTGTGCTCAGGTGAGCTAAAAATGAAGAAATTGCTTGTTACAAGCAATTTCTTCATTTCCACGAAGTTTTCCCAAGCCTACTTCTTGTAGGGCATCAAAAGGCGTCACTGTGTGGGAATGGGTTAAAATGCAAACTACATGTATCTTTCAATATTCATCAAACCCTATATTATGGTTACTCATTTAAATCATCTTTTCGAAATGGTTCAAAAATTTGAAACTTTATCATTTGAGTATGGATTAAATTTTACCTTCAGCATGAAAATCCCATGTCAATTGTTCAAACAGCTTTCTTAGTACCGCCTCCTGTTTTTCATTGAGGTATATCAGAAAAGGATGAGTTTTGAATCTGAAATGATATAAGCATTAAACTCTAAATCTGTTATTTCAAATCCAAACCCTATATTGTGGATACTCATTTGAATTGTCTCTGCTGTTTTTATTAGTGTACGAAGATCAAGTTAACCAATTTCGGCTGATGTGATGAAAGGGACCGTCTAAAAGGCATTTAGACTTGTCATATCCGGGGATTTCATTAAGAGGCGGGGGCCAGGGTTTGTTACCCTTTATTTTGCTATCATACCCCTGCTACTTTTATAAATATTGCCTGATTTGACCAAGTGACCCTGTTTATGACCTCCCATGACTCATCAGGGTTGCCACTCAACATTAATTTCAAAATTCCCTGACTTTTCCCTGACTACAGACCATTTTTCAGACATACAATCACAGAGTTTTGATACACTTTTTCTTGCATTTTTTAAATAATACTTTAACCCAAATGTTTCTAACAGCCTCCCAACTCCCCATACA
>OY804603.1:3545461-3738160 GCA_963680895.1 Fragum sueziense
ACAAATATTATTTTACTCTATATTCATATGCAAGGGAGGTAATTTTGAACATTTATGTCAAATATTTCCATTATGTATGCATTAATTCAAAATTCTAAACCGTTCAAAATGCTTATGTTTGTATTTGGAATGGAAATGTATCACAGTTTGGGCATGACGGGCAATTTTCAAATTTCGCCTCTGGCTCTTTACTGCTAATGATGGGTCATATACCTTAAATTGTCGACCAATATTTTATTACAACTTAGCCATTTTTATCTATTTTTGTCTGAGAATAGTTTGTTGTTTCAATCAAGATATTTTCATGATTGAGTGAACAACTCAATGCCAGACAACATTTTCCTGGTTTTCCTGCCCTAATATAGTTATATTGCCCACTAACCAGAAACTTTTTTCCCGCAGTTTTTTTTTCTAGGCGGAAGAAAATGTTGCAGTTTTTTCTAGTAACAATTCTTATTATAGTTTTTGCCACCTTTATCTATTTTTGTCAGGAACTTGAGGTTTGTAGTTAATTTTCTTAAATTCTGTCCATTTATATAGAGGTTTAGGTTAATTGGGGTTTTAAGCTATTTTCAACTACTATGGATATAATCGCCGTGGCTGGAGCACCTAAACATGGATTCCCCTTGTTTCTTATACCAGTACTACCACAACACCCTAACCGAGATGTCAAAGCCAGGGTT
The DNA here is from genome assembly GCA_963680895.1 of Fragum sueziense. Taxonomy (NCBI): domain Eukaryota; kingdom Metazoa; phylum Mollusca; class Bivalvia; order Cardiida; family Cardiidae; genus Fragum; species Fragum sueziense. The sequence continues at coordinate 3,546,145 of OY804603.1, forward strand.
TGTTGGGCAAATGATTTTTTTACAATAAAATGTTAAAAGTGTTATTCAACACAATCCATTATAGTACTGTATTCACAGAAAATGATCCCTGTAATCACGATGTACAATCACATGACGTAGAATTTACCATAATCTTCAATAACTTTGTCGATACTTGACCAATCGGAATTCGGTTTGAAGCAGAGAAGGCGGAAAAATGTCAGGAATAACCTGGACACAGTAGATTTTTGAAAGATCAACTGATGAAAAAGTTATTGAAGATAAACCAAAATTTTGGTTTATCTTCAATAACTTTTTTATCAGTTGATTTTTCAAAAACCCAACATGTGCATCTAATGCGTGACGTCTGTCCACCTTCTCTGATTCGAACCGAATTCAAATTGGTCCTGTATTAACAAAATTATTGAAGATTTTCAGAAATTATTGCATCACGTGATTATCAACCGTGGTAATGCGCTCAGAAAATCTCACTTGTCAGATTTCTGCAACAATACGAAGCTTTTATTTGCCAAGAGCTGTTTTTTATTGATGGATTTCATTTCCCCAATGATTTCATGCCATTGCATTTTGTCGGTGTTATTGCAAAACAGGAGTAACTACAGCTTGATTAAAGCTGGAGTTACAAAGTTTTGCAAGAACAATAATATGATAATCAATAATTTCTCCATTTGCCTCAAAATGTTCAATGTTATATTGTATACACAAATCCAACCTTTACCAACATCAATGTTTTCATTTGCAGCTGCTTTTGAAATGGACAACCTTTTTTCGTTAAGTAAATAGGTAAAATTCCCTTACAAAATCATTGACTGGCCAAAAAATATTGAATGTGCATTGTAAGGTTAAGTGTAAAACAATTTGATTGACTGAATGGGTATTAGCACTGCTTTCAACAATTTTGCAGATTTTAATTATTTGCCAAGACTAGAGAAGGTTCTTATATCCAAGCAGTCAAAGATCATTTGCTTAGGGCATCAGAGATGGACTTAAACTGTTATTTTTCATAATAATTTTATCTATGAATCACATTTGTAAACAAATATGAACATCAATTAATTGTGGGGTTTATATCCTCTTTCACCTGCTATGGTCATATTGCACGACTGGAGCACCTAACCGAGAATTCCTGTCGTTTATCATACCAGTACTACCACAACATCCTTACCTAGCCTCCTAGGTAACGCTCGCCCACATAGGTTAACAATTATCAAACCATTGGTAGGTGACAGGAGATCAAACCCAGGACCTCATGATTGTGAGTCTTAAGGTTTACAGACCCTGAAAAAATCCCCACTTTCTAGCCATAGGAAATGCACCAAATTACACACACTTGTAAATGCACTTCACACAAGTTGATTCACCGTGCCGGATTTCAAAATTATGCTTCAGGAAGAATATAATTTACAAATATTATTTTACTCTATATTCATATGCAAGGGAGGTAATTTTGAACATTTTTGTCAAATATTTCCATAAGTATGCATTAATTCAAAATTCCAAACCGTACAAAATGCTTATGTTTGTATTTAGAATGGAAATGTAACACAGTTTAGGAATTATTTGTACTTTTAAAATTTCGCCTCTGGCCCTTTGGTGCCTTTGAGGGGTTGGATACCTTAAATAATGCACTACCAAATGCCATATGGCTAGGCCTCCTGGGGACATCAAAACCAGACATTACTGGTCACATGCAGTCAAAGATCATTTGCTTAGGGCATCAGAGATGGACTTAAACTGTTATTTTTCATAACAATTTTATCTATGAATCACAATTTTATGCACATGGTTCATTACCTTCTGTTATTTAGATACTTTAACCTTCAACCTCAATAATTTACCTTGAAGCAAGTTGCTGTATATCGTTGCTTTTCAACAAAAACCTTGTAACTACAGCTTGAATAAAGCTGTAGTTACAAGGTTTTTGGAAGCAAATTTTCCAAATTTGCTTCTCTTAGCAGCCATGCGTCTCTGCACTTTACCATTCTCTGCATACCACACAACATCTTCCGGTCTTCCTCACTATAAATAGTTCTATCAAAAGCAAAGATTAATGAGGTAACAGTCATTCGAATATTCAATATGTAAGTCTGAAGTTATGTGTAGATGTTGAATTGTGTGACTGAAAATGAAACATTCAATTAATCATGTCTCTAAGAGAAGAAAAGATCGACGTAGTAATTTGCTTTATTATGGTTCAAAGAATTAGTCCAATGGCCTTCCTTGTAAATGGGTCAGTCGAGTTTACTGAACTATGAAATATATTCAGCTTACACAAACGATTAATATGCATGAAGTTGTGCTAAAAATAAATACAACTCCATCATGAAATCAAAGTATGCAAGGTTTTCTGGATAATCAAAGTACTTAATCAAAATACTCTACGAATCAAAGTATTCAAGGTATTCAAATGGATAATCAAAGTACCTAATCAAACTGCTCTATTTCTGGCCCCGGTTTCTCGAAAAAACTTAAGTATGTTCTCAAATCTGAGCACAGTGCTCAAATTGCATGAAATCCACGTGAACTTCAATGGAATACCCTTCAACGTTGGAGAGTATCCCTTTGATGTTGAGCATGTTCTCATGAGAATATACTTGAGTTTTTTTTCGAGAAACTGGGGCCTGGACAGGCCTACATTTTTGAAAAATTTGCTTCCAAACAGTACTGTCAGTACTTTGATTACTAAAAGCAATGATACTACATACTTAATGAATAGGTGTAATTTTATTTTAGCACTTAGATACTGATGTCTTATTAATATGCACTATCCTATCCTAATTTGATTGAATGAGGTTTAATGCCACTTTAAACTGCTTTTGGTCACATAACGGTGGCTGGAGCACCTAACCATGGATTCCTGGTATTTCTCTCAACATTACTAGATCTACCCCAATATCCAATCCAATCCTTCAGCTGCACTCTTTCACTTAGATGATTCACATCAATTTAACCCTTTTCACAGCAAGACCTAGCCCCGGTTTCTCGAAAAAACTTAAGTATATACTCATGACTTCATGCTCAACTTCAATTGAATACCAATCAATGTTGATTGCATGGTATTCAATTGACGTTCACGTGGATTTCGTGTGATTTGAGCACGGTGCTCAAATTTGAGTCTGAGAATGTACTTGAGTTTTTTCGAGAAACCGGGGCCAGCTTTTGACACCCCTACAGAAAAGGCTTGGGAAAACATTTAGGCAAAAGAAGAAAATGCTGATAATCAGCATTTTCTCCTTTCCCCTCAATATTTTGTATCATTTTTTGTACATAAATACAACTATTATCAACATCTGTTTCTACTGCAGATTTCAAGTTTGACCGCCGAAAAATTTTGTCATTTGGGAAAGGGTTAAGAGAGACACAAACATGCCAGAAACGATACTAGACGGGCCAGGTTACAAACCCAAAACCCCTACATCATTATACTCATTACATCATTACCTACTGAGCTATCAAGACCCAGCCTATGTCTCCTCCAATCAGAATTTTTATGTTAGATAATTTTGATTAGATATTTTTTTAGAATACTCACAACTGAAATTTCAATTTAGAGAAACAAGAGCCGTCATAGACGGATTATGCTCCCCGAATAGGTATTTGTCACAAAATAAAAACAATCATACATTAAGCCCCCTTTTCCCATGATGGATTTTTTTGTACATACATTATTTATAAAATATGGTCTAGAACATCTCACAAAATACAAAATTACAAAATTTCATTGAATTCTGCCCATTAGATGAAGAGAAATCAGAGAAAAAACTAATTTTTACATTAAGGCCCCTTTTTCCATGACGCAGCCTCAAATTGAGAAACGGAGAAAAGGGTCCCTAGGGATTATCCCAGGGAGTCCACATGTGAAGTTTCATTGAATTTGGCCCAAGGGTTGCTGAGATCTAGCTGTGGACAGACACACAGACGGGCGGACGGACAGACGGACGGACAGCATGGCGACTATATGCTCCCCCGAAATTTTTTCGGGGAGCATAAAAATTTTAAAATTCAATTTGAAAGCTATGCTGCCATTGATATTGTTGGGAGAAACCCTTCAGCAGAATCAATGATTATAGACAAAATAATGTGATTCATTCTGTTCCTTTCTAGGCACCCTTTTCTTGCAACAAACTCATTTAATGAGGCTCCCTATTCGTCATACAAACCCTTTATTGTCTGAACTCATTTGAATCCTCTGAACAAGAAAATAGGCTAAGCCATGTTTCTCCAAAATGTCAAAGCAGTTACATCCCCTCGTAAGTTACATTAGGCTCTTGTACGTTACTCATTGATTTTGTCTGGACAACTACTCTTACTGAATGAAACACAATCAATGTTTATAGACTAAATAATGTGATTCATTCAGTTTCCATACTAACCCGTTCCCAAACAAGACCAGTTTTTGACACCATTACAAGCTCAGGAAAACATTGAGACGGAGAAGAAAGTGCTGATAATCAGCATTTTTTTCTTTTGCCTCAATATTTTCTATGCTATTATGAGCACAATATCTACCAATAACCACCATTTATTTTGTTGTCTGCATGCAGCAGCTTTCAAAACAGTCTAAATTTCGCCGTTTGACCCATTCCCGCACATTGACTCTTTTTGACTCCCCAAAAGACATAGGCCTTGGAAAACATTGTTGAAAATGAAGAAATTGCTTGTGACATTAGCAATATCTTCATTTCCCACAATGTTTGCTATCCATCCAACAAGACACAAAAAATTTAAATTTCATTTACTTGAAATTGTTGTCTGCATGATTTTGCAATTTGGACCACCATTAAATTTTGTCGTTTAGGAAAGGGTTACAGTTGAGAACATCATGAAATTGACATTCTGAGTGGAATGGGAATGTTTTATGAACGAATGAATGTATGAGTGGAATGAGCGTTTGGAATGATTTTGTGTATCTGAAAAATCGATAACACGCCCACGATAACCGTTCAACCAATCAAACATGGTCTTTAAATATTAACAGCCTGATATTGGAAATTTATCAATATTATAGGTATGAAGATTTATCGATAAAACGCCCACGATAATATTTCGGCCAATGAAATGCCTTCTTTTTATAACAACCAATTAAACCAGTGAACGTTTATTGAGCGGTGTGAATGTTTTATGAGCGTTTTGAGTGTTTTTGTGATCGGAATGAATGAACGCTGGAGTGGAATGATTTTGATCGGAATGGAATGGTATAAATGTCAATTTCATGATGTTCTCAACTGTAATACAGGGCCTGCAGCTGGGATGAATAAAGTACAATCAATGATTGTAGACTAAATAATGTGATTCATTCAGTTCCATACCACAGACTTGCCATTCTTGCAACAAAAACAATAATTTATTGTGAAGCCAGCCACTGTGAAACAATTCAATGTCTCCATCTAATTGACTGATCGGGGTTTAATGCCTCTTTCAGCAGTTTTTGTTATATAGCGGTGGCTGGAGCACCTAGGTTAATTAACCCATAAATTCCCAAACAAGACCTGGGCCCCGTTTTACTAAACATCTTACGATCAAGTTTGTGTGTAAACTGTGTAACAAGACATCTGATTGCACAAGAAATCCGACTGAGCCAATCAAGGCTGTTGTTACAAGTAATTATGCAAAAATCGAACGTACGATCGTTAGTAATACGGGCCCCTGGTTTTGACGTCCCTAATAGAAAAGGCTTGGGAAAACATTGAAACAAAAGAAGAAACTGCTGATAACCAGCAGTTTCTCCTTTTGCCTCAATATTTTCTATGCTATATCATACACAAATATTACCTTTATCAACATCTTTTTTGTCGTCTGCAGCAGCTTTTGATTTGGATCACCCTATGGTTTTGTCTTTTGGGAAAGGGTTAACCATAGATTCCTGGAATTTCTCATAACAGTCCTAGCACAACATCCTTACCATAAGCCTCCAACTGCTAACCCAATAGTTTGACAATTATTAAAGCATTACCACACAATGACTCCTTTTGACTCCCCACAAGATAATGGCTTTGGAAAATATTGTGGAAAATGAAGAAATTGCTTGTGACAAGCAATTTCTTCATTTCCCACAATGTTCTCCATACAAAAAGACCTTAAAGCAAAGAATTCCATTCACTTGGAATTGTCGTCTGCAGAATCTTTCAATTTGGACCGCCCTAGAATTTTGTCATTTGGTAATGGGTTAAAGCATTGCTGAGACAAAATTTCATTACAGCGCTGCAACTAAGGATCGAATCAGGGACACCATTAGTGAGTGTTTGATGCACTACCAACGTGCATGGCCACAAATTATGTTTCAATCTAAATGATTGGTTTTCTACATTTGTTTCATTTCAAACAATAGTTACTCAACAGAAAATCCTATTGAACCTAGCTTTCTGATATTGTTTTTCTAAAAAACTTGAGTATTAAAAGGCAGCCTTTGCAGGAGATAAATTTGGCGGTGACATCTATAAAATTTGGTCCAGTCAAAGATCTATTTTCAGTGGAAAAAAATAAGGGGGAAAAGGCAAAACTATTTTCCAGAAAACAAAATCTATATACATTCATTCACTAGCTAGACAAATGGGAAAAACGATGGCCAATAAAGTGTGAAATGTTATAGCTTGTGTTTGGAGCACTTTCTGTCCAAATATAGTTACAGAGAAAAACATGGAGGGAAAAGGACAAAACAGTTTTCCAGAAAACAAAATCTATATACATTCATTTACTAGCTAGACAAATGGGAAAAGCGATGGCCAATAAAGTGTGAAATGTTATAGCTTGGGTTTGGAGAACTTTCTGCCCAAATATAGTAACAGAGACAAGAGGACCATGATGGTCCTTAATCGCTCACCTGAACTGAGATTCACAAGGTGAGAAATGATAGCATCCTATTCCATGATATCCAAAAGAGCATTATATTTTTCAATGGTCTTCATCCTTGTGACTAGACAAACATTCTGGACATGTTTCATGAAGATAGGACAAAAATTGTAGCATCTACATTACCAACAAGGATTTTGTCTTTAAGGCCCCTTTTCCATGACATCCAACAGAACATTCCCACTGTCAATAGGCTTAATCCTTTTGCTAGAGAAATAATCTGACTAAATTTCATGAATATTGAGCCAAAATTATTGTCTCTATAGCGCTAAGAAGGATTTTGTCATTAAGGCCCCTTTTCCAATGCTATCCCATAGAACATTCCTATTTTCCTCAGAGTTCATCAGTGTGACTAGACAAACACAAGTTTCATGAAGATTGGACCAAAATTTTTGCCTCTAGAGTGCTAACAAGGATTTTGTCATTAAGGCCCCTTTTCCCATGATATCGACTGGAATATTCCAATTTCTTATAGGGTTTATCCTTGTGACTAAAACAATCGTTCTTTTAGTTTCATGAAGACTAGGCCAAAACTACTACTTCTAGAGTGTTAACAAGATTTTGTCATAAACCTGATAAAGGCCCCTTTTCCCATGATATCAAAATGGAACATTCAGATTGTTGATCAGCTTTATCCTTGTGATTAGACAAATATTCTGATCAATTTTAACAAAGATTAGGCCAAAATTATGGCCTCTAAAGTGCCAACACGGATTTTGTCATTATGGCCCCTTTTCCCGTGGTATCCAAAGGAATATTCAATATTCCAATTCTCTGTGACTACACAAACATTCTGACCAATTATTATGAACATTGGGCCAAAATTGTAGCCTGTACAATGCTAACATGAATTTTGTCTTTCAGGCCCCTTTTCCAATGATATCAATGAGAAGGTTCCAATTATCAACAGAGTTCACCCCATATAAACCCCAAGAATCAACAACATAGGGCCCTATGAAAAAATACCGTTTTGAGATGAAAAGGTTTTCCAAGTCAAAGATCAAAATGTTAGAGATCTAACTCTTAACCCCTATATAAACCCCAAGAATCAACAACACAGGGCCCTTTTTTCATTGCAAAATAATTAATTTTATAATGATTTGGTAAAGAGTTAAAGAGAATATATTAGTTGCAAAATAGAAGCAAGTCTGATTATAAATCCAAAGACCAGAGATTCAAATAGGAGAGGTTAAAGGATTTCTAAATTGCAAAATATCTTTCAATGTTTATCAAACCCTGTGATGTGGGTATTCATTTGAATGATCTAATCAAAACTATTTTAATGAGTACCAACAACAAAGGATAGCTTAAATAACAAATAGAATGTATTTACCCCCTTTTACATGCAGCTCCCCATTCTGGCGGAGTTTGTGTAAACAATTCCGGTCTTTTGTTTATTTAATAGGATTAGACATTTCCCCAGTGGGGAATCAAAACCTCATAACTCCAGCTTTGTCAAGCTGTAGGTACGAGGTTTTGACTCCCACTAACCATATCTTACCTGTTTGATTTTTTAAAGAATTTACTTAGGATTTCTAAAGTCTGCCACTGCCACACCCACATTTTTTGACAAATCTTAAAATTTGTGGACAAATTACCAAAAGAGTCACTAAAAGAACATTCCTGCCAAGTTTGGTTCAAATTGGCCCAATGGTTGATTTTTAAAGAATTTTCTTACGATTTATAAGCCCCGCCCTGCCACGCCCACATTCTTTGACAAATCAAAAATTTGTGAACAAGTTTTGAAAAGGGTCACCTCAGGAACATTCCTGCCAAGTTTGGTCACAATTGGCCAAATGGCTCTGGAGGAGAAGATGTTTAAAGAAATTGTGGACGGACGGACGGACGGACGGACGGACGGACGGACGGACGACGGACGGTGAGCGACCACAACAGCTCACCTTGAGCACTTTGTGCTCAGGTGAGCTAAAAAACATGGAGGGAAAAGGACAAAACAGTTTTCCAGAAAACAAAATCTATATACATTCATTCACTAGCTAGACAAATGGGGAAAACGATGGCCAATAAAGTGTGAAATGTTATAGCTTGTATTTGGAGAACTTTCTGCCCAAATATACTGTAAACCAGGAAATTATTTCGCGCTTTTTAAGTTAGCGTCTTTCGCGGGTGGGTGTGATCCGTGAACTTAAAACGCCGCGAATAGGCTACTTTCCATAAAAACGCGAACTTTAATCGCTTTGATAGTTTTTGTTTCGTGAAAACCAATGGGGAGATGTTTTATTTACACTAGACGTATATGTTACCATGTAAACATGGGAAATAGCTTTTTCATAGCAGGATGCAAGTTTATCCAAAAATACATAGATATTGTGACAAATTGAAAAACACGACATTGAAAGATAAACCAACTTAGTCAACTAGATATACCTGTCGGAACTTGAGAAAAAGGGTCGTTTGACATTCGAATGCCGAGTATGATAGCAAATGTCGATTGACGTTTAAAACCTCGTAACTCTAGTTTGAAATTAGCCACAGCTACGAGGTCTGAATCGTCCTTCGATGATATTGAATAAAACTGTAATTATCGCTTCTCGACACTATAGGTAAATATGTGTGAAGTTAATGTAACGCTTAAATTCTATGCATTGTGTTACAAACTGTGATCCAGTATACTATAAAGTGTGAAATAAAACAATGGGTCGATTGAAACTTACTTCGACCAAACTATCAACGGCGACTAAAATATCGTAAGTACAGTCATGATTCAATATGTAATTATCCGATTATCCGATTCCCCATATTATTCAACACATCAAGTTTTCTATTTCCCCATAGCGTGTTTTGTTTCGCGCGATTCGCGGACAGCATTGATCCGCGAACTTAAAACGCCGCGAACAAGCCCGAGTGCATGAAAACGCGAACCTTTCTTGACGCGAACTTATCCTGGTTTACAGTAGTTACAGAGAAAAACAACAGGCAGAGATTTGTGTAAATCAATTAATCTTAACCTAAATAGATTACATCCAATGAATTGTTTTACATGGAAGAGAGGGAGAGAGGCTTTGAGTTTCTTGCATGCAAGAACCTTACAAAGTTGGCTAGTGAATAATACAACTTCCCAAACAAGACATGGTTTTGATGTGTATAATTGAAAATACTTGATAATCAGCATTTCTCCTTTTGCCTCAATATTTTCCATGCAATATATTTCATAATTTCTGTTTAAATTTACAACCATCTCAGCTGTAGTAGCTTTGGAATCTGACCATCCTCAAATTTTGTCGTTTGGGTTAAAACAAACACCTTAGGCAGAAAGCTAAGTGGCATATATCGCAGAAAAATCACAAATCGCTGTTGGGGAGTCAAAACCTCGTAACTACAGCTTGAATAAGCTGGAGTTACGAGGTTTGACTCCCCACCGACAAAATATTTCTGTTCTGGTAATATCCATCATTTTGTCATTTAGGTTCAATTTAGATTCAAAAACATTGTAACAAGAGTTTTAATGAACTGTAGTTACATATTTTATTAAAGTAACCAATTGATGATATCTTGTATAATAGTAGGGATCAAAGATTATAGCAGGGCAGAATTTCTTGTCTGCCTTATTTGGAGAAAAAACTCATAAATTTAACCCGCCTACAAAAATGTAGGCCCAATTTTCCAGGAAATTTGCAAAGTCATCAAAAAATTTCTGCTCGAAGAGATGTTATTTGAGATTGCATTATTTTCCAAAATTATGTCACAAATCAAATTGGGCCTCAGACTGTCTAAGATTAAAGTCTCCTAGCTGTTTGACTCTTTTGTGCCACCAAAACCATTTTCATATGAGGCTTTCGAATAATTCACCAGGAACATTATTTTGTTTAACCCTTTCCCAAACGACAAAATTTTAGGGTGATCCACTTCAAAAGCTGCCACAAATGACAAAATGGGAGCTATTTAAGGTAAACTTGGTGTAAAATATGGCATAGAAAATATTGAGACAAAAGAAGAAACTGCTGATTATCAGCAGTTTCTTCTTTTGTTTCAATGTTTTCCCAAGCCTTTTCTATTAGGGATGTTAACTTGTTAGCGAATCGATTAAAGGTGTACCACGACTATGGCGCAGCTGGTAGCGCATCACTTATTCAGGCGGTCCCGGGTAGGTTTGATACTTTCTGACAAAATTTCACCCGCCAATAGCTTGATAATTGACCGAACGCCGACTGTCAATCAAAAATATCGATTAGCCAATGGACGATCAGAAAAATTTCATGCCCCAATTGTTCTTCATTGCATGTGTTATTGTATCGATTTATCGACTGACAATCAAAACAATCCACATGCCAATGGCAAAGAATTTTGTGCTAACAATAGACTAGGTTTACCGTTATGTTTTGATAAACCATCGGTGTTGTTATAAAATCTCGTAACTACGGCTTACATCAAGCCGTAGATACGAGATTTTATAACAACATCTACGAAATACTATTTTGTTTGTCTGAATTTACGTCACGATTAACTGGATAAAATCGTTCCCTATTAACGATCACATTACAATTGTTTGTCCTAAATTCTATGTTGGGTGGAGCGATCTCTCAATTGGCGTTTGGTCAATTGTTGCCAAATGTGGGTGAGCAGCTGGAGGTTCGGTAAGGATGTTGTGGTAGTACTGGTATGAGAAATGACAGGAATCCATGGTTAGTTGCTCCAGCCTTCACGATAAGACCATAGTAGACAGTTGAAAGAGGTATTAAACCCCAATCAATCAATCAACTATTAAAGGCGTCAGCACTAGTTAAAGTTCTATATTGCTGCTTTTGATTGAAACATCGTAACTGCAGCTTAAAACAAGCTGCAGTTACAAGGTCTTAGATGAAAAGTGACGGTATGTAAGAAAGGCGTGTGCCTGCCAATACTCAAAGCCTCTTTCCCTCTCTTCCATGTAAAACAATTCATTGGATGTAATCTAGTTAGGTTTGGATTAATTGATTTACACAAATCTCTGCCTGTTGTTTTTTCTCTGTAACTATATTTGGATAGAAAGTTCCCCAAACACAAGCTATAACATTTCACACTTTATTGGCCATCGTTTTTTTCCCATTTGTCTAGCTAGTGAATGAATGTGGATAGATTTTGTTTTCTGGAAAATTATTTTCCATTTTACTTCTATTGTTTTCCCCTCTGTAACTATATTTGGACAGAAAGTTCTCCAAACACAAGCTATAACATTTCACACTTTATTGGCCATCGTTTTTCCCATTTGTCTAGCTAGTGAATGAATGTGGATAGATTTTGTTTTCTGGAAAATTGATTTGCTTTTTTCATCCATGTTTTTCCCTCTGTTACTATATTTGGACAGAAAGTTTTCCAAACACAAGCTATAACATTTCACTCTTTATTGGCCATCGTTTTTCCCATTTGTCTAGCTAGTGAATGAATGTATATAGATTTTGTTTTCTAGAAAACTGTTTTGTCCTTTTCCCTCCATGTTTTTCTCTGTTACTATATTTGGGCAGAAAGTTCTCCAAACACAAGCTATAACATTTCACACTTTATTGGCCATCGTTTTTCCCATTTGTCTAGCTAGTGAATGAACGTGGATAGATTTTGTTTTCTGGAAAATTGTTTGCCTTTTATCAAAATTTAGTTTCCTAGAAAATAGTTTTTGGACTGGCACATATTTCTAAAGAATTGCAGATGAGTTAATTGAATTGATCTAAATTAACTTTTTAAATAGTGGAAACAAGTGTATAAGGAGAAAATTCTGCTAATGCCAAACAGTTATTTATTTGCCCTTTATCCCATAGGTCAAAGATATGAGGTATAACCATATAAAGAGGTACATTAGAAACTTTAATATGATCAGCATGCCCTTCCTTTTCTGTAATGGTAATATTTATAGACCTTTTATTTTCAAAAACATTAGTTTTATCTCATGAAAGAGATGTCAAATTAGGCTAGTCTACCACTTTGTTGTACTGGAAAAGGTTAACCCTTTACCAAACAAGACCTGGATTTGACATCCTTAATGGACAAAGCTTTGGAAAACATTGAGACAAAAGAAGAAAATGCTGATAACCAGCATTTTCTTCTTTTGCCTCAATATTCTCTGAGCTAATTTGTAACCAAATCCTTTCTTTATGATCTTGCATTTTGTCATCTGCAGCAGCTTTCAAATTAGATCACCGAAAAATTTTGTCGTTTGAGAAAGGGTTATCAGGATCGCCTGTTAATTGATCAATATACGACTGTGAAAGTGAGCAACACATTAACATATTTTGGTCTACCGGGAAATCATGTCTCAGATTGGAATATGGCAGTTTTGAAAGTGTATGAATGCCTAATCGCAGTTACCAATATACTCCAGACAAAATATTACTTCTTTTCTTCAAACACCTCCTAACCACTGGTGGTGAACTTGGCCAAAGCGTCGGACGTTTTTTCGCAATCATAGTATTCTGTCGGTATTGTTATAATATATAACAACAAAGATGGTTTGTCAATACATATCGTTAAACCCTGTCTATTTTTAGAACAAATTCATTGTTATTAGAAAAACTATCCAATCAGATCTTTAAACTCACATTAAAATGCAAAATATCTGTACCTTGTTGTAGCGAAAAATGTCCCTCGCTTTGGCCGAGTTCACCACCAGTGCTAACTGCAGCTTCAAACGAGCTGCAGTTATGAGATTTTTTAAGACAAGAGTGCCTGAAAGGCACTGATATCGCTCACCTGAGTTTTTCCTGTATTTGATGGTGTACAATATAATTTTTTTTGTAAACAAATATGTATGTCGTATCAAGCTATTGTAAATTAAGTTTCATAATTTCCAATGAAGACAATGAAGTCACATTAGTATTCAATCATATTGCATGTAGTAGCATTTGCATACATCTTTAAAATTGAATATCATGTGCTGTTCCAGTTTGATAATCAGGATTAAACTTTTACAATTAACAATTTACAATTTTGAAACATCAGAATGCTACATTACAGGCATTAATACGCTTAATATGATAAGCCCCTCCTTGCCTCATCAACATTTATTATCCTATCAAAAATTTATAACCAAGTGTTTGAAAAGAGTAACTCAATAAGCATTTTGTTCTCTTGGTTTAAATTGGCCCCATGGTTGATTTTTGAAGAATTTCTTTATGATTTTTTGAAGTCTGATAAGCCCTACCCTGCCACACTCAAATTTTTTAACAAATCAAAAATTCACAAACAATATTATTGTTAAAAAGAGTCACTCAAGCAACATCCCTGGTTCAAATTGGCCCAACAGTTGATTTTTAAAGAATTTTCCTGTCATTTCTCCTAGTCGTATAAACATCCTGCCATGCCCATATTTTCAACCAATCACAAATTTGTAAAAAAATAAATAAAAACGGGTACCCAAGGAACATTCCTGGATAATTTGATACAATTTGTCTAACAGTTAAGGAGAAGAAAATTTTCAAGGATTCGTTTAATAACTTCTCCAAGTCTGATAAGCCCCGCCCTGCAGCGCCTACATTTTTTGACAAATCAAAAAATTCATAAACACACATTGAAAACAGTCACTCAAGAAACAGATCTGCCAGATTTGGTTTAAATTTGATCAATGGTTGATTTTTAAAGATTTTTTTCATGATTTCTTTAAGTCTGATAAGCACCGCCCTGCCACGCCCACATTTTTGATGAATCAAAAATTTGAAAACAAATTTTAAAAAGGGTCATCCAAGTAACATTTCTGCCAAGTTTGGTAAAAATTGATCCATTGGTTAAGGAGAAGAAGATTTTTTAAGAATTACTTAATGATTTCTCTAAGTCTGATAAGCCTCACCCTGCCACGCCCTCATTTTTTGACGAATCAAAAATTTGAAAACAGGCAGTAAAGACAGTCACTCAAGGAACATTCCAGCCAAGATTGGTACAAATTGGATCAATATTTGATTTTTAAAGAATTATCTAACAATTTCTCTAAGTCTGATAAGCTCCACCCTGCCACGCCCACATTTTTTGATGAATCAAAAATTTGAAAAAAAAATTTGAAAAAGATCACCCAAGGATCATTTCTACCAAGTTTGATAAAAATTGACTCAATGGTTAATGAGTAGAAGATTTTTGAAAAAATATTTAACAATTTCTCTAAGTCTGATAAGCCCCGCCCTGCCACGCCCTGATTTTTTGATGAATCAAAAATTCATCAACAGGCAGTAAAGACAGTCAATCAAGAAACATTCCAGCCAAGATTGGTACAAATTGGATCAACATTTGATTTTTAAAGAATTATTTAACAATTTCTCTAAGTCTGATAAGCTCCGCCCTGCCACGCCAACATTTTTTGATGAATCAAAAATTTGAAAACAAATTTTGAAAAAAGATCACCAAAGGAACATTTCTGCCAAGTTTGATAAAAATTGACTCAATGGTTAATGAGAAGAAGATTTTTGAAGAATTATTTAACAATTTCTCTAAGTCTGATAAGCCCCGCCCTGCCACGCCCTCATTTTTTGATGAATCAAAAATTCATCAACAGGCAGTAAAGACAGTCACTCAAGAAACATTCCAGCCAAGATTGGTACAAATTGGATCAACATTTGATTTTTAAAGAATTATTTAACAATTTCTCTAAGTCTGCTAAGCCCCGCCCTGCCACGCCCACATTTTTTGACGAATCAAAAATTTGAAAACAAGTTTTGAAAAGGGTCACCCAAGAAACATTTATGCCAACTTTGGTAAAAATTGACTCTATGGTTAGGAAGAAGAAGATTTTTGAAGAATTATTTATCAATTACTCAAAGTCTGATTAGCCCCGCCCTGCCACGCCCACATTTTTTGACGAATCAAAAATTTGAAAACAAGTTTTGAAAAGGATCACCCAAGGAACATTTCTGCCAACTTTGGTAAAAATTGACTCAATGGTTAAGGAGGAGAAGATTTTTGAAGAATTATGTAACAATTTCTCTAAGTCTGATAAGCCACGCCCACATTTTTTGACGAATCAAAAATTTGAAAACAAGTTTTGAAAAGGGTCACCCAAGGAACATTTATGCCAACTTTGGTAAAAATTGACTCTATGGTTAGGGAGAAGAAGATTTTTGAATAATTATTTATCAATTTCTCTAAGTCTGATAAGCCCGCCCTGCCACGCCCACATTTTTTGACGAATCAAAAATTTGAAAACAAGTTTTGAAAAGGATCACCCAAGGAACATTTCTGCCAACTTTGGTAAAAATTGACTCAATGGTTAAGGAGGAGAAGATTTTTGAAGAATTATGTAACAATTTCTCTAAGTCTGATAAGCCCCGCCCTGCCCCGCCCACATTTTTTGACGAATCAAAAATTTGAAAACAAGTTTTGAAAAGGATCACCCAAGGAACATTTCTGCCAACTTTGGTAAAAATTGACTCAATGGTTAAGGAGGAGAAGATTTTTGAAGAATTATGTAACAATTTCTCTAAGTCTGATAAGCCCCGCCCTGCCACGCCCACATTTTTTGACGAATCAAAAATTTGAAAACAAGTTTTGAAAAGGGTCACCCAGGGAACATGCCTGCCAAGTTTGGTAAGAATTGGCTTAGTGGTTAAGGAGGAGAAGATGTTTAAAGAAATTGTTGACGCCTTCCGACGCACGACGCACGACGCACAACGCACGACGCACGCCGGACACAGGGTGATCACAAAAGCTCACCTTGAGCATGTTGCTCAGGTGAGCTAAAAAGAGATAATATTAAATAATGATGACTCAACTTTTTCTTGAACAATTCCTGGTTATTTTGACATTTGTTAACAGAGCTTCAGCAAACATTGACAGAAAAGAAGGAAATTCTGATAACCAGAATTTACTTCTTTTCTCTTTATTCTACACAATAACATAGAGAATTTCTGCTTTTGGTAAAATGCATTTGGTCATTTTCTTCAGTAAAACTGACCAGTCTGATATTTAAAGTGGAAAATGATTATTTGACAAAAGAAAGCCAAGAGCTTTGAATGCTTATTTGTTTATTTATATGGAATTTTGTCTTTTACAAGCAATATAAACTTTATTTTCAAATGACAAAATCTAAGAGACAAGTTGAATGTTAAAGATGCTAAGCTGCAGACGACACTATGGTTGTGACATTATAAGCTCACCGGACATGAAGTCCCAGCTCGCTTAACTGACTCCAACACAAGATGGCTTAGGAAAACATTGTAGTAAATGAAGAAATTGCTTGTTACAAGCAATTTCTCCATTTCCAACACTATTTTCTATCCAGAAAGACCAACAGATGCTCAATTTCATTCAGTTGAAAATGTAGTCTACAACACCTTTCATATTGGAATAGTCCAATTTTTTTCCGTCTGATAAAGTTTTAAAAGAAATATGGAACTTACTATCATCGGTCTGAGGGGCGGACAGGATGGTACTGTGTTTCATTTTTACATCTTCAACATTCGATGCTATTCTATCTATCATTTGGCGGATTTCTTCAACCTAAAAATACAAAAATATTTTTATATTTAACATCATTATAAACAGTGTAGAGCAAGTCAAATGATCTTGGTGGCTGGAGCACCTAAACATCATTTCACGAATCCCTATTGTTTCTCTCACCAGTACTGCAACATCTTTTCACAGCCTTCGATCAGCTGCTCTCTACATAAGTTAAGTATTACCAACCAATTCATGGGAGACAAAATTTAAGTCAGAAAAGATATTAGCAGTAGCTGCATTGTTACAATTCGAATCCAAAACACCACAATGAGAGTCCAGCGTCCTGCCAATGCATGATATGTTCATGAAACACTGACAATGAAATCACATCTGTCTTCTAAAGTCTGTCTATTTGGGACATCAAAACCAGGGCCATGAGTTTCACTAAAGGAACTTACAAACATTTTGTGTGTAAATTTGAATGTTAGCAACATGATTGGTCCTGATTGGCCATTGGCATATTTCTCGTTCAATCAAATGTGTTGTTACATAACTTTAGCAAAAAAAAAAAAATTATTAGTTCATTTGTGACATTGGGCTCCAGGTCTTGTTTGGAAGAGTTAAAAGTAAAGTCCTTAAACAGTCTTTAGACAGACTTGATCAATTTATTTTGTGAATGACCTTTTGAGAAACCCACAAATTAAACAAGAAATCCGAGAAATAAAATGGAAATGTCGCACGTGGGAGACAAAAATTCACCACCAACGCAATGTCATGTGATTTACAGCATCACAGAACTTTAACCCAGCACCAAATAGCAAAATTTTCAGACTTGACCAAATTCAAAGATGTTGCAAATGGCTGCGGTGAATTTCATGTGAAATTTAAAACTTTTGGTCATTATGTACAGGAAACATGGTGGAAAATGAAGAAATTGCTTGTCAGAAGCAATTTCTTCTTTTTCCATTGTTTTCGACAGCCATTATCTTGTGAGGAGACAAAAAGAGTCACTATGAGGTAATGGGTTGACCCAGGTTTCTCAAACAAGACCAGGTTTTGGCGTCCCTAATAACTACTTTCTTTACCAGGAATTGAACTCAGAACCTTTTGGTCAGAAGGCTGATACTCTATCTCACGACCACAGATACCATTTTTGCCAAATGTCAGGAAGGATATTGGCCAAGCTGGGGTTTGAACCCTGATGATAATCCCTGGATTAACGCTTCTTACAACTGCTATGGTCTTATTGTAGTGGCTGGAGCACCTAACCATGGATTCCTGTCGTTTCTCATACCAGCAGTACCACAACATCCTTACAAAGCCTCCAGCTGCTTGCACACATAGTTAGATAACAAAATATCAAATAATTAATGCGAGACGATTTTGTCGGAAAGGATTTTTGCTGCAGTCGCGGATTGAACCTCAGACTTCATGTGTGAGCATCTGGGGCATGTATTATAATGATTGCATGTATAATTATTTTTTGCATAAGTACTTGTAGCCCAATCTGACTTCATGTGCAATCAGATGTTTTGTTACATAGTTCACAAAAAAAGTGGTTATAAGATTGTTGATAATATCGTCACTTTTCTACGAAGAAGTTAACTTCGTATCTGCAGCTTAAAACAAGCTGCAGATACGAGGTTTTCGTTGAAAAGCATTGATATGGGCCCCTAATGCACTACAAAATGCGCTATAGCCATTTTAGGCCCTATAACTTTTCTGCAGGGGAGTTTATATAAATGTTGTACAACCACTGTTCAATACATTTTGAGCAGCTGTTGCCAATGATTGATGCTTGATTAAACTGATGATGTACATTTAATCATAAATTTTTATTTACTATATCTACTTTTCAGTGATTACTTACCCTTTCATCCTTTCCCAAACATTTTTTTAAATAGACAGAACTAAATTGAAAGGTCAATAGTTACAGATGCCAAAATAACTGAAGTCCAAAGTAGAAAATGTAATCTTGTTTAGAAAATTTGACGGTTAATTAGACCTATATTGAAATGAAAGTGAAGACCTAGGACAGTGTATAGGGCATTCTGGGACTTTTGGCAGCAACAGGAAATGGACATCTAAGGGCAATGACCGAAATTCAAAACAAACATCCAGCGGACCTTTTCATTTTTTCCCTGGAATTACCTTGTCTCCTAAAAGCATGTGAATGAAGCAATCAGTGAATGAGTTAGGAGCAAAGCTCTAGGTAATGCGATGCAAAAGCTTAAAAGGGGCAAAATATCACTACACATTGATCAAATCCTATGTTGTTGGTACTTATTTGCATCGTCTCACCGAGCCGATGCAAATGAGTACCCACATCATAGGGTTTGGAGGTAAAATAATGATTTTAGAATGACATGACATCCTGTTGGCTATATTACTGACTTAAGCTAGGTGAATCAGAATCAATTGATTCATTTGTCTAATTTTTTGATATGGAAGAACATACTATATCTGAGCTATAGATAAGAGAGAACAACAGCATTTCAAAATACAAGAGCTGTCCGAAGACAGCGCGCTCGACTTTCTAAGTTGCTAAGTATAAAGGGGGCATAACTCCAAATATAGTGGAGCCAGGGTCATGGGCCCTGGTAGTAAGGTAGAGGGAGTGATGGTGAATGAGTATTTCAAGTTTGAGTTGAATCCCTTTGATAGTATGGAAGTTATTGATGTTTGAAAAAAACTTTAACCTTTGTTGCGACGCCAACGCCAATGCCCGGGTGACAGTATAAGCTCTCATTTTCTTCGAAAAGTCGAGCTAAAAATTCATCATTTTTTGTTGCTTGATTGGGGTTTAACGCCTCTTTCAACAGCTATGGTCATATTGCGTGACTGGAGAACCTAACCATGGATCCCTGGTATATCTCTTACCAGTTCTATCACAATTTCCTATCTGAACCTGAAACTGCTTTCTCACATAAATTGGTGAGAGACAATTTATGACTTGGCAAATGTCAGAATGGATATTGCCTGAGCCGGGTTCGAACTCTCGTCCCCTGGATTGACAGACTCTGATATTACCAACTGTCAGCTTGTCAACTATCCTTGCGGTGCCCCAGCTCTATATATATTCAGTGCTACATTGTGAAATTGTCACTAAGAAACAGAGATACAGCCCAAAATCACGAGCACATTAATTATTCAAAAGAAAAAAGAATTTCTCTGCTCAGTGCAGCAGAATTGACCAAACGCCAATCGACAGATCGCTCCGCCCAACATAGAATTTAAGGCAAACAATGTGCATGTGGTCGGTAATAGGGAACGATTTTATCCAGTTAATCATGACTTAAATTCGGACAAAGTAGTATTTCGTAGTTGTTGTTATAAAATCTCGTAACTACGGCTTTTTTTAAGCCGTAGTTACGAGATTTTATAACAACACCTACACGGTTTATCAAAACATAACTGTGAACCTAGTCTATTGTTAGCACAAAATTCTTTGCCATTGGTATGTCGATTGTTTTGATTGTCAGTCGATAAATCGATACAAAACCACGTGCAACGATGAACAATTGGGGCATAACATTTTTGTGATCGTCCATTGGCTAATCGATGTTTTTGATTGACAGTCGGCGTTTGGTCAATTCAAAATTACTGCTTTCTTTTATTCTGTCGAGTTCAATTAAGGATGTTAATGCCATTTTTGCACTCAAAATACCATTTATGGTTTTATATGACCCATTTCTACATACAGATACTTGTCGATATACCTCACAAGATTAAGACTTAGGAAAAAGTAGAATTATAGAGAAAGTACCTGTGAATGAATTTTTATTACATTATGGTCTTTCATGACAGAAAACATTGTGAGAAATGAAGGAATAACTTGTCACAAGCAATTTCTTCTTCTTTTTTTTTTTTTTTTTTTTTCTTTTTTGAAATCCTTTATCTAGTCAGTGGTCAAAAGGCATGTATAATAGGAATAGGTTAATGGCCTTTTTCCAGCTTCCAACTCTAAATTATACCCTTTCCCAAAAGACAAAATTTTCCTTAGATCCAATATGAAAGCTGCTGCAGACTACAAAATAGATTGTAATACATGAAGAATTTGTGCTTATAATTACACAGAAAATATTGAGACAAAAGGAGAAAATACTGGTAACATTATCAGCATTTTCTTCTTTTGTCTAAATGTTTTCCCAAGCCTTTTTCCATAAGATTGTCAAAACTCGGTCTTAATTGTTTGGGATAGGGATAATAAATGGCCATTTTCTATATTGATTTATAAATCTTAGTGCTTTTATCATTATGTTGTCACTGTTTTATTCTTTTATAGACCAGTATAATAAAGACCAAGGTCCTTCATTTTTTTCCAAAACATATTGACGATCTTTTACGCCCTTCAAGAAAAAGGCTTTAGAAAACATTGTGGATTTCTTCATTTTCCATAATGTTTTCTAACAGGTATACAATTTGTAAATTTTAAAATTTCATGAAATCTTAGATGTTGTCTGCATTTTTTTTTTCAATTTGGACCAGTCTACAATTTTGTCCTCTAGCTGGTAATTGGTTAAAGATCCTGGCTCTTCCTCCTTAGAAATCCAGGTATCGCACATTATCATGCTTTCACGGTGGGTAACCCACGTGACTTTTGGGAAGCGTTAACACTGAAAAAATCGTCCTTTTCAAAACATGTTTTGTTGCATTTCTCAGCTTATACATTACAGAGTTGTACGAGATAAAGTACACCGAACGCGCCTATGAGAGGGCCATTCCTGGTTCTAACTCACTATGATTGAAATCTGGTGGTTTCTTCAAACATTCAAACGAAAGTATTTTTCAGTGCAAAACGAAAGTGGGAAGCGTTCACGTGCACCAAATTATTTTTTCACTTTGAAGAATCCACTGGATTCAGAGCAAAATTAGGTACAATCGCGAATGGCCCTCTCAAATGCACGTTCAGTGCACTTTAATCTCATTAAAATCCGTATATAGAGTATAAGCTGAGAATTGAAACAAAACCTACTTTGAAGCGGACGATTTTTTTGGTATGTACGCTTCCAAAAAGTCATGTGGGTCACCCACTGTGTGCTATGCTATTGATCTTATTTTTCTTCTTTTGCCTGAATATTTTCCCCAATGCTTTCTTTCTATGTCAATAATTTCAACCAGGTCTTGTTTGGGAAAGGATTACAGATCAATGTCTATTTTCTATATTGATTCTGAATTCATAACTCGCAGTACTTTGATTATTCTGGTGTCACTTACTAATTATTGACATTTTTATTGATTCATATTTGTTACTTATTATATTGTCATTTTTCAAAATTTTGTTCCTTTCTGACCATTGTACACTGAATTGGCACAAGTAGGCACTCTAGAATAAAGTCAGACTGCATGTATATATATATCACTGCCTTTTAACAACAAGAGCCGTCAGAGACGGACAAATTATATGCTCCCAGATTAAGGCATTGTCACAATAAATGTATGCCATGCAGAGCTAAGATTAAGCTAACAAACGTTAAGCCCCCTTTTTCCATGAGATACTTTTTATACGCAAATTTCAAGTAGTTTATAATCAAGGGCATCTGATTTGCTACTCAAATATGAAATTTCATCAAATTCTGACCATTAGACTAGGAGAAATTAGAGAAAAACTGTATTTTACCTTAAGTCCCTTTTCCTATGACGAGGTCTCAAATCCAAAAACTGGGAAAATTACATCGGCATTATGTCATAGGGAGTTCACATGGTAAGTTTCATTTGATTTGGCCAAAGGGTTATAGAGAAATTGCTTCAGACGGACGGACAGAATGACGGACGGACGGACAGACAAAGCGGCGACTATATGCTCTCCCTTCGGGGAGCATAAAAACTTTGTAACTGCAGCTTAAAACGAGCTGCAGTTACGAGTATTTTTGTTGAAAAGCAACAATATGCAAGCTAACCTTGTTCTGTGTGCTGTCTGGCAAATCTTCGGTAAGAACCAATTGAAATATTCAGAAATAAAGTTGATTTGATTTATTCGGGTTTAAGGCCTCTTTCAACTGCTATGGTCATACTGTGGCGACTTGAGCACCTAACCATGGATTCCTGTCATTTCTCATACCAGTACTACCGCATCATCCTTTTGAGCCTCAAGCTGTTCACCCAGATAGCTAGCTTTATGATCATCAAACCATTGGTGGGAGACAATTTTGTCTGAATGGATATTGCCGCGGCAGTGAATCGAACCCCCAACCTCATGAGTGAGAGTCCGATGCAAATGCACTATGGCTGCAGCTCTGAAAATGTTTAGAAGTCAGATTGAACAACCATCTTTCAATACAGCTGCAACAGTATTCTGGTAATTATTATCCCATACCCTATTTTTGTTTATAAATCAATGTCTATTTTCAATATTGATTCATAACTCTCTGTACTGTGATTATGTCAGTGTCATTTATTGATTATTGACGTTTTTATTGATTCAATTGTCACTTATGAAGTTGTCATTTTTTGTTGTAAAGGAAAATAGGAATTGCTAGATTGATAGCCTTATTTTCCAGTACAGTATCACAGTGGGATGACAAAGTGAACAAGAGGGCCATTGGCCCTGAAGCGCTCACCTGATATAATAACTTTTTTTTGTAAACCAATTTTCAGGTTGATTGGACAAAGAATGTGACCTCTAGGGTGCACACAAGGTTTATCTAAGATTTGACCTCCTGACCTAGAATTGATCAAGACAATCATTCTGATCAATTTTCAGGTTGATTGGGCAAAAAATGTGGCCTCTAGAGTGCATACAAGGTTTTACAAAGATTTTACCTCATGACCTAGTTTATGACCCCAGATGACCCAATTTCTATCTTGTCTGAAAATTGATCAAGACAATCATTCTGATCAATTTTCAGGGTGATTGGGTAAAAAATGTGACCTCTAGAGTGCACACAAGGTTTTTCTAAGATTTGACCCCGTGACCTAGTTTTTGACTCCAGATGACCCAATTTCAAACTTGTCCGAGATTTCACCAAGACAATCATTCTGATCAATTTTCAGATTGATTGGGCAACAAATGTGGCCTCTAGAGTGCACACAAGGTTTTTCTAAGATTTGACCCCATGACCTAGTTTTTGACCCCGTATGACCCAATTTCAAAATTGTGCGAGATTTTATCAAGCCAATCATTCTGAGCAATTTTCAGGTTGATTGGGCAAAAAATGTGGCCTCTAGAGTGCACACAAGGTTTTTCTAAGATTTGACCCTGTGACCTAGTTTTAGACCCCAGATGACCCTTTATCACACTTGTGCGAGATTTTATCAAGTCAATCATTCTGAGCAATTTTCAGGTTGATTGGGCAAAAAATGTGGACTCTAGAGTGCTCACAAGGTTTTTCTAAGATTTGACCCCGTGACCTAGTTTTTGACCCCAGATGACCCAATTTCAAACTTGTCTGAGCTTTCATCAAGACAATCATTCTGAGCAAATTTCAGGTTGATTGGGCAAAAGATGGGGCCTCTAGAGTGCACACAAGGTTTTTCTAAGATTTGACCCCGTGACCTAGTTTTTGACCCCAGATGACCTTATTTCAAACTTGTCCGAGATTTTATCCAGACAATAATTCTGATCAATTTTCAGGTTGATTGGGCAAAAAATGTGGCCTCTAGAGTGCACACAAGGTTTTTCTAAGATTTGACCCCATGACCTAGTTTTTGACCCCTGATGACCCAATTTCAAACTTGTACAAGATTTTACCAAAACAATCATTCTGAGCAAATTTCAGGTTGATTGGGCAAAAAATGTGGCCTCTATAGTGCACACAAGGTTTTTCTAAGATTTGACCCAGTGACCTAGTTTTTGACCCAAGATGACCCAATTTCGAACTTGTCCGAGAATTTATCAAGACAATTATTCTGAGCAAATTTTAAGTTGATTGGGCAAAAAATGTGGCCTCTAGAGTGCACACAAGGTTTTTCTAAGATTTGACCCAGTGACCTAGTTTTTGACCCAAGATGACCCAATTTCGAACTTGTCCGAGAATTTATCAAGACAATTATTCTGAGAAAATTTTAAGTTGATTGGGCAAAAAATGTGGCCTCTAGAGTGCACACAAGGTTTTCTAAGATTTGACCCAGTGACCTAGTTTTTGACCCAAGATGACCCAATTTCGAACTTGTCCGAGATTTTATCAAGACAATCATTCTGAGCAAATTTTAAGTTGATTGGGCAAAAAATGTGGCCTCTAGAGTGCACACAAGGTTTTTCTAAGATTTGACCCCGTGACCTAGTTTTTGACCCCAGATGACCCAATTTCGAACTTGTCCGAGATTTCATCAAGACAATCATTCTGAGCAAATTTCAGGTTGATTGGGCAAAAAATGTGACCTCTATAGTGCACACAAGGTTTTTCTAAGATTTGACCCCGTGACCTAGTTTTTGACCCCAGATGACCCAATTTCACACTTGTCCGAGATTTTATCAAGACAATCATTCTGAGCAAATTTCAGGTTGATTGGGCAAAAAATGTGGCCTCTAGAGTGCACACAAGGTTTTTCTAAGATTTGACCCCGTGACCTAGTTTTTGACCCAAGATGACCCAATTTCGAACTTGTTCGAGATTTCATCAAGACAATCATTCTGAGCAAATTTCAGGTTGATTGGGCAAAAAATGTGGCCTCTAGAGTGCACACAAGGCAAAGTTTGACGGACGACGGACGCTGGACGACGGACACCGGACGCCGGACACAGCGGTATCACAATAGCTCACCATGAGCACATTCGTGCTCAGGTGAGCTAAAAACATAAGTATGTCCGGTGGAGCATTCCGTATAAAACGTAAACACACATTCAAAAAGACCACCCCTTCGTTATGGAGCATATATGCATTGTTTCTTGATTTAGAAAAGAGTTCCGATACCTCCAACTTATTCGCTCAATGATATCTCAACTGTTATGAATATTTTATTCAATGCAAATGAAATGTTTCATAGTATTTTAGGAAAAATGACAAAAAGAATTCTGCGAAATTACCCCAAAACCTGGGTAAATTCATAAATTTGAAATATCCAATTAAAAATATCAGAATCGAGAGAAGATCCATTCCGAAAGCACAAGTAAGGATACATGCATACGCGTATTAAATTCACAATACTTCTTTATAGAAATTAACACATTAATAAAGCTTTATTGTAAAATATGTTAGTTACGGAGCATATGTTATGGAAAATGATTATTGTTTTGTGGAATATATGGCATAGTTTTACAAATCGCCAACAAAATTATGAATGATTGTTACTTAAAGATTTCAAGTATTTGTAAATCGTTTGGTTGTATGATTTTTGGGGCTATATAGTTGTTCATCAATTCTCTTTAAGCTTTTCTATTGCAGTCTTTTAACTGGCATATATCTAATAAATCTTGAAAACTTCTTCGGGATTTTCCCATTTTCCGCCCCCTTTTAAATTCTGCAAATTTCCTGCATTTTGTAACATCAAATTTTGTCGTTTGCACACCCCATAAACTCTAACCTGTCTGAAATTTTGTTCTTGGGAGATAGTTGATAAAAATGTCAGGGTTTGCGTTGAATCGTTGCAGACATTCTCTCCCCACAGTTTGTATTGCAAAGACACACGATTGAAAGCTAAGGATGACACGAAAGAAAAATACTGTCATAAAAGTTTGTTATGCCTTCATTTACTTAAGATCTCCTAGACAGTTTGCTTGTTAGATTTTAAAGGATACGTCTTCAAACAAGAGGGCCATTGGCCCTGAAGCGCTCACCTGATATAACTTTTTGTATATCAATTTTCAGGTTGATTGGACAAAAAATGTGACCTCTAGGGTGCACACAAGGTTTAACTAAGATTTGACCTCTTGACCTAGAATTGATCAAGACAATCATTCTGATCAATTTTCAGGTTGATTGGGCAAAAAATGTGGCCTCTAGACTGCATACAAGGTTTTACAAAGATTTTATCTCATGACCTAGTTTATGACCCCAGATGACCCAATTTCTATCTTGTCCGAGAATTGATCAAGACAATCATTCTGATTAATTTTCAGGTTGATTGGGCAAAAAATGTGGCCTCTAGAGTGCACACAAGGTTTTTCTAAGATTTGACCCCCTGACCTTGTTTTTGACCCCAGATGACCCAATTTTGACCTTGTCCGAGATTTCATCAAATTTCAGGTTGATTGGACAAAAAATGTGGCCTCTAGAGTGCACACAAGGTTTTTCTAAGATTTGACCCTGTGACATAGTTTTTGACCCAAGATGACCCAATTTCAAACTTGTCCGAGATTTCATGAAGACAATCATTCTGATCAATTTTCAGGTTGATTGGGCAAAAAATGTGGCCTATACAGTGCACACAAGGTTTTTCTAAGATTTGACCCCGTGACCTAGTTTATGATCCCAGATGACCTAATTTCAAACTTGTCCGAGATTTTATCAAGACAATCATTCTGAGCAAATTTAAGGTTGATTGGGCAAAAAATGTGGCCTCTAGAGTGCACACAAGGTTTTTCTAAGATTTGACCCCGTGACCTAGTTTTTGACCCCAGATGACCCAATTTCTATCTTGTCCAAGATTTCATCAAGACAATTATTCTGAGCACATTTCAGGTTGATCGGGCAAAAAATGTGGCCTCTAGAGTGCACACAAGCTTTTTCTAAGATTTGACACCGTGACCTAGTTTTTGACCCCAGATGACCCAATTTCAAACTTGTCCGAGATTTTATCAAGACAATCATTCTGAGCAAATTTACGGTTGATTGGGCAAAAAATGTGGCCTCTAGAGTGCACACAAGGTTTTACAAAGATTTGACCTCATGACCTAGTTTATGACCCCGGACGACCCAATTTCAAACTTGTCCGAGAATTGATCAAGACAATGATTCTGATCAATTTTCAGGTTGATTGGGCAAAAAATGTGGCCTCTAGAGTGCACACAAGGTTTTTCTAAGATTTGACCCCGTGACCTAGTTTTTGACCCCAGATGACCTTATTTCAAACTTGTCCGAGATTTCAACAAAACAATCATTCTGAGCAAATTTCAGGTTAATTGGGCAAAAAATGTGGCCTCTAGAGTGCACACAAGGTTTTTCTAAGATTTGACCCCGTGACCTAGTTTATGACCCCAGATGACCCAATTTCAAACTTGTTCGAGATTTCATCAAGACAATCATTCTGAGCAAATTTCAGGTTAATCGGGCAAAAAATGTGGCCTCTAGAGTGCACACAAGGTTTTTCTAAGATTTGACCCCGTGACCTAGTTTTTGACCCCAGATGACCTAATTTCGAACTTGTTCGAGATTTTATCAAGACAATCATTCTGAATAAATTTCAGGTTGATTGGGCAAAAAATGTGGCCTCTAGAGTGCACACAAGGTTTTTCTAAGATTTGACCCCGTGACCTAGTTTTTGACCCCAGATGACCCAATTTCGAACTTGTCCGAGATTTCATCAAGACAATCATTCTGAGCAAATTTCAGCTTGATTGGGCAAAAAATGTGGCCTCTAGAGTGCACACAAGCCAAAGGTTGACGCACGATGGACGACGCACGACGGACGACGGACGACGCACGACGGACGACGGACACAGCGGTATCACAATACCTCACCATGAGCACTATCGTGCTCATGTGAGCTAAAAATGCTGACCGCACAGGTCACTTGCCAAAACTAACAGTCAAGATATATACGACAGCGGTGTATGCAGTTACCTGGCCACTGTGTTCGTTACCCTGAGCTAGCAGCCAGCAACCTGATCTTATGGCAACCAAAATATGAGAGACACATGCGAGGACAAGCAAAGACAACCTAGAGAGACGCAAGGCTAAAGCCGTGTTTCCATTGCCAACCAAATCAACTCGATCAACTCATTCGCCTGAATTCCCCGATCAAACCTAAATAAACTCGATCAAATGTATTTAGAAGACTTAAAATTCTTAATTTCTTGGCAATTAATTCCTGATCATTTTTGCCGACCATGCTCGATCGTCCCAATCACTCTTGCCAACCAAGCTCGATCAGTACTCGATCGCTTGATCGAGTTGATTTGGTCGGCAATGGGAACGCGCCTGAAATGACGAAGCCGAGATACAAACACTGATGGAGGATCGAGAAGTGTGGAGGACGACAATTCGTTCTGTCCATGAAGGCTTGATCTGACGACCGGACTCCTGACTCCGATTACTTTTGTTTTTTGGGAAAGGGTTTATTTACCAGCTGTTGCACAAAAGACAAGTGAAAAGGTCTGTACCTATCACTGCTTTTCAACGAAAACCTTGTAACTACAGCTTGTTTAAAGCTGTAGTTACAAGGTTTTTGTTGAAAAGCGACAATATAGATATAATGAAGGTCATACTTTCATTCAACTTGTGGAGGAGAGATGGTCACAGCTTTTTAGGACAGTTCTATCAAAATACTAGACCATGTCATACTATTTCAAGTTCCTAGATTCATATCATTATTTGGAATAGTATTGCATGCATCTAATGAATTGGTTAGACGGAAATAATTGAATCACCTTTTATCAGCTTTTTCTCTCATTATTAACAGTATAATCTAGGTCATAGCGTGATGGGAGGAGCACCTAACCATGGATTCCTGTTGTTTCTCTTGCCAGTACTACCACAACATCCTTTGTATACAGCCTCCAAATGCTCATCCCACTTAGGTTTAAGCCTGTCCATCCAGTGGTGGGGGACAAAATTATGTCGGGATTGATATTTGCTGCAGCCGTGAAAGCGGTCGGGAATCAAACTAAGAGCTATCATTGGGAGCCCAATAATCCATGTTTTCTCTGATGAAATTCGCTCTGATATGTTGTCTCTCATTTACATCAGAGTGCACGGATTAGGAGCCCAACAGACAGTAAGACCAAGCAGAGAGAGTGGTACAAAAGAATATCAAACTCAATAGAACTTCCAATCAACTTCCAAAAAATTCAACAAGTATCAAATCGTCCATTTATAAAAGCAAGAGGAAACTGAAATGAAAATTGTTGCTTCCCATAGATTCAAATAGCCAATTTTCCCAGTTAAATCTTTGGGTTAAAAAATCTCTCCTATTTCGTATTGACCAAAAACCGCAAAATTTAATTTGGATTTCAATATCTAACCTTTCTTCCAAACAATTGAATTTGGCGCCTCCTGTAAAGGAGGCTTCAGAAAATATTGAGGCAAAAGGAGAAAATGCTGGTATTAACCAGCATTTTCTTCTTTTACCTCAATATTTTCTTTCTATGCTACATCATATGATACAAATCCAATTATTATAAACATCAATTTTGTAGCTGCAGAAGCTTTCAAATTGGATCAGTCTGAAATTTAGTCATTTTGGAAAGGGCTAAAAGTCCCAATAGCTCACTTGGGGAATTTAAAATTTCGGCTTCATCGATTTAGAGAAACATTTCTCCGGAAATGGAATTTCCGTAATGCTATCTGATTTTTCTTCAACTAAATAGACTAATGGCTATATTTCTAGAAATATAAGTTAACCCTTTCCCAAACAATTATAATCCCTGATTTGGACATCCCTAAAGGAAAACAGTTTGAGAATACTAAAGCGAAAGAAGAAAATGCTAAAATCCGGCAAAACAGAATAAGACATTTTGTAGAAACTAGAACTGTTGCAAAGCAGACAAATACAACCCCCCCCCCCCCCCCCCCCCCCCAGTATCAAAGTGCTAAAGGTCAAACGGTTCTTGACTTAGAGCACGGAAATGGATTTAAAACAAAGTCCAATCACGACCTTTGACCTTCATGACCCAAAAACAATAGGACAACAACTGCTTTATGTTTCATGATCCTCGGTCAATTGGTTCTTAGCTTAGAGCACGGAAACTGATTTTAAACAAAGCCTAATCGTGACCTTGACCTTCGACCTTCATGACACAAAAACAATAGGGCACCTCCTTGGGTCAAGGGCAACAACTGTAGACATTGGCCCAACCAGAGTTCGAACTTGTGATCCCTGAATTAACAGACTCAGATCATTCTGATGCCGGAATCGAACCTGGGACCCCGTGAAGCTGTGGGCCGCGGCCATGGCACAGTTGGTAGCGCTTTTGCCTCTCATTCGAGAGGTCCCGGGTTCGATACCCGGCCACGGCAAATACCCTTACTAACAAAAATGTCACCCATCAATGGTTTGATATCGTGAACCTATGTGGGGGAGCAGCTGGAAGCTCAGTAAGGGTGTTGTGGTAGTACTGGTATGAGAAACGCCAGGAATCCATGGTTAGGTGCTCCAGCCGCCGCGATATGACCTTAATAGTTGAAAATGGCGTAAACCCCCAATAAATCAAATTAAATCATGACGCTGTGATCTGGAAAAAGCTTGAAGCTTACATTTTGCAATTGAGACAATCATGAAAATTACAAAATTGTATGACTTTTTGGATACGAAATGTCACAAGCAATTTCTTCATTTCCCACAAAGTTTTTTTCATCTTTTCCCTTGAATAGAGTCAAAAAATGTCATTGTGTGGGAATGGGTTAAACTGTTACACAGTGCTACAGAAAAGAAAGGATAATGTTTTTTCTAAATGCAAATTTATGTTATTTAAAACAATCAAACCCTATGTTGTGGGTACTCATTAGAATCGTCTCAGTGAGACGATTCAAATGAGTACCCACAACTTAGGATTTGGGTTTGAAGAAACAAATTTAGAAAACATTTAACCGTTCTTATCCGTTGCACCGTATCGCTTCATGAATTATTAATCCAATTTGATAATATTTTCACTGCGGAAAATTGAATTTCAATGATTAGTGTGCGTGAGCACATTGACTCTTTCCCAAATTAGAGTTATCCAAATTGATGGCTGCTAAAGACTACAAAATGGATGCTGATGAAGACAGGTTTTGGGTACAATGTGGCAAATAAAATATTGAGGCAAAAGGAGAAAATGCTGATTATCAGAATTTTCTCCTTTTGCCTCAATATTTTCCCAAGCATTATCTATTGAACACATCAAAACCAACATTTGACAAATTGTTTGGGAAAGGGTTAATCCTTTCCTAGTTTTGATGTCCCCATTTGAAAAGCCATGAGAAAACATTGAGACATTATAAGAAGAAAATGCTGATTATCAGCATTTTCTACTTTTGCCTCAATATTTTCTGTGTTATATCATACACAAATTCTTTCCTTTCTAAAATCTATTTTGTTGCCTGCAGTAATTTTCAAATTTGACCATCCTTAAATTTTGTTGTTTGGGAAAGGGTTAAATGAAACTCTGGTGGGAATAATAGACTGTGACTGGATTTAGACATTCATACAAGTAGACCTAAACAGCCCATTTCATGTCATAGTTTAGTGATTTAAATGCTCTGACTTCAGCAGTTTATGTGGGTTTTTTCAACTTATTTTGTATATAGACTCTGATTATTGCTACTTTTCAACGAAAACCTCGTAACTGCAGCTTAAAACAAGCTGCAGTTATGAGGTTTTTGGTGAAAAACAATGTTCTTTTTTTTATTTCTTCTTTTTGAAGGGGGGTGCAAGATGGTATTTAAAACTTGACACTCGAACGTAAAACATAACAGTTTTTGCCTTAAATTTCTCGACAAACTTTATCAAACAGACAAACAGACAGGGATTTAATAGACTGTGACTGGATTTAGACATTCATATAAGTAGACCTAAACAGCCCATTTCACGTCATAGTTTAGTGATTTAAATGCTCTGACTTCAGCATTTTATGTGGGTTATTCAACTTTCTTTGTATATAGACTCTGATTATTGCTACTTTTCAACAAAAACCTTGTAACTGCAGCTTAAAACAAGCTGCAGTTGCGAGGTTTTCATTGAAAAGTGACAATATTCTTTTTTTTTTAATTTATTCTTTTTTGAAGGGGGGTGCAAGATGGTTTTAATCTTTTTGAAACTTGAGATGACATTTGAAATTAAAACACAAATGACTCCAAAAAAATTTAAGATTTTGCCTTAAACTCTTGACAAACTTTAACAAACAGACAGAAAGACAGACAGACACACAACAGTTAACAAAACTCCAGTGGGAATAATGTGACTGTGACTAGATTTAAAGACGTTCATATAAGTAGATCAAAACAGCCCATTTCATGTCATAGTTTAGTGATTTAAATGCACCGACTTTAACATTTTTATGTGGGTTATTTGAATAGATTCTAAATATTTTTTTTAAATATTTCTCACACGAGACCAGGCCTTAACATCTATTACAGAAAAGGCTTGGGAAAAGATTAAGATAAAAGAAGAAACTGCTGATAAACAGCAGTTTCTCCCTTTGTCTCAATATTTTCTGCTCAATTATACACAAAATCCTACTTAATCAAGATTCTTTTTGTTGTCTGATTGTTTTCAGATTGGTTGATTGATTAGGTTTTTACGCCGTTTTCAACTTCTATTGTCATATTGCGGCAGCTGGAGCACCTATTTATATATAGGCTAACCATGGATTCCTGTTGTTTCTCATACCAAATCTACCACATCACCCTAACTGAGCCTCTAGCTGCTCGTCCTCATAGGTAAAATATATCAGACCATTGGTGGGTGAGATTTTTGTCAGAAAGAATATTTGCTGCGGCCGGGGATCGAACCCGTAACCTCTCAAATGAGAGGTAGATGTGCTACCAACTGTGGTATGCCCGCAGCAGCTTTAAGATTGGGATGGTCTAGAATTTCAAGTTTTTGGAAAGTGTTAAGACATTTCTTACTAAATTTGAGAAATCAAACTTACCTGGGCAAAAAATTCATCCATATATCCGCCCGTATCCATCCCGACCGGTACATCGTCTGTTTCGTCGTCATCGCTTTGGGCCTAAAATACAGAAATATTATCGTTTTACTACAATGTTTTCATCTCAGAGCTAAACTACAGATGATGTATATGAGCCAGGATCTGAAAAATGGTCGCTTATAGCATTTGAGACTACCATGTACATGGTGTATAATCACATGACTCAAAATTTCAAATAATCTTTAACATCTTTTTTAATACTTGACCAATTTGAATTCGGTCTGAAGCAGAGAAGATGGGAAAACGCCAGGAATAAGCTGGATGTGTTGGATTTTTGAAAAATCAACTGATAAAAAAGTTATTAAAGATAAACCAAAATTTTGGTTTATCTTCAATACCTTTTTGATTAGTTGATTTTTCAAAAATCAACTACATCCATTTAATGCGTGACATCTGTCCACATTCTCTGCTTCAAACCGAGTTCAAATCGGTCCCGTATTAACAAAGTTAATGAAGATATTCAGTAATTATTGCATCTTGTGATTATCCACACCGTGTATACATCGTTGTTGAAGTCAAGTGTGATAAAAGATAAACACATGCATTGCAGAATGAAAAAATAATTGTTAACAAGCAAATCACAATATTGATTTCACCGCATATATCGCATGTTAGCTCATCGTTTGCTTGTATCAGTGTTAATTAATCAAAGCGAAGGTCTAACAATTATCACACATTAAACTAGCATTTATCATTAAAATCTTCATCTCGAAGTGCAGTTGCGTCATTATTGAAATCATGTGACAAAACATGTCTGTGCCAGTGATATTTTTACCATTTTAAGACTGTGAGTCCTGGGGACTCGCTGGATTCCATATCAATGAGTCCAGCTGCTAGCTTAGTGAGTCCAATACAATATTTTAATAGGGAATCTGTACAAATTGTTGCATACTGGGACTCGCTAGAATTAAAGCTGTGCATCCCAGAGACTAAATTATGAGTAAAAGTTGAAGGATGCGCAGGTAAAAAAATCACTGCCGTGCATTTTAGGATGACAAATAAATTGTTTAGCAAACAAATCACACTATTGATTTCACCAGACATATTGCATGTTAGCTCATCGTTTTGCTTGTATCAGCGTTAATTAATTGATACGAAGGTCTAATAATCATCTAACAATCAATCATCTGAGTTATCAATAAATAGTTTGCAATTTACTATTCCGCTTTTCTGAAACCATTTGAAATGGTCCAAATTCAAACGGTCTCATGAATAATCTTTTTACCTATTGGGTAGTCCACATCTAATGACATTCCTGCAACATCAAAATTATTTGGGGTACATCGTAAACATTCAGCCGTGGAATGTTCCACCACCCAAATGTTTATGACACTGCATGAATAGGTCTACGCAACAAATGTAGACAACTTAACATTGTACGAAATTCTGAATTTGCATGAATCTCATTAGGGGTAGACTACCCCTTTCCCAAACAAGACCTGGTTTTGACGTCCCCTATAGAATAAGCTTGGGAAAACATTGAAACAAAAGAAGAAACTGCTGATAACCATCAGTTTCTCCTTTTGTCTCAATATTTTCTATGCTATTTTGTACACAACTTCCTTCTTTTTTAACATCAATTTTGTCATCTTCAGCAGCTTTTAAATAAAACCACCCTAAAATTTTGTCGAATGGGAAAGGGTTAAGGAATAACAACCTCAGTCAGTCCATCTAAGAATATTGGAAACGTGTGTTTGGTTTGATCAGATATGACTATTAGCAGACAATGTGACTATATTCACAATTGTGATTGGAATTCTTCGTCAGTTACTATTCCTTGTGGACCATTTCCCAGATAATTAAATCTTAGGCCAGTCTGAAAATTGGATTTATTCAGCTTTTAACTTTAATCCATTACCAAACAACAAAATTTATAAGACTGGTCCAAATTCAAAGATGTTGCAGACTACAATTTCATGTGAACGAAATTTAACTTTTTTGTCTTTTTTCATAGAAAACATTGTGGGTAATGAAGAAATTGCTTGTGACAATGTTTTCTTAAGCTATTTATCTTGTGGCGAGTCAAAAAGAGTCATTGTATGGTAATGGGTTAACCCTCTCCTAAACGACAAAATTTTAGGGTGTTCCAATTTGAAAGCTGCTACAGAAGACAAAATTGATGTTCATAAATACAGGATTTGAGTACAATATAGCACAGAAATTATTGAGACAAAAGGAGAAACTGCAGGTTATCAGCAGTTTCTTCTTTCGTTTCAATGTTTCCCCAAGCCATGCATTTCTATAAAGGATGTCAAAACCAGGTCTTGTTTGAAAATGGGTTAAGAGGTGGGGCCAGGGATTTTACCCTTCTATTTGGGTATCATCCCCTAGCTGCTGCTTTTGTAAATATTGCATGGGGCTTATAAGAGACCTATGGAAAATCCCACACCTACTTTTTCTGGAGTCCTGGGTGGCCCAAAAATTATAGAAACCCCTGACAACTAACACAACATCGAATCTGGACAACCAGTTAATCGACCCACATATATCATCGACTGAGCTGACCATGTTTGGGAAAGGGAATAGTTTATTGGGGTTTTACGCCGTTTTCAACTGCCTGTGCCAGGATCATATCGCAGCAGCTGGAGCACCTATCCATGGATTCCTTTGTTTCTCAAACCAGTACAACCACAAGACCCTTACCGAGCCTCCAGCTGCTCGCCCACTTAGGTTAACGATTTCAAACCCATTGGTGGGTGACAATTTTGTCAGAAAGGGGAAAGGGAATAAGTGCATAAAGTTTTGCACTTACTGATAGAGAAACAGGGTTCTCCTCAGAATAATTTGAAGCCGTAGTGGCAAATTATAAGTATTGGTAAACCTTGAAAATCATTGTGTTCATGAATAAAAACATAATGGGAAAAGAAGAAATTGCTCAATTTGAGCAATTTCTTCTTTTCTCATAATGTTTTTTATACAGAATTATTACATTTTGATTGATTATAATGCATTATTTATAAGTTTTTGACATGAAATACCTCTTAATCAATAATGTCTCTATTTGGTGACGGTGACCATTTGATGAAATTATGCTGTAGGGGTAATTATGAAGCTGTAGGGGCATTACACTGATTTACATGAAGCTGTAGTGGGGCCGATACAGCTTATTGGGCTGGGGAGAACACTGTGATATAGAAATCTTGGCAGTTTTGCACTACAAAACCACCAAGGACCAGTTAGTTTGTATCTGTACATTAACCCTTTCCCAAACGACACAATTTAAGGGGGATTCACTTCAAAAACTGCCACAAATGACAAAATGGATGTTAATAAAGATAAGATTTGTGTAAAATATGGCACAGAAAATATTGAGACAAAAGGAGAAACTGCTGGTTATCAGCAGTTTCTTCTTTTGTCTCAATGTTTTCCCAATGTTTTCCCAGGCTATTTCGATCAGGGACGTCAAAACCAGGTCTTGTTTGGGAAAGGGTTAATAACTCAGACATTTTGCCTTATTCCAGACATCATTTAGAATAAATCTCTCCCAAGATAATTTGCTTGCCTGCATGTTCCTATTGCAAGGAAACAGACTGACGATTTCAACTTAAAGAACCCAGAATAGCAAATTTCAATACTTAACATTGAGGGTATGGGTATTTTCTCTAAATATTCAGGAGCCCAGCCCAAAACTCTAGGGGCCATGGACGACTGGGCCCCTGCTAGTCTTTATCCTTGACAGCTGTATTGGTGGATATTTCTTTGAAATGAGCATGGTGTTCAGAGCACCCCATACCTAATGTGAATGTAGGACGTTTTGGCCACAGACGTTTTGGCCACAATATATTTCAAAATAGGACCGTTCGGCCAAATATAAACTAAATTGAAATATTAATAATTGTTACCATTTATTTTTATTTTTCTTCATAATGAACTTATGTCAACTTTCAAAAGTGAAATTACAAGATAAAATGATATTATGTAAATTTATTTGGTTCAATTCCTAAATTTTTCCTTATTTTTTTTTCTTTTTGGCCAAAAGGTCCTACCTTGTAAAATATTGTGGCCAAAACGTCCTGGCCAAAACGTCTGTGTCCAAAACGTCCGTCCACCACCTAATGTAATAACTGCCAACGTATACTTTTTTCTATTTTCACTAATCATTGTGTAACGAGTAATAAATTTGTGCTGGTCCGGGTAGTGGCAAGTTTGTACCCTACCCGTAACGCTGGAATTTGGTACTCGTTTCAGTCCTAACTGAAAACATCAGATTCTATTGATGAAAATAATAAAGGGAGAAATATATCCATTTCAACTAAAATCTTTTACACAAAATAATGTTGAGTGAATGCAATTAAATTTACATAATCGTGTAAGGGTTGGAGCCTTACCACTTGATTGAGATTTGACTTAGTTTAAAGGGACCCTTGCTAGTTTGTATAAAATATAAACAGGTAAAAATTAAGCGCAATATTTTTTTTTTATATTGTATGAATTGGTCAACCAGTAAAATGTAACTAAATGGTTGCATGTCATAAGCAGGGTTCCCACTGACTTTTAAATCTGGGAGCGAATACAGTCATTTTACAGCATACTTGCGCCCTCTTTATAAAACATAGAAGGCTGGTTGCAAAAACTGGGGATACAAGATTCAATTTGGGGATACAAAACCCCTATATGGGGGTTTGGGGAACCCTGATAAGCGTTTTCTTCTTTTGCCTTTAGAAATGTTTTCCCAAGCCTTTTCTAATATTATAGGGACGTCAAAACCAGGTCTTGATTGGGAAAAGGTTACAATTGGAGTGTTAGTCTAAAATGTCCATTGGGAAAGGGTTTTCAAAACAAAACTTTCAATTTCCTTTCACACCTATAGTTTCCTGGTCACTTAATTTTCCCATAGATCATCTAATTCAACCCTTTCCCAAACAATACCCAGTTTTGACATCCCCAGAACAAATGGCTTGGGAAAACATAGAGACAAAAGAGGAAACTGCTGATAACCAGCAGCTACTCCTCTAATTGTCTCAATATTTTCTTTACTATTAATTACATATATTCTATCTTTAACAACATCCCTTTTATCATCTGCAGCAGCTTTCAAATTGGAACAGCCCAAATTCGCCACCAGGGAAAAGGTTTAACCCTTTCCCAAACAACAACATTATATGGTGGTCCTATTTAAAAGCTGTAACAGACGACAAAATGGTTATTGATAAAGATAAGAATTAGTATACAATATAGCATGGAAAATATTGAGACAAAAGGAGAAACTGCTGGTTATCAGCAGTTTCTTCTTTTGTTTCAATGTTTTCCCAAGCCTTTTCTATTAGGGACGTCAAAAATAGGTCTTGTTTGGGAAAGGGTTAAGTTATCACCTTTTTGTGTCGCGCTCTGCGCGACACTCTTGTGGTACACTTCTTTTAATTTTAGAAATTACGTCATGAGGGATAATTGTTTGTACTTGAAAATCGTGGATATGTCCTACTTATATACTGTTTACTAGATATATTTTTCAAGCAGTACTACAAAGTATACGTTGATGTTTATCCAATCCCAGAATACACAAAAAAAATAAGTAAACAAAATTTTAATTGTTTTATTTTTGCAAAGCAATGAAAAGTCCCTACTTCCGGTTTCGCCATGGGGGAATGTATAAATCCTATCCATTTGAAGACCAGAGTAATGCATACCAGGGGAATGTCTAATTCCTATCTGTTAAACTACCAGAATGCATGCAATAAGAATCGCTAATCGTGATGTATACTTCAATGATCAAAGTACCACAAGTACTTTAGTATTGAACATACAATTTCGACTGACCAACTTACATAATTTCAAGTATCGTTTTAATTGAACAAGTCTGTGTTTTCATCAGAAATAAACACCACAGGAAATGGATTGTAAAAAATAAATGAAAGACTTCTAATCAATGAAGAGATTTACTAATAGTCTAATAATCAACATTTAGCAAGTATTTTTAATGAAAGTTATCAAAATTAGATTAGATCTTTTAATACAGATTTTATCTACCAACAATCATGATTGAATTTGAATAAATTTTATAAACCATTACCTGGAATGTATAAATAGCCTTTCTCTCAGTTTAAAAGTAAGCATTTTCATGAAGTATGCTGTACATGAACTTGTAAAATACATGTAAACATTGATTCACTTTCACATTTTTGTAAAATTTCGAGATTTTGTGATTGCTTACAGACATAGGACCAGCTGGACATTTAGCAAGTTAAACTTGGAAAAAGAAATACTAGAGAAATCGATAGGAAAAGGTATTTAGGCATCAGGGTTCTCCGCAGAATAATTTGAAGCCGTAGGGGCAAATTAAAATTGTGTCCATGCAAATAATTGTGAATAAAAACATAATGATAAAAGAAGAAATTGCTCAACTTGAGCAATTTCTTCTTTTCCCATTATGGTTTTTATACAGAACTGGCATATTTCAATGTATGAAAATGCATCATTCATCAGTTTTTAACACGAAATACCTCTAAATGTCTCTATTTGGTGACCATTTTGGAGAAATTAAGCTGTAGGGGTAATTTTGAAGCTGTAGGGGCAACATAGTGATTTACATGAAGTTGTAGTGGGGCCGATACAGCTTATTACTTTAGGCTGGGGAGAACACTGAGGCATCAAGAGAAACAATTCAGAGAGGGTTAAGACGTTCTAAATTTGTTATTTCAAATCCAAACCATATGTTGTGGGTACTCATTTGAATCGTCTTGACCAGACGATTCTAATGAGTACCCACATCATAGGCTTTAGAAAACACTAGATAAAAGTATTACATTTTGAAAAGCCAATACCCTCTCTTATCTGTAGCTCTGTCACATCAAGGTGGATAATCACGTGACTCGGAATTTTAGAAAATCATCAATATTTTTTGTTAAAACTTGACGCATTTGAATTCGGTTTGAAGCAGAGAGTGTGGGACAATTCCGCAATTAGCTGGACGTCTTGGATTTTCAAAAAATCAGCTGAAAAAAAGTTATTGAAGATAAACCAAAATTTTGGTTTATCTTCAATAACTTTTTAATCAGCTAATTTATCAAAAATCCACCACCTCCACCTAATGCGTTACGTCTGCCCACCTTCTCTGCTTTAAACCGAATTCAAATCAGTCTCATATTAACAAAGTTATTGGAAGATCTTCTGAAATTGTTGTATCACGTGATTATCCATGGTGCATATCATAATTGCATTATTTCATTAATATATTGTTCATCCAACCCTTCATTGTGAGTACTCATTAGTCTAATCATCCCCTCTCATCGAGGCAGTTCAAATGAGTACCAAGTTACCAACAATATCTAGAGTTTTGACTTGAAATAACAAATTTAGAATCATCATTATCAATGTCTTCACTCCCTCTTATCTGTTGCTCAATCTGTAGCCGGAGTTCTGATTTTGAGATGATTCAAATTAGTACCCACGACATAGGGTTTGATTTGAAGTTGTAATTACAAAAAAAATTATAATGTGATAGAGCTCCAGATAAGAGGGGGTGATAACTTTTTAAACTGCAATAATTCCATTACTATTCATCAAGCCCTATATTTTGGGTACTCATGAATTTGTATTGTCTCGTCGAAACGATTCAAATGAGTACCCATAACAAAGGGTTTGGAATTGAAATAAGAAATTTAGA
This sequence comes from Fragum sueziense, assembly GCA_963680895.1. Taxonomy (NCBI): domain Eukaryota; kingdom Metazoa; phylum Mollusca; class Bivalvia; order Cardiida; family Cardiidae; genus Fragum; species Fragum sueziense. The sequence goes on from OY804603.1 coordinate 3,587,673, forward strand.
CGGTCTTCACCCCACTTATCTGTAGCCCTGATGGGGACCCTTTAGAATGTCTTCTCTCCCTCTTCACAGTGTATAATCATGTGATACAATATTTACTGAATATCTTCAACAACTTTGTTAATACAGGACCGATTTGAATTCGGTTTGAAGCAGAGAAGGTGGGAAAATGCCAGGAATAAGCTTGACGTGTTGGAATTTTGAAAAAATCAACTGATAAAAAAGTTATTGAAGATAAACCAAAATTTTGGTTTATCTTCAATAACTTTTCTATCAGTTGATTTTTCAAAAATCAACCACGTTCATCTAATGTGTGACGTCTGTCCACATTCTCTGCTTCAAACCGAATTCAAATCGGTCCAGTATTTACAAAATTATTGAAGATTTTCTGAAAATATTGTATCACATGATTATTCACCGTGCTCTTATCTGTTGCTCTGTCTAGCTCTGAGTTCTATTATGTGAATCAGTGCAGCATAAATTATTCAACAGTGGTATACCCAGCAGAGTTACAGGTATTGAATTATTTGGTTTTAATTGATTAATTTATTTGCAATACTCTCTTTTATTTAACACTTTTCCAGAAGAGTTTGGGTTTATTTGGGGTTTTACTCCGTTTTCAACTGCCAGGGTCATATCGCAAAGGCTGGAGCACCTAACCATGGATTCCTGTTGTTTCTCAAACCAGTACTACCACAACACCCTTTTCCAGAAGACATAACTTAAGACTTGTGCAAATTCAAAAAAACTTTCATATGTGACCTGTCCAGGGTTTTTCAAGATGCACTGGTTAATACAAATCATGCATCATTGTTGCAATTTAAAAACATATGACCCTATAGAAATTTAAGTCAAAAAGAAAAATTTCAAATAGCCTGGCTGCGTATCCATTCCTAAAAAAATTTTTTTAAGTTAGTCCATCCCTATTGAGATTCATGCGATCTCGGACATTCCACCACCAAATTTTTACGATGTCGTCTATATAGGGTCGGATAAATAAAACATCTCAACACATTCTGATGTCACATTAATCTCAGTAAGGGTGGACTACCTTATGAAATATGACCATAAAGTTGGTTATCACCATTGACCCGGTCGGCACAATTCTTTCAGCCAATCAAAAACGTCGTCAGCGGACCTGCACTCATTCGGTGGAGGTGAAAGCTTCGGTCTTTTTCGTTGAAGCATAACCAACTTTCAGCATTAATATCTCGACGACTACGCCTGATTATTAAAAATGCGTTGGTAGTTAGAAAGTTTAAATCACATTCTTTAAAGAAAGAGTTTTGTTTATGAATTTTAACGATGGATTTTTGAAATAATCTGCCTCAAAGTTGGTATCCCGTAACGATAAAGACCGAGGTTGTACCCTCGATGAAAAAATGAAAGTGAGGCTATGACGTCATCCCGACTGATTCAATCACCTGCCTGGAAAATTATGAGGATGAAGATTGTTACATGTAGCATGATTTGGTCTATTCATGGTCGTTAGCCTTGCTGTCTGACTAGTGTTCCAGGGTCATGGGTTCAGGTCTAACATATATACTTCTATTTCTCATTTAACCCTTTCCTAAAAAAACCTTGTTTTGACATCCCTATTAGGTAATACACCAAGTCGAAAAAACCTTGAATCAAAAGAAGAAAATGCTAATGATCAGCATTTTCTCATTTTGCCTAAATATTTTCAATGTTATATCGCACATAACTCCAGTTTATATCAACCATTGAACATTTTGTGGTCTGCTACAGTCTTGAATAATCAATTGATGAAAAATACCAACTTTTTTAAGTATGAAGAGCTGCAGATGGGATATAGGCATTTCGCAAAATTTGAAATTTAATATCCAAACATTGTGGTGTAGGTACTCAATGGAATCGTCTCAATGAGAAGATCTCATTAAGTGCACACGACATAAGTTTCGATGAATTATAAATAAAATATTGCATTTCAAAAAGGCACTATCCCCTCGTCTGTAGCTCTGCTGTGTGCAACTAAAAACACAGCTGTTTCAATGGGAAATTTGGTAAAATAAATTCTTAATCAATTTGACATTGTCTAATAAAGCTAAATTTCATTGGAAATATATATCTTTATTGATGCAAATACATCAGATCCCACTGCATACATACCAGGGCTCAGGGGGCTACTGTTTGACATTTGACAGGGGACCATTTTTAACTGAACACCGTTTTATGGGCAACACCTACCGCTTTTAGGGCCGGCAAGCGATCCTTTGTCATCTTAAAACGATGCTAAAACAGTATCAGTAGATATCCAGTCACCGAAACACCTCACTAATAATCCAGGGATCTACTCGACCGCCATGAGTTATGTTAAAACAGGAAAAATCGATACAATTTTAATATCATCACCATTCCCGTATTTAGATAGCTAGTGCGCATGCGTATGTTTTGACAGGAGTTTCCGGTTCCGTTCTCAGAAAAAAATTAAGGCTGGTACCCGTTTTCAGTGGAAAATTAGTGGAAAATTTCGCGCGAAAACCGGTTCAAACCGCAACTCACCGGCTACGTACATTTCACAAATTACCGCCACTAAAGAGCCGAAACAAAATCAGTCAACATCAACGAATCAATCATAAATCAGAGGCGTTTGTTAATCCATTTCGCTACGGTTTTAATTCAAGGTTTGAAATCTTTTGATTGTTTTCACGTATTTTCTTCATTTTTAGAGAAATTTGTAAAGTTTTTTAGGCGGAAGTTGACGGGTATTCATTGTTCTAGAAAGAAAGTTAAATGTTTACCCGAAGAATATTCTTTGACTGCTGCTTTGTTTGGAAATCTTGATCTGTTTCTTACTCTTTAGATTGTCATAATTTCCATGTTTTGATTTTTTTTTCAGATGGCTCAAATGCCCCAAGATGACATGGTCAAATTCAAGGTAAGTTTCACTTTGTGTTAACCCATTACCAAACGGCAAAATTTTCAGCTGGTCCAAATTCAAAGATGCAGCATGCTGCAGACGACAATTTCAAGTGAATGAAATTTAACATTTTTGGTCATTTTTACGTGGAAAACATTGTAGAATTTTCAATTTCTTCATTTTCCACAATGTTTTTCAAAGTAATTATCTAAAAGGGTGTCAAAAAGTAGCGATATCAAAGGAAAATTTATTTTGCATTATCAATCAGATCATTTGGCATGGTTGCTATCTATGGGGTATGACAAGACTTTTGCTGTTTATTTCATCAAAATTGATTGAAAAATAAGGAAGTTGTTGAAGTTTAAAGTTTGCCGATTACCTCCCCTTTTCTGTCACTTGATTTCATGTTTCAAGTTGATGCACACAAATGCGCTAATAGATACTCAAATGCGCTCATATACACACTAAAGCAGACCATAGGAACTCCTAATTCCACTTGTTAAAACAGGATAGAAGTTAAAAATGAAAGGTAGATTCAACATTTTGTCATGAAAGTGAACAAGGGTGGTTGTCTCCCCTGATTCCATCCTTTGATATCGCTACAAAAAGCGTCAATGTGTGGGAATGGGTTAACCACTATTTTGCAGTGCCTCTTTTCTCTTCGACAAAGCCAAATGACTCAGTTGGTAATGAATAGATTGGTTTCGGTTGTACTGAAAAATGCTTTGGACCATTTTGATATTAAAAAAACTGGGCTTGTAAGTTGTTTTCTTGGGCTGTTCTGACTGTAAACCATGAATCGCTCAGTTGGAAATGAATCCTGGGATGTTGTTGTTGTGAAGTTGTGGGTTTGTACTGTAAAATCCTTTCTGACAAGTTTATCATAGCAGTTGAGTGTTAAACCCCAATCAGTCAACCCTTCTGAGTTCTGACAAGTCATTTGTTTACTATATTAATGATGAATGAATAGTAAAATAAATCGGCAGAAAAGGTTTGCTTTGTTACCAGATTTACTCTGCAGGGGTTCTGAAATCTTTGAATTGGCTACTTGTCCGTGTTTGGTTGACAAATGTCAGTTGTCTGTATGAACTATAAAGAGCAAAATGTTGGCAAAATCTACTTGTCCATAATTTCTTTGCACGACAACCTGGGTGACTCAGACAATGGATTGCAGAACCCCTGCTCTGACATTGCATGAATCTCATTTTGGATTCATGACAATCTTAGATAAATTGAAATATTCAAAATATCAATAAAGTTTGTTTGAATACATTTCAGCTTGTCCTTGTGGGAGACGGTGGTGTCGGCAAGACAACTTTTGTAAAAAGACATCTGACAGGAGAATTTGAAAAACGTTATGTTGGTAAGGCTCTGCAATTTCATTAACCCTTTCCCAAACAAGACCTAGTTTTGATGTATATAATGGAAAGGGATTTGGAAAATATTGAGGCTATCGAAGAAAATGCTGAAAACCAGCATTTTTATGCTCCCCGAAAAAATATCGGGGGAGCATATAGTCGCCACGCTGTCCGTCTGTGTCCGTTCGTCCGTCCACAGTCATATCTCAGCAACCCTTGGACCAAATTCAATGAAACTTCACGTGTGAACTCCCTTGGTCAATACCTAGGGACTTTTTTCTCCGTTTGTAAATTTAAGGCTGTGTCATGGAAAAAGGGGCCTTAGTGTAAAAATTAGTTTTTCTCTTATTTCTCTTCATCTAATGGGCAGAATTTGATGAAATTTTGTGTTCATGTAATAAATAGGATGTTCTAGACCACATTCTATAAATAATGTGTGTACAAAAAAGATGTCATGCAGTGATTGGGAAAGACATTTCTTCAATGGGACAATGTCGCTTCCACTTACAAAATCAATGTGACATTTTGAAAATTGATGTGACAATTATAAGTTAAAATTGCTCCATTCTCATATACAGCAAAATTCAATGGGAAAAGGGCGCACTCATTAGCTAAAACAATGTGACATTTGGAATTTCAATGTGACTATGGCGCAGGCCTTTCCCAGGCTTAATGTATGATAGTTTTTATTTTGTGACAAACACTTATTCGGGGAGCATAATCTGTCTGTGACGGCTTTTGTCTCCTTTTGCCTCAATATTTTCTGTGCTCTATAAATCCAGACAAATCCTTTCTTTAATAGCATTCATTCTGTCTACAGTGTCTTTGAAATTGGAGCACCCTAAAATCTTGTTCTTTGGGAAAGTATTAAAAATCAGATTTTGATAACATTTTCCCTTTGATGAACTGACTATGGCTTCAGTCTTCACAAATGTTTGAAATAAATGCCCTGCATTCTAAATTGGTTATTTCAAATTTAAATTTGACGAAAAATAAATGGAATATTGTATTTTTGTCTTCCACTTATCTATAGCTCTGTATTGTGATTTCAGCCACCCTTGGTGTAGAAGTCCATCCCCTCAAATTTTGCACGTCGAGAGGAGAAATTTGTTTCAATGTGTGGGACACCGCGGGCCAAGAGAAATTTGGAGGTTTGAGAGACGGATATTATATTCAGGGTGAGTAATAGCTGACAAGAGTGTTGGCTGCTCTGCCAGGTCATTTATCGTGAGGTATAATAGCTGAATAAAGTCTGTTGCTATTATGATTAAAATCTGATGTTACTGTTATCAACATTAGATAGGGGTCATCTTCATTGGTCCTTTTCTCTGACCAGTCGAACAAATGCTTACCACATTTTGGAAAACAATAATTTAATCAATTGCCTACATTGTTTTCTACCAAAATTTCCAAAAAGGATAAAATTTAAATTTCATTTACTTGAAAGTGTTGATCTGCAAAATCTTTGAATTTGGACGGCAGGACCAGTCTTAAATTTCGCTGAAAGGTTAAAGGTAATGGGATGAAATGACAATTTGTATCTTTATGTCCCCCCATATTGAAAGATCGGGGGCATATTGTTTTACTTTTGTCTGTCATTCCAAAAACTTAACATAAAAACTTAAGCCTCTCTTACAACAGGTCGTACATGCTCCTGCGTGCGGTCTACGTCTAAAACTCAGGCAGTCATGCCATGCAACATACGATTTTGGTGGTCGAAATCATGACGCAGACTGAATGTAGCAAAGAATTGATCGGACAATACATTAGCCTCTCTTAAAACCTGTCGTGACTCGTGCGTCGGTATAAATCATGCATTTTAAAATGCATGATTTATAAAAACACACGACAGATTGTAAGAGAGGCTTTAGCATTAAGTATTTTAACCCATTACTGTAAAGTGAGCGCCTTCAAAAGAAAAGGCTTGGGAAAACATTGTGGAAAATGAAGAAATTGCTTGTAACATTTCCATTTAAAATTTCGTCAACATGAAATTGTTGTCTGCAGGATCTTTCAATTTGGGCAACCCCAAAATTTTGTCGTTTGGTAAAGGGTTAAGGGAAAATTCTTGTTTCACAGACATCCTTTTTTTCTTGCAGGACAATGTGCTGTAATCATGTTCGACGTCACATCCAGGGTCACATACAAGAACGTTCCCAACTGGCACAGAGATTTGGTGCGCGTCTGTGAAAATATCCCCATCGTGTTATGCGGAAACAAAGTAGATATTAAAGACAGAAAAGTTAAAGCAAAAGCTATTGTTTTTCACAGAAAAAAGAACTTACAGGTAATTATAATTTTTTTAGCTGCTATCTGGAGAAATGGCCCTAGTTGATTTGGAGACCATTGTCCAATAAAAGTAATCTACCACTAATGATTATCAAGCGACGTAAGAAATTGTTCGGACGACATTGTAAATATTTGGCGGTGGGATATATGTCGCCTGATAGGTCCTGATACATAACGAATGTTAATTATGTTGCACAAAAAATTCTACAGGTCGCATGAATCATTGAATCTCATTAAGGACAGACTACCTTTATTGATTTCAGATAACAGATTAGGAGTTCTCTCCTTTGAAATAAGCTGTGGGGGTCCAATTACGCCTTCATGAACATGATCAGTGAAATGCCCCTACAGTATCAAAAGTGCCCAACTATTGGATTCCTTCAAATTTGTTGTAAAATAATGATTTTGAATTTTTGAGGTATTTATAAAAATAATTGTATTGTTGTGAGTGAACAGCAAGGCTTGAGCAAGCATCTTCATTTCATGTTTCCTATTGATCAAGAAAGACCAAAAAATGTACAATGTCATTCACTTGAAATTGTCGTCTATGAACTTAGACTGGTCTAAAATTTTGCCTTTTGGTGATGGTTTAACCGAGGTCCCATTACTCCTGTCCATTTGACCATAGCTGTGACATGGGACATAAAACTCCATTCAATCAATTTGAGCCAGGATCTGGAAAAGGGTCCTTTAAGGCTTTTGAGCCCAACCTAGTTTCAGATCAGCCTGCGTATACACGCAGTCTGATCAGGAACCATGTTGTTCTCCAATAGCTCCATCATGGTCTGTAGCAACGATATGAGAGTAACATTGATTAAGGTTAGACGGCGTCTAGGTACAGTCTGATCATGAAACATGGCTGTCTCAAATGCTATAAGGGACGTTTTTCCAGATCCCAGCTCATTTACATTTCATTGTTTTATTTCTTTCCCACTCCAGTACTATGACATCAGTGCCAAGTCAAACTACAACTTTGAGAAGCCGTTCCTGTGGTTAGCTAGAAACTTAGTTGGCGATGCGAACCTTGAATTTGTTGCCATAATTTACATTTTAGACTTATGTTTTATTTCTATCCCACTCTAGTACTATGACATCAGTGCCAAGTCAAACTATAACTTCGAGAAGCCGTTCCTGTGGTTAGCTAGAAAGTTAGTTGGAGATGCGAACCTAGAATTTGTGGCCATGCCCGCACTACAACCTCCAGAAGTAGTCATGGACCCAATGTTGGCGAAGAAAAATGAAGAAGAATTGGCGGTAAGGAGCAGTTTAATTAATCCTTTTACAAACAACGAAAATTAACCCTTTCCCAAACAACACCTGGTTTTGATGTCCCTATTAGAAAATGCAGGGGTTCCACCGACTTTCGGCCGCGGCCTTAGCGCAGTTGGTAGCGCATCTGACCCTCATTCGAGAGGTCCCGGGTTCGATACCCGGCCGCGGCTAATACCCTTTCTGACAAAATTGTCACTCACCAATGGGTTTGAAATCGTTAACCTAAGTGGGCGAGCAGCTGGAGGCTCGGTAAGGGTGTTGTGGTGGTACTGGTTTGAGAAACAACAGGAATCCATGGGTAGGTGCTCCAGCCGCCGCGATATGACCCGGGTAGTTGAAAACGGCGTAAAACCCCAATAAACTCAACTCCACCGACTTTCAAATCTGGGGGTACAAACATACTTTTACAGCATGCTTGTACCCCCTCTAGTAGAGGCGAAGAAGGCTGCTTGCAAAAACTGGGGGTACAAGATTCTTTTGGTGGGGTAAAAAAACCCATTTGGAGGTTTTTGGACACCCTGAAATGCTTAGGAAAACATTGAAGCAAAAGAAGGAAATGCTGATAACCAGCATTTCCTCCTTTTGCCTCAATATTTTCTGATCTATAATTTACACAATTCCTGTGTGAGTTTTCACCAACATTTTCCTCTGTAGCAGTTTTAAACCCTTTCCCAAACAACAAAATTTTAGGGTGATCCATTCCAAAAACTGCCACAAATGACAAAATGGAAGTTATTAAAGATAGGATTTGTGTAAAATATGGCATAGAAAATATTAAGACAAAAGGAGAAACTGCTGGTTATCAGCAGTTTCTTCTTTTGTTTCAATGTTTTCCCAAGCCTTTCCTATCATAGACGTCAAAAGCAGGTCTTGTTTGGGAAAGGGTTCAGGCTTTCACAAACAAAAAAATTAACCCATTACCAAACATTAATGCTTTTTGACGCACCTCAAGAGAATTGAATTACGTGGGAAAACATGGAAAATGAAGAAATTGCTTTTTACAACATTATGGAAAATTGTGGAAAATGAAGAAATTGCTTGTTACAACTTGAAATCGTTGTGTGCAACACACCTTAAATTGGAACCGTCCAAAACTTTGCTGTCTGGTAATGGGTGGTCATTTCTATTTGTACATGGTGGATAATCATGTGATACAACAATTCCAGAAAATCTTCAATAAATTTGTTAATATGGGACCGATTTGAATTCGGTTAGAAGCAAAGAATGTGGACAGACGTCACACATCAGATGAATGTGTTGGATTTTTGAAAAGTCAGCAAAATTTTGGTTTATCTTCAATAAATTTTTCATCAGTTGATTGATTTTTCAAAAAACTATCACAAATAGCTTATTTCTGACATTTTCCCAACTTCTCTGCTTAAAACCGAATTCAAATTGGTCAAGTATTGACAAAAATATTGACAATTTTCTGAAATTCTAAGTCACATGATTTACCATCGTGTTGTTATTTTGCAGGCCGCGGTCGAAGTAGCTCTACCCGACGATGATGATGAATTATAAACAGACACATACAGACGCACTGAATTGTTGACATTTGTTAAAACTTGATCGGCACAACGTTGGTGGGGGGCAAAAATCTTGTAACTTCAGCTTGCAAGAGTTCGCGAAACACTGTAGTTGGGAAGATTTTATCCTTCGACGATACATACTCGTTTCCATGGATTGGAGATTAAAACATTGTAACTACAACTTGCGAAAGCTGAAAGCTGGAGTCGCGAGGTTTGATCTTCCGTCGACAACATGTACCCGTTGGCATCGGTTTATGGGGCAGGGGTATAGGTGATCAAACTGTATGAAGGATGTTATTCTCAGCAGCATAATAGTGTCAAGACTTACTTATTAGTTCCATATACAGTCGACACTCGTTATCTCGACATCGGATGAGTCGAATTTCCGCTTAAGTCGAAGTGAAAAACTGGTCCAGTCCTCATCAATGGATATCAAAAACATTAAACTAAGTTATTTTGAAATAAATGTAGCCATTGAAATATAGTAGGAAAAGGAAAGAAATTGCTCATGTCGAGCAATTTCTTTCGTTTTCCTACTATATTTCAATTAATTTTTTATGAATGTACTTGATGAGCATCGAAGATGGTTAAACATTATTTCAATGGAAACAAAGAAACATCAGATGTGTCGAACTCCGGATATGTCGATGTATTTTGACGGCCCCTCTGACTTCTGACACAACGAGTGTCGACTGTATGTAAAACAATACTCCAAATGCTTAAAGCCATCGTAAGAGTTTAGAGTGCTAATCCTTGAGGCTTAAATAAGTTTGTTGAATGCTTCTCAAAAAGATTACATGTATAAAGTGGAATTCTTACAAATCTGTACATTTTAGTGAAAAATTAAGCTGTAATTTAAGAGAACTAGAACACATGCATTGGAAGCCAAGTGACGTTTGTTAAACCAATAGGCGAAAATGTGGTAAAACTACGTCCATTTTAGTGAAGGTAAACTATTTTTATAGGCAAATTATTTTATGGTTTGGTGCAAAATTGTTGAAAGTCCATATTAAGAAAAACTTGCCCTCAGTTCTAAATTTTTCTGATTTTATATGTAACAAATTGAGACGCTGGATCTTTTATGAAATCTGGATCTTTTATGGAATCGTTTTATTGAAGACAACTAAATTGAGTTGTAAAATGTTCTTAGAATTGTCACAAAACCAACCAATCCTGATAATCGAATGTTGGGAAATTACTACGGGAAAAAAAAGCTTTCAGTTTAGACCAAAAACTGCAAGTATTTCGTTGACAGCTGGACTTAGTTTCTTAATTTAATGACATTGAAGATATTGCTCATGTATTTCTTGAACCTTGTACATTGTGAATATTGTCTATTATGATATTTGATTAGAAATAAATGACATAAACTGAAGTAGTCTTGTTAATGTAGTTACTCTCCACACACCCGGATAGCTTGAATTGGATTCTGGTGAGAGAACTATCAGGGCCTGATAATATGATATAAACTTTGGCCATAACCATATGGTTAAATACCTGTTTACAGTTGTCGCCACATCGTATGGCACGTGTTTATGTTTTGTTTAACGTTCAATTACATTTGAACAAAATATAAACATTGTGCCATACGACGTGGCGACAACTGTAGGTCAGATTTTCCTGTAACAACTCTGGCAATTTTCACCAAACCAGGTGGCATCTGCCACTCATTCGACAAATACCCTTTCTGACAAAAAAGTTACCCTTCAATGGTTTGATTTCATGAACCTATGTGGGTGAGCAGCTGGAGGCTCGGTTAGGTGTTGTGGTAGTACTGGTTTGAGAAATGACAGGAATCCACAGTTAGGTGCTACAGCTGCACGATATGACCGTATCTACTATCAGTTGAAATTTAGCCAATCATTCACTCCCATCTTTCATATTGAAAATACAGGGTTGGAGTCTGCCCTGCGTTCAGTAAGACAAAACGTTAGAAGCTACCGTTTTTTTTTATCTAACAGTCTAACTGAACACTCTGATAACGTTAGCTGAATAAATTTGGCCGCCCCATAGTCTGGGTTCCCTCCTTTTCGCAATATGGAAACTAGGGAACCAGACTAGCCGCCATTTTTGTTAGCTTTGGCACACCACCTTCAATTCTGTGAGCCAAGTGGTGCGAACGGTAGTAGTAAACAGGTCGTTCAGTAGAAAACTGTTACGTATCGGTAGCTCAATGAGCTAACGTTTTGTCTTACTGAATGCAGGGCAGGCCTTATTTGAGCAACAGACAGGGTTGAAAAACATTACCAGATGGCAAACTTTTAAAACTGGTCCAATTTCAAAGATGTTGCAGACATTTTCAAGCAATTGAAGGAAACATTGTGGGGAATAAAAAAATTGCTTGTCACAAGTTATTTCTTATTTTCCACAATGTTTTCTTGAGGGTTGTAAAAAACATCAATGTGCAGTAATGGGTGAAACCAATTATTCAGCTGTACTTACACAGCATCAGCCAATACTCCTAATATGCAAAACCTTTGGAGAAAAAGGAGTAAATGATGAAATCAAATACATGGTATTTGCATAACAATACTTTTAATTGAATAAAGCATTTAAATCTTTCCAAAACAAATATTTTTAGCCTTTTCCCCCTAAGCAAGACCTGGTTTTGATGCCCCTAATGGAAAAGGCTTGAGAATTTATTGATGAAAAAGAACAAAATGCTAATAAGGGACGTTTTTAGCTCACCTGAGCACGAAGTGCTCAAGGTGAGCTATTGTGGTTGCTTTTCGTCCGTCGGCGTCCGTCTGTCCACATTTTGGTGTTACCACTCTAGCACCCACAAATATTGACCAATCTTAACCAAACTTGGTCAAAACATGTATGACCATAAGTTCTCGGATGAGTTCGATTTTGGGTCAGATCGGATTAGGAAGTCCGGAGTTATCTGCCCTTGAATGTCAAAAATAGCTACTTTTGACTTTGTTACCACTCTGGTGTCTACAAATATTGACCAATCTTAACCAAACTTGGTCAAAATATGTAAGACCATAAGGTCTCGGATAAGTTTGATTTTGAGTCAGATCGGACTAGGAAGTCTGGAGTTATGTGCCCTTGAACGTCAAAAATGGCTAATTTTGACTTTGTAACCACTCTAGCATCTACAAATATTGATGGATCAAAACAAAACTTCGCAACAATGTTGGTAACTATAAGTTCTCAGATGAGTTCGATTTTGAGTCAGATCGGACTAGGAAGTCGGGAGTTATGTGCCCTTGAACGTCAAAAATGGATAGTTTTGACTTTGTTACCACTCTAGCATCTACAAATATTGACCGATCAAAACAAAACTTTGCAACAATGTTGATAACTATAAGTTCTCAGATGAGTTCCATTTTTCGTCAGATCGGATATGGAAGTCCGGAGTTATGTGCCCTTGAATGTCAAAATGGCTAGTTTTGACTTTGTTACCACTCTAGCATCTACAAATATTGACCGATCAAAACAAAACTTTGCCACAATGTTGGTAACCATAAGATCTTGGATGACTTCGATTTTCAGTGTGTTTGAAGTAGGAAGTCTGGAGTTATGTGCCCTTGAATTTGACAAAATTCTACATTTATTGACTAATCAAGACAAAACTTGTCCACAATGTTGGTGGCCATAAGATCCTGGTTGAGTGAAACTTTCAGTTTGATTTGACTAGAAAAAATAGAGTTATTGGCCTTTGAATTTCACAAAATTACAGTCTTTGACGTTATTTTCACTCTGAAAATATATTGACCAATCAACAAAAATGGACATAATTTTGTTGAGAATATTTTTATCAGAACAGAGTTATATGCCCTTGACTGTGACAAAATTGTTGTTTTTCTTCCACTTTGTTTGTACTGTAACAGCCACAAATATTGACCATTCAAGATTATGAAAGCAGTTTTCTGCTGGATCATAATCTCACATCTTAAATCATGTGCTTTGAACTTGACAACATTGTGACTTTTTTCTATCTAGGTTCAGGTGAGCGATTAAGGACCATCATGGTCCTCTTGTTTCCTTTTGCCTCAATACTCTCTGGAATATATCACAATGAATACACAAATCCTATCTTCATCACTATTCATGTTGTGGTAAGCAGCACATTTTAAATTGAGACACCCTAAAAAATTGTCTTTTGGGAAAGGGTTAAAATTGATATCAAATGTAAAAAGAAAGTCTCAATGTTGAAACAAAAAAATCAAGGATGGAAAAGGGAAAAACTTGTGATCAATTTCTTTCTCTCGAATGTTTTCCATAACCCTTTCGCAAAGGACAAAATTTTAGGGAGATCCACTTCAAAAACTTCCACAAATGACAAAATGGATGTTAGTAAAGACATAATTTGTATAAAATATGGCACAGAAAGTATTGAGACAAAAGGAGAAACTGCTGGTTACCAGCAGTTTCTTCTTTTGTTTCAATGTTTTCCGAAGCCTTTTCTATTAGGGACGTCAAAACCAGGTCTTCTTTGGGAATGGGTAAACTACCCTGACTAGGTAAATCAAACGCAGGTATTGTTTTGGAAAATAATAAAATTAGTCCCCATTTTATATGCCTCTTATTTTGGAAAGGGCAAAACATAAGAAATTTAACAAACAAGACCTTTTATGCTAAAGGTGACCATCACCCATTCTCACATGGCAAAGTTTTAGACTAGTCCAAATTCAAAGACGATGCAGACGAATATTTCAAGTGAGTGATTTTTTGTCTTCTCTGGTAGAAAAAATATTGTGGGAAATGAAGAAATTGCTTGGCAAAAGCAATTACTACATTTTCTACAATACTTTCTTAAGTGGTTTTCTTGAAAGGCGTCAAAGAGCGTCTCTGTGTGGGAATGGGTGAAGGAAAGTGTGAAATGTATCAACCTAAGGTAGACTGTGAAGACTAAGATCGAAACATTCCACTCTAGGGTGATTTTCTGGATCCTGACTGTTTTCCCTATATCTCACTTTCTGCTCATTATCCAAATGTGACATATGTGACCCGTCGCGCTAAAAGGGACCTTATCCGAACTTCAAAAATCCAAACTTTTACAAACTTGCCAGACCCAGCACAGGTCAACCATATACTGTATGTGAAAAATGAACATACAGTAAGATAGGGAAAACATTCCGGATTTAGAAAATTACATACAAGTGAAAAGTGTTGGCCCTAGTCTGGCTGTGCGGACTGTGCAGACTGACTAGGATCGATATTTTTCACACATCCGATTAGGTCCCTTTTAGCGTGACGGGTCACATGGTAAACTTCTGATGTCTGATCTAATTCTGGAAAAGTGGATTTATGCACTTCCCTAGAGGCCCCTTTTAGCTGCTTGACAGGCTACCTTGTTCAAGACACATATAAACTCCTTTCCTTAACGACAAAATTTTGGGGTGCACCTTTTTGAATGCTGCTGCAGACGACAAAATGGGTCTTGGTGAAGATGTACTTTGTGTATAATTTAGCAGTGGAATATATTGAGGCAAAAGGGAGAAAATGCTGATTATCAGCATTTTCTTCTTTTGCCTCAATATTTTCCCAAGCCTTATCTACTTAGGACGTCAAAACCTGGTCTTGTTTAGGAAAGGGTTAACCCATTACCAGACCACAAAATTTGAGACTTGTCCAAATTCAAAGGTGTTGCAGACGACAAATTCAAGAGAATGTAATTTCTTGTCGCAATCAATTTCTTCATTTTCCACAATGTTTTCCAGAGTCTTTAACTTCTAGGGACATCAAAACCAGGGGCCCGTTTTACTAACGAACTGATGGCTATTTTTTGCGTAATTACTTGTAACAACAAACTTGATTGGCCTAATCTGATTTTTCGTGCAATCAGATGCCTTGTTACACTGTTTTCACAACAACATGATCGTAAGATCGTTAGTAAAACGGGGCCCAGGTCTTGTTAAAAGGAAATGGTAAAATATACACATATTAAAACAAGTGAGATTTCCGTTTTCTGCCGGTGTATTTGGTGTCCGGTCGGGTATCTCTGAAAAGGAAGGTACAAAATGTATTAAAACAGTACTAGACCAGAAAGTTTTAGACATTTTTGAAGATTAAAAAGCTGCTGCAGATGACAAAAATAGGATGTGAATTCAGACCGAATCTGTGCAAAATATAACCCAAAAGAACATTAACCCATTACCACACAACACAAGTTAAGTTTGACAGCCCTATCAATTTCAGTTCAAAAGGGTTTTTTTTGCAGATAAGTACAAAACCCATTATCAGCTCTATATATATTGTCCCAACAACACAATTTCAACTAGAACTGTCACTGTAAAAATGCTAAAGGTCAAATGCTTCTTTGGTTTGCAGACTGAAAATGGATTTTAGCACTTTCCCAAACAAGACCTGCTTTTGATGTCCCTGTTAGAAAAGGCTTGGGAAAACATTGAAACAAAAGAAGAAACTGCTGATAACCAGCAGTTTCTCCTTTTGTCTCAATATTTTCTATGCCATATTTTACACAAATTCTATCGTTAATACCTTCCATTTTATCATTTGTGACAGTTTTTGAATTTGATCACCCTAAAATTTTGCTGTTTGGGAAAGGGTTAAACAAAGTCCACCTGTGACCTAACCACCTTGACATTTGACCAGACCTATGTTACCCAAATACGATAGGGCACCTCCTTGGGTCAAGGGCAACAACATTAACCCTATCCCGAACGGCAAAATTTTAGGGTGATCCTCTTCAAAAACTGCCATAAAAGACAAAATGGATGTTATTAAAGATAGGATTTGTGCAAAATATGGCACAGAAAATATTGAGACAAAAGGAGAAACTGCTGGTTATCAGCAGTTTCTTCTTTTGTCTCAATGTTTTTCCAAGCCTTTTCTATCAGGGACGTCAAAACCAGGTCTTGTTTGGGAAAGGGTTAAACCGATAGATAGAAAGACATGGCAGAGTTGCCACTAGTCAGCGGAAATAAAATTCCCTGATATTTCTCTGACAACATTGGAAAATTCTCTGACATGTTTTGTCGAGGTAATTTTGCGGTAAATCACAATATTTTGAGACAACTTCAAAAGACTAGATTCTATGTTGAAACTTTTAATTATATGGCACTGCCTCTAATTTATTCAAAATTCCCTGACAATTCCCTGATATTTGCCTGTATTTTCCAATTTCCCAGACAGTTCACAAAATTCTCTGGCCTTGAATCATGTGGAACAACAACAACCATTGCAGAAAATCTTCAATAAATCAGTGAATACTTAAATAATTTGATTTGTTGTTGCGTCATATGATTTCCAGCT
The DNA here is from genome assembly GCA_963680895.1 of Fragum sueziense. Classification (NCBI taxonomy): domain Eukaryota; kingdom Metazoa; phylum Mollusca; class Bivalvia; order Cardiida; family Cardiidae; genus Fragum; species Fragum sueziense. Next base: position 3,604,226 of record OY804603.1, read on the forward strand.
GCACTATGTAGTGATCCAAAGGTAATATGATATAAACAAAACTTTATCCTATAAAACAAGAGCCGTCATAGAAGGATTATGCTCCCCGAATAAGTGTTTGTCACAAAAAAACCTATCATACATTAAGCCCCCTTTTCCCATGACAGATTTTTTGTACACACATAATTTATAGAATATAGTCTAGAACATCTCATTCATCACATAAGTACAAAATTTCATTAAATTCTGCCCATTAGATGAAGAGAAATTAGAGAAAGACTAATTTTTACACAAAGGCCCCTTTTCCCATGACACAGCCTCAAATCAAGAAACGGAGAAACAGGTCCCTAGGGATTGACCCCAGGAGTTCACCTGTGAAGTTTCATTGAATTTGGTCCAAGGGATGCTGGGATCTGGCTGTGGACGGACGGACGGACGGACAGATGGACGAAAGGACAGCGTGGCGACTATATGCTCCCCCGAAATTTTTTCGGGGAGCATAAACATGTCATTATAGAGACGCACATGCAAATGCTCTTGTCAGTACTACATCAAAATACTGATTATTATCGTTGTGGTTTCGTTTTGACATGTATAACCTATAATTAGTAAATAAATGTTTCTTATTGTTTGGCGGGAACTAGAATAGCGTGGGACCACTATCCTAGTCTACCACCCTAAAATTGGGTGATGTAGGCATGTGTTTACCTATTTCAACCAATTAACTTGTTAGCTTATTTCATGTACAATATAAACGGTTCAAATCAAAAGAGTTGATTGGTTTTGAGGCAGTAAAACAGGCAAACATCACTCCATTTTAGGGTGGTAGTTTAGTAGCTCTGGTAAAAATATCTTCCTTACTTTCCCTGTTTTCTGCTTCTCTCTTTCTTTGCCAGAATCCAGTCTCTACTTTTCTTTAATGGCTTTCCTCTGGCATTCTTTATCCTTTCCCTGAAATACATTTGAGCAGGAATTTGAAAAAATTGGCCCCATTGGCATTTGAGTCCAATAGAGAAGAGGGACCAATATCTTGCAACTTCATACAAATTGATTAATTGAATGGCGATAAATGCCTCTTTTAACCCTTTCCCAAATGGCAAAATTTAGGGTTCTCCTATTTGAAAGGTACTGCAGACGACAAAATGGATGTTGACAATGATATAACTTGTATACAATATAGCATAGAAAATATTGAGGCAAAAGGAGAAAATGCTGATCATCATCAGCATTTTCTTCTTTTGCCTCAATGTTTTCCTAAGCCTTTTCAATGAGCGGTGTCAAAACAAGGTCTTGTTTGGGAAAGAGTTAACAGTATCTTATTCATATCTCAGCACCTGGAGCAACTTAGCAAGGATTCATGTTGTTTCTCTCACAAGTGCTACCACATCCCTTCTGAACATCCAGCTGTTTTCCGACATAGGCTTACTATTATACCCATTATTGGGAGACAAACATCAGGAAGGAATATATCCACCAGGAATTGAGCATAGATCTCATGATTGGATGTTAAATGCACTACAAACCGCTCTATCGTCATCGTACAATTAACCCTTTCCCAAATGACAAAATTTTGGGGAGATCAACTTCAAAAACTGCCACAAATTACAAAATGAATGTAATTTAAGATAGGATTTGTGTAAAATATGGCCTAGAAAATATTGAGACAAAAGGAGAAACTGCTGGTTATCAGCAGTTTCTTCTTTTGTTTTCAATGTTTTCCCAAGCCTTTTCTATCAGGGACGTCAAAACCATGTCTTGTTTGGGAAAGGGTTATTTTTTGTGAAAATTGAGATTTTGGTACCTTTTGTATTGTTTAGGAGTGTTCTATCTGATGGTGCTTACAGCTAGGTTGTAGAAATGAAGTCTAGTTTAACCCTTTCCCAAATGACGAAATTTTAGGGTGATTCACTTAAAATATTGTCACAAATGACAAAATGGATGTTATTAAAGATAGGATTTGTGTAAAATATATCACAGAAAATATTGAGACAAAAGGAGAAACTGCTGGTTATCAGCAGTTTCTTCTTTTGTTTTCAATGTTTTCCCAAACCTTTTCTATCAGGGACGTCAAAACCATGTCTTGTTTGGGAAAGGGTTATTTTTTGTGAAAATTGATATTTTGGTACCTTTTGTATTGTCTTGGAGTGTTCTATCTGATGGTGCTTACAGGTTGTTGAAATGAAGTCTAGTTTAAGAGATTTCCATTGGCACAATGTTCTATCTGCTATTTTTTCTATATAAAGGTTGAAATTCCAAACTCGATTTTCTCGAAAGTGTAAAAATGCCTGTTAGAACAGTCTGATATTGAGATGACCCTATGGCTGTGGCTCAACTATACAAAACTTTACCTTTTACTTGCAAATGCTATTTGGTTAGGATGTGATGGGGCATCTTCCGTTCCGAGTCCTTTAGGCAACTGTTGAGGAGCACCACCCGCAAACAAACATAAAAACATTCTGAAATAGATGAGTAGTTGAACCAGTCGTCAAACATTTCAATGTGTTGAGAAAAACCCATTACCACTCTGTGAAGCTTTTTGACACACCTGAAGAAATATGCAATGGAAAACATTGAGGAAAATGAAGAAATTGCTTGTCACAAGCAATTTCTTCATTTTCCACAATGTCTTCTTATCAGAGAGACCAAAATGTTGTCTGCAACATCTTTGAATGTGTAGTAGCTAAACATTTTGCTTTTTGGGAAAGGGTTGAAAAAATCCCAAATTTTGATAGGTATTGAATAAAACCCTTGTCAAGTTAGAATAGACTGGTCTAAAAGCAAGTCGTCCATCAGAATTTTCTTCTTTTCTCACAATGATTTCTACAATAAAGGTTCGAATTTTTTTGCTCTTTGAAACATAATGTATGCAATCTGCAACACCTTTGAACAAAGACAAGTATAGAATCTGAAATGTGTTTCAGAAAGAGTTGATCCTTTTCCAAACAGCAGCTGGTTTTGATAAACTTACGGTTGAATACCTGTAATGAGATTAGAGTGACGTCGAAAACATTCAGCGGTGGAATTTTCTACCACCGAATGTTTACGACCGCGCCAGAAAGAGTTTGGAAAAGTAACGACAACTCTCGAAAAATCGGATGTTTAATGAAAATCAAGATGGCCACATTATGGGTATTCTACCTTAACACGGATTTTCGAAAACTTCTGTCTACAATGCTAGATGAATAATTCGCTATCTGTCATGCTATAAGGGACCATCCCTGAAGACCACAAAACAGATCAGATGTTGCATTCGGAAAATTAACATATAGATTGGAAAACATTCAAAATTCAGAAAATCATCTTTTGAGTGAAACGTTACAACCTAAGTCAGCCTGCGAAGATCACACAAACTGACTAGGGTCTATCCTTTTCACAATAGTCTTTGCATATTATCCCATTCAGCGTGGATTGAACTGAATGGAGTTTTACGTCCCACTCCACAACTAAAGTCATATGGATTCAGGACCTTGGGTTCAAGTCTCATACAAAAGACAAGAGTGGCAGGGGATCAAACCTTCCACCCTTGAAGTTATGTTACAATTCCAGCGTGTTACCAACACACCAAATTTGCTCACGCATTTAGCGCCACAGCTCTAACCTATGAAGAAAAAACCTTACTTTTTAGCTTTTGTACTGTTAGGATAATCTACCACAAGTCCCCCTGTAAAGCCAGCTCTCATAGACTGCTGTGTAATAAGTTCTAACTGAAAATATAAGTATACATATATTCATTACCAGAAATTCTGAGGGACTGTTCGGACATCTGTGCCTCATTTTACTAACAAATATACAATTATTTTTTGTGTGATTACTTGTAACAGCACACCTGCTTGGCCAAATCTGATTTCTTGTGTAGCCAGATGTCTTGTTACATAGTTTACACAAACACACGGTCGTAATATTGTTAGTAAAGTGGGGCCCTGAACTTTTACACAGCTGATAATTGCAGGAAAATATTTCATAATTTCCTTTTTTCCTTAATCCATTGCCAGACAGCAAATTTTTAGACTTGTCCAATTTCAAGTAAATTAAATTTTATATATTTTGGCTTTTTAGGGAAGAAAACATTGTGGGAAATGAAGAAATTGCTTATCACAATTCTTTAGATGAATGTAGTGAGAAAAAGAGAAACATTTCTAAAACTTATCTTGTAGAGTCATTGTGCATAAATAGATTAAGTTGCATGCAGTTGTGTGTAGTTAAACAATATTTTAGACAAAAGAGAGGAATTATTCAGTGTTAGAAATTTTTCTCTTTCACCAACTGTGCTATGGCCGCGGCCCAATTAAAGAAGTACAATATGTACCTGTTCACTACTCTCTGGATACAACTGAAATATTGCTCTAGATCCTCGTGCCTGAAAATAGACAAGGTTATACATATGTGACCCGTCATGCTAAAAGGGACCTTGTCAGAAATTAAACTAGAACTGTCGCAAAGCGGACAAATACCCCCCACTAGCGCGTTGTCACTGAAAAAGTGCTAAAGTTCAAAGTGGCATGAAAATTGCAGGTGCACAACTTCATATGATAGGAAACAACCTGCTAAAATTTCAGCAAAATCGGTCAAAAACTGTGGGAGAAGAGGACACAAAATTATGTCCATGGATGGACGGACGGACAGACGGACGGACAACCTGAATCCAGTATACCCCCCCCCCATAACTTTGTTGCAGGGGGGTATAATAACTTTGTTGTGGGGGGTATAAAAATCAAATTTTTCAGAAACTGATAACAAAAATCAAACAGATGCTGTATGTGGAAAATGAACATATTGTAAGATAGAGAAAACATTCTACATTCAGAAAATTACATTGCAGTGAAAAGTATCAGCCCTAGTTTGTCTGCGCATACTGTGCAGACTAGGGTCAATAATTCTCACGCTTCCCAGAACGTCCCTTTAACCCATTACCAAAATTTTAGACTTGTCCAAATTCAAAGATGTTGCAGACGACAATTTCAGGTTGATGAAACTTTAGAAATATTTCCATTTTGGGTTAGAAAACATCATGGACAATGAAGAAATTGCTTGTCACAAGCAATTTCTTCATTTTCCACAATGTTTTCAAAAGCCTTTTTCATTTGGGGAGTCAAAAGGCGTCAATGTGTGGTAATGGGTTAAGCGTGAAACCTCACATTGGAGCCATATATCGCAGAGAGGTTTTCTACCTTAAAACCACTTGGGGGTTTTAAACTTATCTATTTTACATTGACTGTAACAAAAGCTAGAGGCTTATTTAATTCTGTCTCAATTCTGCTTCCTGGGAAATACACCAGTATTTGCGCTGACTGAAGAGCCAATGAGAAGCCAAGGGCAACCTTTACTACCAGTGTTTGAACGTGGCACCAAGACAAGATTTTGATGTCCCTATCAGAAAGAAAAGGCTTGGGAAAACATTAAGACAAATGAGGAAAATGCTGATAACCAGAATTTTCTCATTTTGTCTCAATATTTTCTGTGCTATCTTGCACACAAATTCTATCTGTATCAACATCCATTTTGTCATCAGCAGCAGCTTTCAAAATAGACCACTCTAAAATCATGTAATCTGGGAAAGTTTAAAGAACTTGGAATGCACTTAAAAAATTCAACCACAATTATCACTTATCATATACATTGTAATATGCTTCATCAAGAAGTATATTTCAACTTTGGAAAAAGCAAGATGTGTTCGTGAAACACAAATGCCCCGGGAATGGCTATTTTTCGGAGAAAATGATTGGATTGTATGGAGTTTTACGTCCCACTCAACAGCTAAGGTCATATGGAGACAGGGCCTCTGTTCAACCCTTTCCAAAACGACAAAATTTTACGGTGATCCACTTCAAAAACTGCCACAAATGACAAAATGAATGTTAAGAAAAACTTCTGGTTATCAGCAGTTTCTTCTTTTGTTTCAATGTATTCCCAAGTATTTTATATTAGGGACGTCAAAACCATGTCTTGTTTGGGAAAGGTTTAAAGTCTCATCAGAAAGACTGGAGAGGCGGGGGATAGAACCAGCGATCCCTGAGTTTCAAGTCCAGCGCGTTACTACTGCAACACATCTGCCCCCTTCGGAGAAAAGGCAAATGCTAAGTTTTCATGTTAAGTTTCAGACGGACAGACAGACGGACAGACCAAAAGACACAAGTAAAACAATATTCCCCTCTCAAATGCCATAAGGGCACCTTTTCCCGAAACCCAACACAATCATAAAGAGCAACAGATAAAAGGGGATGAAAGCATTCTAAATTTTTTATTTCAAATCCAAACCCCATGTTGTGGGTACTCATTTGAATCGTCTCGATGAGACGATTCAAATGAGTATCCACAAAATAGGGTTTGATCAACCATAAAAGAAATACAAGAGCCATCAGAGACGGACAATGCTCCCCGAATAAGGCATTGTCACAATAAATTTATGCCATGGAGAGCAGTTTATTGTCAAGGGCATCTGATTTGCTACTCAAAAATGAAATTTCATCAAATTCTGACCATTAGACTAGGAGAAATTAGAGAAAAACTGTATTTTACCTTAAGTCCCCTTTTCCCATGACGAGGCCTCAAATCCAAAAACCGGGAAAAGTACATCGGCATTATGTCATAGGGAGTTCACATGGTAAGTTTCATTTGATTTGGCCCAAGGGTTATGGAGAAATCGCTCCGGACGGACAGGACAGACAGACAGACAAAGCGGCGACTATATGCTCTCCCTTCGGGGAGCTTAATTACATTTTGAACAGCCATCACTTTCGCTCTTTTAACTGTAACTATTATCATAATCTTACCATGCATGAATATAAAGTAGAAAAGAACTTCAGTAATCTTTTTGGTGGATGATGATATTTTTTGTCCGCATTGCACAACCACTGTAAGGCAGAAATACTGAAAAATAAAAGAATTCAACCCATACCCAAATGGCAAAAATAGTTACAGACTGTACCAATTTGAAAACTGTTGCAGACAACAAAATGGAATATAGTTCAGAAAATATAGTGGCAAAAGGAGACTTAAGTCTAAACATTCAAATTGTGGACAGATGGATGGACAGACAGATAGAAAGGGATCACAATAACTCACATTGAGCTTCAGATAATAAACAATTTCTTGTTTTGCCTCAATTTTTCTTCCAAAACCTTATCTTTCTGATGCATCAAAAAGCATCCTTGTTTAGGAAAGGGTTGATTAGGTTTCTGTTTCAAACAGCAAAAACAGCCAGACTTTTAAAGTCAGATTGAGTGATTTTAAAATGATTGTGAGGCTAGCAAACCATTAACCTTTTCCCAAACAAGACCAGGTGTTAAAGTCTCTATTAGAAAACAGCTTGGGAAAACATTGAGACAAAAGGAGAACTTGCTGATAACCAGCAGTTTCTCCTTTTGCCCCAATGTTTTCTTTGCTACAATTTTCACAAATTCAATCTTTTTCATCATATTTTTTGTCTATTGCAACAGCTTTTAAATTGGAACAGACAAAATTTTTGTTGTTTGGGAAAGGGTTAACAAAACTTTAGACAGTTCTAATTCAAAGCTGTTGTACAAAACAAAACAAACAGGATGTGTTTGTGAAACATGAATGCCCCCGAAATAGCCATTTTTCTAAAATGTTAAGTTTTTATCGGGTAAAGGGTTGATGCGGGTTAAAGGATGACCTTGAGGAAGGTCATATTGTGTCCGACATATAGCACAGAAATCCTTAACCCATTACCAAACAGCAAAATTTTAGGCTGGTCAAAATTCAAAGATGTTGCAGACGACAATTTCAAGTGAATGAAATTTATTATTTTTTGGTCTTTGTAAGTAGAAAACATTGTGGGAAATGAAGAAATTGCTTGTCACAAGCAATTTTTTTCATTTTCCACGATGTTTTTCAGATTCATTATCTAAATGAGTGTCAAAAGGCGGCAATGTGTGGGAATGGGTTAATTCAACACTATGTGAAGATGTGTAAACCAGAAGATCGTTATTTAGAAATGGGCTTTTAACCCATTCGCTGCCCCGTGACGGCCTGAGCCGTCATGCGAAAATGTCGATATACTGCCCCGTGATAGCCTGAGCCATCATGAGGGGAGAACGATGTTTTCTTTTCAAAGTTTAATAACAACAAATGTAATTTCTAAAATGAATAAAAGTATATTCACTGAAAAGCATTTTCAATTATCTTTCAGAAAATATAAGGTTTTATATAGTTTTATTGACTAGTTTTTTAGTGATAAGTTGAATTCTTACACTACCTTCAATTTCTTGGAAAATAGCTTGGCAAATAGGAACCAATTTTCAAATATTTGTCTGGCAGCAAAGGGGTTAACCCATTACCAAACAACAAAATTTTAGGCTTGTTCAAATTGGAAGAGGATGCAAACAACAATTTAAATAGTGTGAAATTTTGAGTTTGAGTTTATTGGGGTTTTACGCCGTTTTCAACTGCCAGGGTCATATCACGGCGGCTGGAGCACCTAACCATGGATTCCTGTTGTTTCTCAAACCAGTACGTGTACTACCTAAACACCCTTACCAAGCCTCCAGCTGCTTGCCCACTTAGGTTAATGATTTCAAACCCATTGGTGGGTGACAATTTTGTCAGAAAGGGCATTAGCCGCGGCCGGGTATCGAACCCGGGACCTCTCAAATGAGGGTCAGATGCGCTACCAACTGCGCTAAGGCCTCGGCCTTCATCCTTGTTTAGGAAAGGGTCAGTCAGACTTTCATAGTCACACTTAGTGATTTTAAAATGATTGAGAGGCTAGCAAACCATTAATAAAACCTTAGACAGTTCTAACTCAAAGCTGTTGTACAAAACAAAATAAACAAGATGAGTTTATGAAACATGAATGCCCCCGAAATAGCCATTTTTCTAAAATATTAAGTTTTTATCGGGTAAAGGGTTGATAAGGGTTAAAGGATGACCTTGAGGAAGGCCATATTGTGTCCGACATATAGCACAGAAATCCTTAATTCAACACTATGTGGGGTTGTGGCAACTAGAAGATCATTCTTTAGAAATGGTCTTTTAACCCATTACCAGACAACAAAATTTTAGGCTCGTTCGAGTTGGAAGAGGATGCAAACAATAATTTAAATAGTGTGAAATTTTGAGTTTATTGGGGTTTTACGCCGTTTTCAACTGCCAGGATCATATCACGGCGGCTGGAGCACCTAACCATGGATTCCTGTTGTTTCTCAAACCAGTACTACCACAACACCCTTACCAAGCCTCCAGCTGCTTGCCCACTTAGGTTAATGATTTCAAACCCATTGGTGGGCGACAATTTTGTCAGAAAGGGTATATGCTGCAGTGAAGTTTTGAAATTTTATGCCTTTTAGGACCGAAATAATTGTGGTAAATGAAGAAGCAAATGTAACAAGCAATTTCTTCATTTTTAACAATAATTTCTGAATCTTTCATCCTGTAGGGTGTCAAAAGGCGTCAACAAGTGGTAATGGGTAAAAACTTCTTTAACCCTTTCCCAAACAACAAGATTTCAGGGTGCCACAAAGGACAAAAAGATTAAAGATTAATTAAAGATTTGATTTGTGTAAAATATGGCACAGAAAATATTGAGACAAAAGGAGAAACTGCTGGTTATTAGCAGTTTCTTCTTTTGTTTCAAGGTTTTCCCAAGCATATTCTATTAGGGACGTCAAAACCAGGTCTTGTTTGGGAAAGGGTTAAGAATCATTCTATGCTGCATGAGTTCTCCTAAATCCTGACTAACCCATTACCAAACAGCGACACCTTTTGATTCTGCACGAAATAAAGACTAAAGAGAACATTGAGGACAAGAGCTGTCCGAAGACAGCATGCTCGACTTTCTAAGTTGCTTAGTATAAAGGGGGCATAACTCCAAATAGAGTGATCCCAGGGTCATCGGCCCTGATAGTAAGGTAGAGGGTGTGATGGTGAATAAGTATACCAAGTTTGGGTTGAATCCCTTTGATAGTATGGAAGTTATTGATGTTTGAAAAAACTTTAACCTTGGTTGCAACGCCAACGCCGACGCCAACGCCGACGCCCGGGTGACAGTATAAGCTCTCATTTTCTTCGAAAAGTCGAGCTAAAAATGAAGAAAATGCTTGTGACAGGCAATTTCTTAATTCCCCACAATGGTTTCTACCAAGAAATAAGAGAAAATGTATAACTTCATCAACTTGAAGTTGAAATTGTTATCTGCAACATCTTTGAATTTGGACCAGTCAAAAATTTTGCTGTCTAGTAATGGATTACATACCAGTGTTCTCCCCTGCCCAATAAGCTGTATCGGCCCCGCTACAGCTAATGTAAATCACTGTAACGCCCCTACAGCTTCAAAAGTACCCCTACCACTTATTTTCTTCAAAACAGTCACCAAATAGAGACATCTAAAGGTATTTCATGTCAAAAACTAATAAATAATGCAATCTCATGAGTTGAAATGTAATAATCAAGTATAAAACATTATGGGAAAAGGAGAAATTGCTCAATTTCTTCTTTCCCCATTATGTTTATATTCACTATTATTTACATGAACACAATGCGTTTCAAGGTTTAACAACACTTATAATTCGCCACTACAGCTTCAAATATTCTGTGGAGAACCTTGCATACCTTATAACACCATCAAAAGCTCCCGCTCTAAATGGCATCCCTCCTCCCATATCCCCGAGTAGTAAATCACCTTCTGTTTCTCTTTCTACTGCTACATCTGTGTAAAAACAACAACTTTAAACATTCAGAAATAGTCAAATGATTAAACCTTAATGAAGATCAAAAGTAATGAAAGATTTTGATAATATAGCTTAGAAAACATTGAGACAAAAGAAGAAAATGCTGATTATCAGCATTTTCTTCTTTTGCCTCAATGTTTTCCCAGGCCATAATGCCTCTCGTTCTACTGCAACATCTGCAACATTTAGAAACAATTCATTGATTAAATCTTTCACAAACAATAATTGTGACATTTAAGCATAGGCCCTGTAAAGCGCCTGCTCTAAATGGCATCCCCCCACCCATATCCCCTAGTAGTAAATCCCATTCTGTCTCTCTTTCAACTGCTACATCTGTTAAAAAAGAAACAATTAAACAAGATGTATTTGTCAAACACCAATGCCCCTGAAAAGGCCAGTGTTAAGTTTTCATGTTAAGTTTGGGACTGACAGATTGACAGACAGACAGACAACAGTAAAACAATATGACCCTGGTCTTTCAATAGGAAGCATAAAAAGTCCATTTTATTTTCAAATTAAAACAAATTATGAAATATATGAGATGTTTGTATCACAAGCAATTTCTTCACTTTCGACAATGTTTTCCAAAACTCTTTATTTCAAGGATATCAAAACCAGAGGTGCGTTCTTTAGAGCGAGATTTCTTGAGATTTCTTAAGATGTTTTAGGATAAAGTGTTCCTCTGAGCAAGACTTTTAAGACAATCACAGGGAGCCGCCATTGCTCTATACTTCTTTCGGAACACCTCGGTAAATTCTGTAGAATCTATATGGGAGAAAATTGACCGATTTGTTCCGAATGCTCGATGATTCATTAACCGCGGTGTTTTCCGGAAGCTCCATACTTTATACAAATGACGTCATGATGACGTCATTTGTATGAAGTATGGAACATTCGGAACACCTCGCTTTTAATCTCGGTCTCAAAGACGCTGTATCAAAAACATCTTTAGAAATCTTAAAAAAACTCGCTCTAAAGAACGTGCCTCAGGTCTTGCTTATTGGTCCAAAAGCATCATTATGTGGGAATGGGTTTACATAAAATCATGAAGCATGTGTGAACTAAAATCGATCCCAACCCAATAGACTAGTGTTGACCGTTAGTGACCAATTTCTTCATTTTCCACAATATTTTCAATAGATTTTTCTCTAACAAATTACCACACAATGACTCTTACTGACTCCCTTTAAAGATAATGGCTTCGGAAAACATTTTGGTAAATGAAGAAATTGCTTGTCACAAGCAATTTCTTCATTTCCCAAGTTTTCTACTCAAAAAGACCTCACCCCCCAAAAAAATTTCATTCACTTGATTGATATTATCGTTTGCACTATCTTTGAATTTGGATCAGTCCAATTTTTTGCCGTTTTGTGGGTTAAGGGACATTAAAACCAGGTATTGCTTAGATGCCAAAAAGCGTCATTATTTGGGAGTGGGTTAAACTCACCAAGCATGTGTGGACTAATATCGATCCCAACCCAATAGTGACCTTGATCAGTCAAACATTCACCACTTAATCCATTACCAGACAACTCAATTTTACACTTTATGTGGGGTATGTTAGACTCACCAAGCATGTGTGGGCTAATATCGATCCCAACCCAATAGTGACCTTGATCAGTCAAACATTCACCACTTAATCCATTACCAGACCACTCAATTTTACACTTTATGTGGGGGTATGTTAGACTTACCTAGCATGTGTGGACTAATATCGATCCCAACCCAATAGTGACCTTGATCAGTCAAACATTCACCACTTAATCTATTACCAGACAACTCAATTTTACACTTTATGTGGGGGTATGTTAGACTTACCTAGCATGTGTGGACTAATATCGATCCCAACCCAATAGTGACCTTGATCAGTCAAACATTCACCACTTAATCCATTACCAGACAACTCAATTTTACAATTTATGTGGGGGTATGTTATATTCACCAAGCATGTGTGGACTAATATCGATCCCAACCCAATAGTGACCTTGATCAGTCAAACATTCACCACTTAATCCATTACCAGACAACTCAATTTTACACTTTATGTGGGGGTATGTTAGACTTACCTAGCATGTGTGGACTAATATCGATCCCAACCCAATAGTGACCTTGATCAGTCAAACATTCACCACTTAATCTATTACCAGACAGAACAATTTTACACTTTATGTGGGGGTATGTTAGACTTACCTAGCATGTGTGGACTAATATCGATCCCAACCCAATAGTGACCTTGATCAGTCAAACATTCGCCACTTAATCCATTACCAGACAACTCAATTTTACACTTTATGTGGGGGTATGTTATACTCACCAAGCATGTGTGGACTAATATCGATCCCAACCCAATAGTGACCTTGATCAGTCAAACATTCACCACTTAATCCATTACCAGACAACTCAATTTTACACTTTATGTGGGGGTATGTTAGACTTACCTAGCATGTGTGGACTAATATCGATCCCAACCCAATAGTGACCTTGATCAGTCAAACATTCACCACTTAATCTATTACCAGACAACACAATTTTACACTTTATGTGGGGGTATGTTAGACTTACCTAGCATGTGTGGACTAATATCGATCCCAACCCAATAGTGACCTTGATCAGTCAAACATTCACCACTTAATCCATTACCAGACAGAACAATTTTACACTTTATGTGGGGGTATGTTAAACTCACCAAGCATGTGTGGACTAATATCGATCCCAACCCAATAATGACCTTGATCAGTCAAACATTCACCACTTAATCCATTACCAGACAGAACAATTTTACACTTTATGTGGGGGTATGTTAAACTCACCAAGCATGTGTGGACTAATATCGATCCCAACCCAATAGTGACCTTGATCAGTCAAACATTCACCACTTAATCCATTACCAGACAACTCAAATTTACACTTTATGTGGGGGTATGTTAGACTTACCAAGCATGTGTGGACTAATATCGATCCCAACCCAATAGTGACCTTGATCAGTCAAACATTCACCACTTAATCCTGACCCACATCTGTAAAGAACAAGAGCCGTCAGAGACGGACAATGCTCCCCGAATCAGGCATTGTCACAATAAATGTATGCCATGCAGAGCGAACATAAAGCTAACAAATGTTAAGCCCCCTTTTTGCATGACTTAATTTTCATACCCAAATTTCACATAGTTTATTGTCAAGGGCATCTGATTTACTACTCAAATATGAAATTTCATAATATTTTGACCATTAGACTAAGAGAAATTAGAGAAAAACTGTATTTTACCTTAAGTCCCCTTTTCCCATGACGAGGCCTCAAATCCAAAAACCGGGAGAAGAACATCGGCATTTTGTCATAGGGAGTTCACATGGTAAGTTTCATTTGATTTGGCCCAAGGGTTATGGAGAAATCACTCCGGACGGATGGACGGACGGAATGATGGACGGACCGGACGGACGGACAGACAAAGCAGCGACTATATGCTCTCCCTTCGGGGAGCATAAACATGGCAGAGAATCTTGTGACATTACATTTTCAATATACAGTCAAAGTCAGAGAGGCCGTCAAAATACCTCGACATATCCGGAGTTTGACTAATCTCATTTTAATCATTTACTATGAAAAAGATATTTAACCATTTTTGATGGACATCATATGTGTCCATGATAGAAATATAGTAGGAAAAGGAAAGAAATTGCTCGACACGAGCAATTTCTATCCTTTTCCTACTAAATTTCAATGGCTGTATTTGTTTCGGAATTCATTTTGATATCCATATGTTGATGATGGGACATGACTTTTACTTCGACTTAAGCGGAATTTCGACTTATCCAATGTCGAGATAACGAGTGTCGACTGTAGATATTTTTCAATAATTCTGTTTCTCCGGTTTCTCAAAATGACTTAAGGACAGATCCTCCAGTTGTTACTGCGCAACTTACTGCGCATATCCTAAATAACGAAATAAAGCTGTTTCAGTTATTGGCCTTTTTAGCAAATGTATTTTTTCACATTTAGTTAATGTTTGGTTGATAAATGGCAAGATCCTTTTCGCTTATTTCAATTTTCTCTGTTTGGCCAATTAAAGTGTAATAGTACTCGGATGGTACATTTCGCTTTCTGTTACGCGTTCAACACGTGGCGTTAGCGATAGGAAACGGAGCAACAAAAGCAAAGTGGTGTCTTTATGAGCTAGTCCGCTTCAGATGGACACAACAGATGACACTTTTTATTATCTAAAGCTGGTAATAAGGAAGAAAATGGATAAAAATAGTGAAACAATTTCGGACAAAACAGCAAAAAGTAAACCAATTGTTTTTCTTTTTTTGTTTTTGTAGGTATGACCAAGCACTATGTCTATACCAAACAAGAAAAAATTCTTACCGCTGGAATATTTTTTATTAACAGAAACGTTGCGAAAAAAGAGCAATTTTAGCTACTTTTGAAAGAATGTTTCACTAAAAATTTCAAAATCATCACTTAATTTTCCCAAATTGATACTCATTTAGACATTATAAAACATATTGAACACAATAAAGACTTATTTATGTAATCCTAGTCATTTCGAACACCTTTTTTGTGGGTATAAAAGTGACACCTCATTTTTGCAATTTTAGACAAGAGTAGTGTCCCTTGAAATCCTATAACTTTTTAATTCGCTTGGTGACCTATAGTTTTTAAGTCATTTTTAGCTCGACTTTTCGAAGAAAATGAGAGCTTATACTGTCACCCGGGCGTCGGCGTCGGCGTTGGCGTTGCAACCAAGGTTAAAGTTTTTTCAAACATCAATAACTTCCATACTATCAAAGGGATTCAGCCCAAACTTGGAATACTTATTCACCATCACACCCTCTACCTTACTATCAGGGCCCATGACCCTGGGACCACTCTATTTGGAGTTATGCCCCCTTTATACTAAGCAACTTAGAAAGTCGAGCGCGCTGTCTTCGGACAGCTCTTGTTTTACTTCTCATATATTAAAATATCAGTACAGAAAAAATAAAAAAAATCTCACCGTAGGAAATAAATGGAGGATCTGTCCTTAAAGTGACATTTCAGAATTTTTGTCATAAATTTTACTTTTATTTTTATCTGAAAGAGCATATTTCCTTATGAAAATTCTGAAAATTTCAAGCCAAAATATTGCGCTGTTTACGAGAAATTTATATTTTTGTGTTAAAATTGAACAAATTGTTGTGGACAATAGTTCGGATTTATATGCAATCTATCGATTATGTCTCAACTTTAAATGTGTGTTTCTCGCTTATTAGCAACAACTTAAACAAGAGGGCCAAGATGGCCCTGGATCGCTCACCTGATAGAAGTTTGAAACTTTCTCCATGCAGAACAAGACTTATCTTTTACATGACCTAGGTATCTCTATGACAAGAACACGAAACTTAAGATGCGAGATTATGATCCAGCTGAAAACAGCATTCTTAATCTTTAATGATCAATATTTGTGTCTGTTAAAGTGAAAACCAAGTCGATAAAAAACATAAATTTTGTCATAATCCAGGGCACATAACTCTGTTCTGATAAATATATTATCTATCTATCTATCTATAAATACTGCCCAACTCCCCTTTCGGGTATTACTGGCAGGGTATCTCTAAGACCTTTATACACCAACCTTATGTCCTAGTTGTTTTTTTGATTGGTCAATATTTATTGCTGTTTGAGTGAAATTAAAAACGAAATTAGCAATATTGTCAGCATCAAGGGCACACAACTCTGACTTTTTTAGTTCGATGAATATGAAAAATGAAATCATATAAGATCTCATGGTCACCAACATTGTGACCAAGTTAAGTCTTGATTGGTCAATATTTGTGTTTTTTGAAGTGAAAATAAAGTTGAAAATGACAATTTTGTGAAATTCAAGGGCCAATAACTCTGGTTTTTCTGGTCCGATCAAGCTGAAAATTTAATTCATTCAGCAGCTTATAGTTAGCAACATTGATGACATTTTTTGTCTTGATTGGTCTATAAATGTAGATGCTTAAGTGTAAACAAAGTCGAAAACGGCAAATTTGTCAAATTCCAGGGCACATAACTCCGGACTTCCTTCTTCGATGACACTGAAAATCGAACTCATTCATTATTGTATGGTTACCAACATTCTAGCCAAGTTTTGTCTTGATTGGTCAATATTTGTAGATGCTAGAGTGGTAACAAAGTCGAAACTAGCTATTTTTGATATCCAAGGGCGCATAACTCCGGACTTCCTGATCTGATCTGACCCAAAATCAAACTCGTCCAAGAGCTTATTGTCATACATGTTTTGACCAAGTTTGGTCAAGATTGGTCAATATCTGTAGATGCTAGAGTGGTAACAATGTCAAAACTAGCGATTTTTGATATTCAAGGGCGCATAACTCCAGACTTCCTGATCCGATCTGACCCAAAATTGAACTCATTCAAGAACTTATGGTCATACATGTTTTGACCAAGTTTGGTTAAGATTGGTCAATATTTGTAGATGCTAGAGTGGTAACAAAGTCAAAACTAGCTATTTTTGATATTCAAGGGCGCATAACTCCAGACTTCCTGATCCGATCTGACCCAAAATCGAACTCATCCGAGAACTTATGGTCATACATGTTTTGACCAAGTTTGGTTAAGATTGGTCAATATTTGTAGATGCTAGAGTGGTAACAAAGTCAAAACTAGCGATTTTTGATATTCAAGGGCGCATAACTCCGGACTTCCTGATCCGATCTGACTCAAAATCGAACTCATCCGAGAACTTATGGTCATACATGTTTTGACCAAGTTTGGTTAAGATTGGTCAATATTTGTAGGTGCTAGAGTGGTAACAACAAAATGTGAACAGACGGACAGACAGACGGACAGACGGACAGACGGACAGACGGACGCCGACGGACAAAAAGCGACCACAATAGCTCACCTTGAGCACTTCGTGCTCAGGTGAGCTAAAAACAATAGAATTTATACTCATTTGAATAACTAATCTTGGCATCAAGACATACTTTAAAAAATTGAAATTGGAATGAAATGTCCCTTTAAGTATATTCTCATGAGAACATGCTCAACTTCAAAGGGATACTCTCCAATGTTGAAGGGTATTCGATGGAAGTTCACATGGATTTCGTGCGATTTGAGCACGGTGCTCAGATTTGAGCATGAGAACATACTTAAGTTTTTTCTGAGAAACCGGGGCCTGGTTTTGACATCTCTTATAGAGATGGTTTAGGAAAACATTGAGACAAACTAGAACTGTCGCAAAGCGGACAAATACCCCCCACTAGCGCCTTGTCACTGAAAAAAGTGCTATGGGTCAAAAGGTTCTTTAGTTGGAGCATGGAAACGGATTTTAGACAAAGTCCAATTCTGACCTTGACCTTTGACCTTTGTGACCCAAAAACAATAGGGCACCTCCTTGGGTCATGGGCAACAACTGTGTAAAGTTTCATGATCCTAGGTCAACCGGTTCATGACTTAGAGCACGGAAACGGATTTTAAACAAAGTCCGATTGTGACCTTGACCTTTGACCTTCGTGACCCAAAAACAATAGGGCTCCTCCTTGGATCATGGGCAGCAACTGTGTAAAGTTTCATGATCCTAGGTCAACTGGTTCATGACTTAAAGCACGGAAATGGATTTTAAACAAAGTCCGATTGTGACCTTGACCTTGTCAGTTATGTCATTTACATAGACTAGAAATAACAATGGACCGAGCACAGAGCCTTGGGGTACTCCTGCATTTACTGACCTTGACCTTGACCTGGCTCTTTTTACAATTACCGATTGTCTACGTCCAGACAGATAGTCATTAAACCATTCGAGGAGGGAATCGTTGATTCCCAATTGATGTAATTTGAAAATTAGACCCTTATGCCAAACTCTGTCAAATGCTTTAGATATATCACAAAAGACCATACATGTGCTTTGTTTTGCATTCAGGGAAGACACGATTTGGTGATATATCTCGAGCAGTTGATAAACAGTTGAGTGTCCTTTTAAGAAACCCGACTGCCTTTCATAAATCAAATTATTTGAAAATAGATAATTATAAACATGTTTGTAGACACACCTTTCCATGAGTTTACCTATACAACTAAGTAGAGAAATAGGACGATAATTGGTTACAGAAGATTTATCACCCTTTTTAAAAAGAGGGTTGATAATTGATTCTTTCCATTTGCTAGGAAATTTTGCATCTGCGAGGGATTTGTTAAAAAGTTTAGATAGAGGTCTGGTTATAGATTCTTTACTCAGCTTAAGGAGTTTGTGACTAAAACAATCCGGTCCAACTGCTTTATTTGTGTGTAAAGTTTCTATTATACTTTTTATTTCTTCATGGCAAATAATAACATGGTTAATCCTACTATTTGTTTTGTATAAAAATGGAGGTAAAAGAGCATTTGAATCATCAATTGTTGAAATATCAGAGAAAAAATCGTTCAGACAGTCGGCCTTTTCGTCGTCAGTATAATGAAACGTGTCTTGACCATTTTCAGATGTTTGTAAAATCGGAATGGTGTCACATTGTTTGTTAGATTTGACCAAACTACGTATATGTTTCCAGAATGTTTTCGGACACGCATTTCGATTATCAGACAACGTTTCGTCTATGTTGTTGAAATATCGTTGTTTGGCTTCTTTTATGCAATTGTTAACCTTGTTACGAGCAGTTTTGTATTTTGCCCAGTCATTTTGTCGTCCTTGACTTTTTACAAGTTTTTTCAGTCTATCGCGCTGTCTACTCAGTCGTCTAATTTTAGAGTCATACCATGGTCTGTCGTTGGGTCTTATAGTGACTTCTTTGAAAGGTATACACTGGTGCATTATATCGGAGAGCCTTGATGTAAAACGTTCACACGCGTCGTCTATGTCTGTTTGGTCAATAAAGTCCCAATTTTCAGTATTTATTAGTCGATTTAGTTCGTCAAAGTTTGCTCGGTCAAAATAAAAAACCTTTCTTTTTGAACAAGAATTTTGTGGGTTGATAAAGTCAATCATGACAGCAGTCACTTTATGATCACTTATGTTAGGTTCGACTGTAATAGTGTCTGCTTGTATTACTTTAATCTGGTCTGAAACCAAAATTGGATCTATGAGTGTTGCTGTAGTCGTCGTCACTCGAGTAGGTTTGTCAATAACATTTGTTAGATTATTGATTGATATAACATTGGCAAGATGATTTCTGTTTCCGTCTAATAGGTCTTCGTTAAGGTCTCCAACTATTATAATATTTTGACTTGACTCGTAAGCCTTTTCAATGGCGAAATTGAAATCTTCCCAATAAACCACGGGCGTGCCCGGAGACCTGTAGACAGTACAAAGAAGGAACGACGAAGCTCTGTGTTTGACCTCGACCCAGATAGAATGTATAGATGGTAATTCTAGGTCGTGTCTCCTCTTCGAATATAAATTGTTTGAAACATAAACAAGGAGTCCACCAGTATGTGAAGTCATGTCTTGTCTGTACATCTTTCCGTCGAAAGTGTCAATCGTCAGGTCAGTATCTAAGATGGATCTATCTAAATGAGTTTCCGTAAAACACATAATATCGAAATCTGATAAGCAATCATTTACATATTCTAATTTATTTCGTATGCTACGAATGTTAAGATGAAAAATAGTAAGACATCCAGCATTGGCTACAGAATCATGGTTAGATGGACCGGGATTAGTTTCGATATCACCAGATAAGATTAGCAAAAATTGTATAAAGACATACGTGATTAATAAACATTTACAATGTAATGCTATCATGTTCAAACTGAAAGAGTTGTTGAACCTTTTACATAAAATCTCGATTTCCGTCAATAGAGTACCAAAAAGGTTGAATAAAAAACGATATCGCATGGTGCAGCAGTGTGTGTTTGCATAATGGCTTCCAATGGCAGCGCGCCAGGCAGCTATATCAGTACCTACGGTGGATCAAAACTAACAATGGCAAAATGGCACGCCGCAAGTGGAAACAAAACATAAACAACAATTATCCTATCGAACACGTGACTGACATGAAAAATTAACTTTTGAAGTTTAAAGGTAACTTCTGAAAAGACAAAAAAAGAATGGTAAACTAATAGTAATAATAGCAAAAGCATAATAATGCTTGGAAAAAAGACAGATTGCCAAATGTTTCGGAGTGAAGAATCGAAAGTTGTATCATGCTCCATAATTATTTCGGAGCAGCGTGAATAAAGCTTGACCAAGTTTTATTCACGCAGCTAAGAAACAATATTTAATTTGTGATAATTCATTTGAGAGGTATATTTGCCAGTTTTGAAACAACTGTGTAGAAATCTGATGAGCAACTGAAAAATATATTATTTAACCCTTTCCTGAATAGTTGGAACTATAATGACTGAAGACAGACTTACACGAGACAATCGGTTTTAGATAGAAAAAGCGTTGTCGGTCTGCACTTTCTGCCCTATACACGATTGCTCCATACAAATCGAAAAACTAACATTTTCCAACTCTTATTTGTTAACTGCGATTTTAAATATGTATGTGCTACATGTGTTATGGAAAAGGGTTATCAGGAAGTTAACTAGAGCTAATACTGACATATTATCATATATACAAATTTGAACAAGTTATTGTACAATTTTTTACATTATCTATATAAATATATATATGTTGTGAACAAATAATTAAATAACAGAGAAGATTCGTGACTTGGCTATAACAGAATAATTCGGATGAATAAGACAATGAATATGACATATGATCAATAGACAAATAACTTTGTTATATTTGATTTAGTTGACGGGTTCAAATTATTCTTAAATATAACAAGTCTGACAACTCATCATTAGACAGACAGGGTTGATAATTATGATATAACAGACTGGTTCGAATTATCATGGTAACGAGTGTTAGAAATGATACTTAGACAGACAATGTTCTTTACTATGATATAACTGACTGGTATGAATTATTGCAGTAACAAATATGGCAAATGATCATAAGACAGACAAGATTCATAATTATGATAAAAATACTGATTCGAATTAATACGGTAAGAAATCGTTGGTCGTATTTGAAAATGTCGCAACAACAGCTACGAGAAGCTTTGATACGACATTTTTAACGCAAAAATCGAAATATTACAAATGATCATTAGACAGACAATATTGATAACGTTGATATAACAGACTAGTGTGAATTTTAGTGGTAACAAGTAAGACAGATGATTATTTGACATAACTATGATATAACAGACTGGTATGAATTATTGTGGAAAAAAGTAATACAAATGATCATTAGACAGACACAGTTCATAACTATGACATAACAGACTAGTATGAATTATTGTGGAAAAAAGTAACACAAATGCTCATTAGACAGACACGGTTCATATCTATGATATAATAGACTGGTTCATGACTTAAAGCACGGAAATGGATTTTAAACAAAGTCCGATTGTGACCTTGACCTTTGACCTTCGTGACCCAAAAACAATAGGGCACCTCCTTGGGTCATGGGCAACAACTGTGTAAAGTTTCATGATCCTAGGTCAACCGGTTCATGACTTAGAGCACGGAAACGGATTTTAAACAAAGTCCGATTGTGACCTTGACCTTTGACCTTCGTGACCCAAAAACAATAGGGCACCTCCTTGGGTCATGGGCAACAACTGTGTAAAGTTTCATGATCTTAGGTCAACCGGTTCATGAGTTAGAGCACGGAAACGGATTTTAAACAAAGTCCGATTGTGACCTTGACCTTTGACCTTCATGACCCAAAAACAATAGGGCACCTCCTTGGGTCATGGGCAACAACTGTGTAAAGTTTCATGATCCTACGTCAACCGGTTCATGAGTTAGAGCACGGAAACGAAAAAGTCTACGGACGGACGGACGGACAGACGGACGGACAGACAGACATGGTGAAACCAATATACCCCCCTCTACTTCGTAGATGGGGGGTATAAAGAAGAAACTGCTGATAACCAGCAGTTTCTCCTTTTGTCTCAATATTTCCTGTGCAATATCATGCATAAATTCTATTTTAAACAAGGTCCATTTGTCGTCTGCAGCACCTTTTGGAATGGAAATTCTGAAAATTTTGTTATTTGGGAAAGGGTAAATACACCTTAAAAGAAACATGTCTTGTGACATTACATTTTCAATATAGATATTTTTCAATAATTCTGTTGATACACCTAGGAAGAAACATGTTGGGGATCATGTGACACAATATTTTTCTACCTTTTTCAATAATTCTGTTATTATATGACCGATTTGAAAAACATGACATTACAAGTCATTTTCTATATTTTTCAATAATTTATATTTCAATAATTCTGTAAACCCTTTACCAAACAACAAAACTTTAGGGGAACCCAATTTGAAACGTGGTGCAGACGACAAAATTAATGTTACTAAAGGTGAAAGATGTTAATAGTATAGCACAGAAAATTTTGAGGCAAAAGGAGAAAATGCTGGTTATCAAAAACAAAACCTTTCAAATTTGAACAGTCCAAAATTTTGCAGTCCAGTAATGGGCTACAGCTGTGACACTAGCAAGGACAGAGAATCTGGTTTCCCAAATAAACTTGACTTAATGGGATTTAATACAGTTTTCAACTGCTATGGTCATATTGCAGCGGCTGGAGTACCTAACCATGGATACTTGGTATGTATCTCACCAGTACCACAACAATATTCAAACCCAGCCACAAGCCGCTCTCTCACATAGATGATTCACAAACATTGGTGAGAGACAAATGACTTTTGTCAAATGTTAGAATGGATACTGGGTTTGAATTCGCAACCCCTGGATTGACAGACTCCAACATTACTGACTGATCTATCATGGCTCACCTTTAGTCCTATTTATAAGCCCTGACATATTTTCTAACTTTGTCTTGACAGTCAGGTCTTATCAGACCCCCCCCCCCCCATTTTTTCTATAGCATTTCCTATGGCCAAAAATGTTGGAGGTTTAGCCTTCAATCTACTACCTCTAAAATCAAAATTACAATCTAAAATTGGTATGGATAGAAAGATAAATTAATTGTTTTTCACTTCAGTATAATTTTGAAATAAAAATTTACCTTGTTATATTTTAATCGAACCAAATTTCCAACAACCCAATTATATACAAAAGCAAGATGGCCGACACCCTTGCCAATTGGATTAAAAATATGTTTCACAGTCATAATTTAAAAGTCAAATCAATATTTTAGTAACAATAATGTGGTTTTAAACATTATGTAGTTATTTTTCATTATTTATGCCTCACTATACCTTGAATAGGGACTTTAAACAAATTTAGATTTGCTACACAGAACAACAGTAACCTGACTGGACTAGGCTCGCCTTGTATATAACACGGGGTATAATCATGTGACTTCGAATTTCCAATAATCTTCAATAACCTTGTCAATACTTGACCAATTTGAATTCTGTTTGAAGCAGAGAAGGTGGAAAAATATAAGGAATAACATAGACCTGGTTGGCTTTTGAAAAATTAACTGATAAAAAAGTTATTGAAGATAAACCAAAATTTTGGTTTATCTTCAATAACTTTTTTATCAGCCAAATTATCAAAAATCGGCCACGTCCATCTTATGCGTGACGTCTGTTCACCTTCTCTGTTTCAAACCGAATTCAAATCGGTCCCGTATTAACAAAATTATTGAAGATTTTTAGAAAATTTTGTATCACATGATTATTCACCGTGATATAAACTTACCCGATATCTAAAAGGTAACACGGAACATCGTCTGGCAAGGCTAAAAGTTCTATGGCTCGTTCTGACAACTGACTTTGTATTTCTATCATACGTGAACTGAAAAACAAATTAGATAATGATTGATTGAATATCATTTCACGATTCATAGCCCTTTCCCAAAAAGCAAAACTTGAGACCGTTACAATTCAAAAACTGTCTCAAGACGACAAAATGGATGTTGATAAAGATATGATTCAAACATAAAATAGCACAGAAAAGCCTTACAGTTGTATGGCTCGTTATGACAACTGAATTTGTATTTCTATCATAAGAGATCAGAACAAGAATTGTCCGCGGACAACGTAGCTTGCCAATACGGAAGCTTGTCACAAAAACAGCTAATTTTTTAAAAGAAGGTCAAACTACAAGGTCAAGGTCAAAAGGTCAAAGGTCATGGTCACAAATGAAAGGTCTTAGCAGGAGGTATCCATGTGTGAAATATCAAGGCTCTATCTATAATAGTGCATGAGATATAGGCCAGGTTAAAGTTTTTTAAAAGTAGGTCAAACTCAAAGGTCAAGGTCACTAGGTCAAAGGTCATGGTCTCAAATGAAAGGTCTTGTCGAGAACTATCTATGTGAGAAATATCAAGGCTGTATCTCTAATAGTGCCTGAGATATTGACCAGGTTAAAGTTTTTCAAGTGAAGACGGGACAGGATGGGACGGTACGCGACGCCGACACTAGGACTGTGACATTAGCTCCCCGGACATAAAGTCCCGGCTCGCTAAAAAGGAATTAGATTATGATTGATTGAAAATCATTTAACAATTCATAGTCCTTTCACAAACAGCAATATTTGAGACTATTCCGATTCAAAAACTGTCCAAAGAAAAACAAGATGTGTTTGTGAAACACGAATGCCCCCGAAAAAGCAATTTTTCTAAAATGTTTAGTTCTCATGTTAAGGGTTGATAAGGGTTTACAGATGACATTGAGGAAAGTCATATTACATGGAATAGATAGCTATAATTGAAAGGAAGTTACATGCCAAATTTGAGCTTTGTTTGTCAAATATATTTGGAGAAAAGGCAAAATGTTAAGTTTTCAGACAGACAGACAGACAGATGGATGGACGGACAGATGGACACAAGTAAAACAATATGCACCCGATCTTTCCATACGGGGGCATAAAAAATTGGGTGTTGATGAAGATTTGATTCAGAAAAGGCTTAAAGTTGTATGGCTCATTCTGACAACTGAATTTATAATTCTATCATGAGAGAACAGAAAAAAAGTGATTGTGGACAAAGACTGCATGGAAAGTAAACGTGCTTGACCTATGTTGATATACGAATTTGGTCATATGCAACAGTATACTGCACAGAGAGGCATGTGACGCTCAACGCCGCCAACTAAAACATGTATCTCGTGGGGCATTAGGCATCCATGAGGATCTATGAAAACATTTTTCCTTATAAGGAAAATTTGTAATGACATTTTATCGAGGTCAAAAAATCCGATATCTTGACTGTTGTGATCAACGCGTAAACGCTTTCGATTGTGAAATGACCGTCTATGCATTATTCTGAAACCCATTTTCAAACAATTTATGAGAAAACCAGAAAATCCTTTCATTTGATCGTTATTGACCTTTAAGTGTTACGCCGACGCCAAAGCTGACGACAACGCCCAGCTGTTTTGAATAGCCTCCCAATTCTACAAATAGTCAGGCTAAAAAGTGACAACACCAAAATACAACTAACCTTGATGAATATTTCCTTGCTTCTTCTTCATTGTAAAACTGAAATGAACAAGGCAGAGCTACAGATAAGAGGGAGTGAAGACTTTTCAAAATGTAATATTTCAATTATTTTTCATCAAACACTATGTTGTGGGTACTCATTGGAATCGTCTCATTAAGACGAAGTCTATTCAAATGAGTACCCACAACATAGCTTAGGGTTCGAACTTGAAAATGAAAATTTAGAATGCCCCTGCCTTATCTGTGGCTCTGAGAAGGGTTAACCCATTACCAGAAGGCAAAATTCACACATATTTGACAACATGTCTATATAGGCTGTATATGCTGACAAATCTACACAAAAACTGTCTTCAAAATGTTTATAAATGAAGAAATTGTTTAACATGAAGAATTCAAGGTGCTAATTGGAAATGTTCACCCAAGAATTGGAAAAGAAAGATACTTTTTTGCAATTAGGAATGGGGCCAAAGAAAGAACCCCAAATATCGGCTAACGAGACCTCTGTAGTGGCTGACTGTTGGACGTCGAAAATGACATCAGTAAAAATTAGGGGTTGATTTTGTGAAATGGAGACCCATATTTCAGTTATCTTACAGATTTCTTTCCAGTAAAAATTTTCATCTGCTAGAAAAAACCATTTGACTTTGCCACTGTAAGGGGAAATTCTCAATCTGGTCGACTTTTGCTGCAGTTTGAGTTGATTGATTAGCATGCATTTTTTCGCATGGTGGGTCGCCATGCAAAAACACAAAACATTGAATGTGGCGACTTTTCACGTTCCAGGTTCACATGCCCACTTAATGTATCTATAATGTATAAATGCACATGCCAAACCAGAACGCAAAAGGGTGAAAGGTCGCCACGGTCAATTTTCGTGTTTTCGCATAGAATCAGTCGGTATGACGTCATAGCCTCACTTTCATTTTTTCACCGAGGTTACTTCCTCGGTCTTTAGGACACCATTTTTGAGGCAGAATATTTCAAAAATCCATCGTTAAAATTCATAAACAAAACTATTTCTTTACAGAATGTGATTTAAACTTTCTAACTACCAACACATTTTTAATAATCAGGCGTAGTCATTGAGATATTAATGCTGAAAGTTGGTAATGCTTTAACGAAAAAGACCGAGGTTTTCACCACCACCGAATGAGTGCAGGTCTGCACTTTATGACTGACAACGTTTTTGATTGGCTGAAGGGATTGTGCCGACCGAATCAATGGCTACCTTTCGCCCCGCCATATTAAAGAGCGACAGGGTGTCACATTCAATGTTTCGTGTTTTCGCATGGCGACACAGGTATTTTTTTCCTTCTATACCTAGTACCGGTAAAAGGTACCTTTCCCAATGACTACAGGCTCTTCCCAACTTTAGTACATGCCATTTCCCAATCTCCATATCTACCGTTCTATCTTGTGTGCAGTTCCCAATGGCCAATGCATGTTAGTTTGGCTAGAAATATCTCAATAAATACTTATTTGTAATTGCCAATACATCCAAACACTGAGAACTTAAATCAGCCATCATAGAAAAATATTTTGCTTGATATTTCATCGCTTTTCAACGAAAACCTCGTAATTACAGCTTAAAACAAGCTACAGTTACGAGGTTTTCGTTGAAAGGCAGCGATTTACTATTTCAGGAGGAGCTTGTCTCTCTGGCCTTCCACCACAAGCCATGCTTTTTATTTTCTGTTTTCGTCGTCTGAAACCGGAAGTTTACAAAACAAGTAAAGACAATTTTATTTAATTTCGAATTATATTCCGAGGCCTTATTATTAACCAAATACGATTTACAAATAATTCATACTTTATAGTCGCAACCTTTTTATAATAGATTTGCTAAGAAAAAGTCTTACATGATTAGAAACTGCATTTTTATCCCATTTTTATTGTTTTAGAACGAATTCGAGTATACGGATTAAAAGCTATGCAAGAAAGTGTCAAAAACCCGAAAAATGCCGAACAAGATGAGAATTTTGCCGTTTTCGTCCGTTTTAACGAACTTTACAGCGTCAGATAACGCCCAGACGTACAGAACAGTGTCTTCTTTTATTAAACTGGGTTCAAGTATGAAAAAAAACTCAGTACGAGTGCATAGATCGTATCCAAATGAAGGTCATTTCGGTTGCGTAACAAGTGCAACAGTATTCGGATGGACCAGATCACGGCGACCGTATTCCACAGAGGTCACTGGAAAACAAGAGAAAAACTACTACAAAATTCTTGGTGTGACTCCTAACTGTTCAAAATCAAGAATAAAAGTTGCATACTATAAACTATCAAAGATATACCACCCGGATGTCAACAAAACAGAAGAAGCCAAAGTGAAATTTCAGGACATCTCGGAAGCATATGATGTTTTAAGTAATGCTTTAACACGTCAAAAGTATGACAAAGACAGGGCCTCATTTTCACCGGGCTACAGGAGTGATGCGAGACATGGACAAGAGAAATACAGGCCTAGAAATATTATATACCCAATGGGAAGATCGTCAACATATAATTTTGACGCATGGCACGACAAACATTATCAGTCTTCACTCAGTGATGCCATAAGGCAGAAAAGGTTAAGGGAAAGTAGAGCAGCTACTGAACGTACAGCTGAAGTGAAACAAAGAATGACACAAAATGATGTAAAGGATCCATCTTTTGCTCCTGCTATCGGACTTATAGCTTTCTTTAGTTTGATAGGATTAAGTTATTTGTTTGTCCAAAATAAACTAGATGCTATTCAGAATAAAGTGAATATAGGTGAAATGGAGAGTAAACCGAAAACACAGTCTTGATCATAGTTTATACTAGACCAATCAATTTATGTAATGATAGTATTCAATTTCTTATTTTAAAGCGCTTTCCATGGTAAGAAATATCCTTGTTTTAAAGTCTGTAGCAGGTTGAAATTGGAAAAATTTAGACAAAAGAAGAAATTGTTGATAAACGGCAGATTTTCCTTTTGTCCTGATATTTTCTGTGCTACTTTGTACATTTACAAATTGATCATATCTTTATCAACATCTATTGCGTCTTTTCGAGGTGCAGCACTTTAAATTGTTACATTCTAAAATTTTGCTGTTTTTGGTTTGGAAAGGGTAAAACCATGTGGTAAACAACAAAATATTTGACTGGTCCGGGCTCCCAGTTGAAAGGAGCTGCAGATGACTGAATTGAATTATGAATGTCGATGAAAACATTGACCCTAAACTGCAGAAAGACTAGATGCATTCGTAGGAGATAATGTTTTCTAAAACATGCTAAAAAAATGCTAGGCTGTCAAACATACAAACCTGCAGCAGATTTTTTAATGGGGTTGGAATATCCAAAAAGGGAGGGTTCATTTAATAATGGCCACAGCATGGGGCTATTGAAGCTGTAGGGACTTTTGGAGCTCAATGGGAATTACACTTGTTCATGTAAAGAAGTAGTGGGGCTCTTACAGATTTTTTGGGCTGGGCAGACTACTGAGTACTTTAAAACCCATGAATTCTACATAATACAAGGGCGGATCCAGGAATTTTTTCCAGGGGGGTCCCAAGCCCAAGATTTTTTTTACAGGGGGGGGGGGGGGGGGTCCAACCTCAAATTAGGGCTTAAAATACAATAAATATGTAACGTTACACTAAATTTATATAGTCAAAATTTAAATTTCGGCCAATGCCAGGGAGGTCCGGACCCCCCTCCCCCGCTCTAGATCCGCCCATGTAATGACACCTTTTGACAGTCCAATAAGATAATGCCTTTGGAAACATTATGGAAAATGAAGAAATTGCTTTTGACAAGCAATTTCTTCATTTCCCACAATGTTTTCTTCTTGGCAGGACAAAAGAGAGTAAAACTTTCGTTCACTTGAAATTGTCATAATTATATACAAATTCTTTGGATTTAGACCAGTGTAAAATTTTAATGTCTGCTAATGGGTTAAACAACAAATATCCTCTTTTATCAGTTGCTGTGATAGTAGTTATATAGTTAAATTAAAAACTTAATACATGTAACAAATGGTTTAACGCTTTCCCAAACAAGATCTGATTTTATTATCTCTTAGAAGGGGCTTGGGGAAAACATTGAGCGAAAAAAGAAAATGCTGAAAACCCAATTGATATGTATACATGTGTATTCTGTACTACATTTACATGTTATACCATTTTGTCCTCTGTGATAGCTTTTCATTTGGACTACCCTAAAATTGTGTTGTTAGCTCCACTGGCTGGCAGGCCAGCGGGCTATTGTCATGGCGCTGTGTCCGTCGTGTGTGCGTGCGTGCGTCCGTCCGTAAACTTTTCCTTTAAAAATCTTCTTCTCAAAAACTACCTGATGGATTTCCACCAAACTTCACAGGAATGATCCTTGGGTGACTCTCTCTCAGATTCCTTCAAATAATTCTGATTGAAGTAGAAAGTCTGGAGTTATCTGCCCTTGAATGTCAAAAAATGGCCGTTTGACTTTATTTTCACTCTAGCAACTACAATTATTGACCAATCTGGACAAAACTTGGACAGAATGATGGTGACTATAAGATCTTGCCTAGGTATAATTTTCAGCCTGATCTGAATTTTACATCATGAGTTATGTGCCCTTGAAATTGACAAAATTGCCATTTTCGGCTTTATTTTGACTTTTTTTCACTTCAGCAACGACAAATATTAATGAAACAACACAAGACTTGGACAGAATGATGGTGACTATAAGATCTTGCTTTGGTGTAATTTTCAGCTAGATCTTAATTTTACATCATGAGTTATGTGCCCTTGAAATTGACAAAATTGCCATTTTTGGGTTTATTTTGACTTTGTTTTCGTTCTGGCAACTACAAATTAATATTGACCAATCAACACAACACTTGTACAGAATGTTGGTGACTATAAGATCTTACCTTGGTATAGTTTTCAGCTTGATCTGAATTTTATGTCATAAGTAATGTGCCCTTGAATTTGACAAAATTGCCATTTTCGGCTCTATTTTGACTTTGTTTTCACTCAATCAACTACAAATATTGACTAATCAAGACAATATACTTGTACAGAATGTTGGTGATCATAAGATCTTACTTTGGTATAATTTTCAGCTTGATCTTAACTTTACGTCATGAGTTATGTGCCCTTGAAATTGACAAAATTGCCATTTTCGGCTTTATTTTCACTTTTACAACCATCAGTATTAATTAATCAATACAAAAACTTTCAAAGAAATTTACTGACCACAAGATCTTACATGCTTGAAATTTTCAGCTCGCTTGTTTGTGCAGCCTGAACCTTTGAAATTGCATTCAACAAGACAAACAATCAGGCCTGACTGTGGAGCGCTTCCAGACCGCCAGGGCTGTCTAGTTTAGAAAAGGGTTAAACAAGCAGTGACTGCCTGGTTTTTTAAGAAAAGCCTTCTGAAACAGCTTTTTTTATGTTCACAGTGTTTAATGACCACAGCGGAAAATCATATGACATAATTATCATAGGCACTTTGATCCAGGAATAATAACAACTTAGATCTACATATCAGTGTTTATTTTTAATTTTGGGGGAAGGGGGTCAGGGCCCATAGGTCAGTGCTCTCAATAAGGACCAATTTCAGGAAGTCTTGGACTTCCATGTCCAAATTTCAGGAATTTTTCCAGAAAATCAGGAATTTTTCAGCGCGTTTTCGCGATTTCGAAGTTTTATGAAATAATGAAGGAAAAGAAGAAATAGTTAAATACAAACATATCTCTTCCTTTTTTCAATATGACTTAAATTGTTTGCTCCAAGTTGCAACTCTTCTCCTTGTGGCAATCCAGTTCAAGCTTGACCAGTCTTAATTTGTCATCTTGGCAGTCTGATTTTAACCCTTTTATATAGTTACTTCATAATAACTGCAAGATATGACCTTAACCCATCACCACACAATGACTCTTTTTGACTCCCCACAAAATAATGACCATGGAAAACATGGTGGTAAATGAAGAAATTGCTTGTGACAAGCTATTTCTTCATTTTCCACTAAGTTTTTCATCCAAAAAGAACCAAAAATTGAAATTTTCATTTATCTGCAGGATCTTTCAATTTGGACCACCCTAAAATTCTGTTGTTTGGTAATGGGTTAAGATAATCATATGAAATGATGATATACATAGATTGGTGCATATTCACTGAATAGCTAATTGAGGAAAGGGTTTCTTTGTTATGAACTGGCGAGAATCTGACCTAAAAAAGTGTATGACGTGGCGTGACGTCACACAGGCTGTCTGGAATGTAGAACAAAATCCTAGACAAATTTATGTACTAAAAATAGATCAACAGCTGATTAATCATATTACAGTTTTTAAATCTGGTGGATAGTTAAAGGTTGGAGTTAATTGAACAACCATTTTGTTTTAGAATTCGTGTTTATTTCTGACACTGTAGATGAAACAGGACAAAAGTATTGAGTGACTTTCTTTGTCAATGGATATAAAACACTTTGAGGGTAAATAATGCACATTTCTTTATTTGATTTAAATACGATTTTTGACATGGACTTAGGTTCTACTGACGAACAAAGAATCTGCATAAATTAACATAATGAATGAGAATTTGTATATAGAACGTAGCCGACGATTTGTTCAGAAATTTGCGACTAGTAAAAATATTGGTGAATGAGAAAAAGTTAAAACGCTAGAAAATATAGATCTATCCGCATTCAGTGCTTTCCTTCAATATTTTCGAAACTAGTTTTGTTGAAGTCAAATAAAAAGTTTATGAAGTTCAAAATATACATATTGGCGCCCTCTGTGGCGAATTTGTTTGATAAAATTAGGCTATAGCTTCACGGCAAATTGTGCAAAGAAGTCTGTTTTTGAATTCATTAGTTTCAAGCCACGAAAACATGGCAAACCATCTTTCTTGTACTGATTTGTGATACCGATTTTCAGATTTTGTTTTCTCAGGCGATTTGTGCGTTTTTTTTGTTTTTTTTTTTTTGTTTTTTTTTTTTGGTTTTTTTTTTTTTGTTTAGGTGATTTTGAAACAGACGGATGTTTCCGTTATGACAGCGACATCGTAGGATGAATTAGAAAAGAAACGAGATCTACCCAAAATCAAAATGCACTGCATGATTCTTTCCAATGAGCGTCGATACCATAAATCATGGGGCAATAGAAAGTTTAGAATGAATTCATTGCAGTTACTCGTTTATTTTGTCTCCTTTAATTACAAATGTTTGGAAAATAACAACATTCCTCGATCTTTGATTGCATGCCTAATTAATCAAAATTGTCAGTTAATGTGATGCACCTGTAGTATATTTAAAGACGGTTGATTACTTACCGAATTCATAACTGTCAAAGCAATTAAACGATTACGCTAATCATACATAATTGGATACACACTGGACTGATTACACCGGTATATGCCTTGTGTATTTGTCACTTCTAGGGACCGTAAACGCCTCCCGGCAATTTTCTCGACACGCTTATCGGGTGCTTTAACTGGGTGATTATCGATTTTTACCCTTTACAATTTTTTTTACAGACGTCCGGGTTTAAATTTTTGGCAGTCAGCAAAATTTTTGGGACGTCTGCGAGACGTCCAACTTCAAAATTCCGGACGTTTTTTCGCGAAAATCGGACGTAATATACGTCGACGTCCGCTTATTGAGAGCACTGATAGGTGGGGGGAAATTTGCACGTCAACGCCCAAAAAGGGGAAATTTCAATACATGCCTATACTCTCAAATATAGTGTTATAAATGCATTTAACTTGCTTGTATATCATAATGGGACATTCAAACAACCATTAGAACTGTTAGAGATGCCTAGAATCTAAAAATGATTTGGATTTTTCTTTGCAGCAAAAATTCTAGTCTCAGGAGGGAAAAATTTTTCTGAAATGGGGGAAAAAAGTATATTCCTCAGAGAGGGGAAAGGGGCCCAATAACGACAGTTTTTTTAGGAAAAAAAATCACTGCATATAGTTCTGTATAATATAAATATGAGAAGGTCGGACAGCGGCCATTCATTGTTTCAAGTAACGGATGTTGTTACAAGCGCCATAGGTTTCTGTCACAGGATAGTTTTATCCCCTTTGAACAAGGAACCAGCTACTTCCGTTACTTGAAACAATAGCCACTGTCTGACCTTCTCATATTTATAATACTCAGGACTATAATTATGTAAGTTGTTATTATTCCTGGACCCAAGTGCCTATGATAATTATTGTCATAATTTTCAATAATTCTGTTAACAGTATATGACTCATTTGTAAAAGGTTTGAAGCAGAGAATGCGGGAAACCCCCATGAATTTGCCTAATAATCTTTTAAAAAATCAACTGTTAAAGATTTATCGAAAACCAAGCAAAATTTATGTCCATCCTCAATATTTTCAAAAGCTGATTTAACCCATTACTGCACAGTGATGCCTTTTGACTTCTTCAAAAGAAAAGGCTTGGGAAAACATTGTGAAAAATGAAGAAATTGCTTGTAACAAGCAATTTCTTCATTTTCCATGATATTTTCTAACCCAAAATGGAAAGAATTTAAAATTTCATGAACTTGAAATTGTTGTCTGCAACATCTTTGAATTTGGACAAGTGACAGTGTAAAATTTTGTTGTTTGGTAATGGGTTAAAAATCTACCACATCCATCTAATTCCTGATGTTTTCTCTACTTTTCTGCTTCAAACAGAATTCAAATTGGTTAATTGTCTTAAAACAAAACTATTGATGATTTTCTGAAATTGTCACATGATTCCTTTATTTTAAACTGTCAATCATAGCTGGCCATGTTTGACTTTTAGTTGAAGGGACCAGTGTAAGCAAACATTGAAATGTTTGGATTTGATTGGTTGAGTTAAGTTGTTCTTGTTTAATAAAAATGAAGCTGACAAAGAGGTCATATTGTTGTTTTATTAGCTCCACTGGCCGAAGGCCAGCGGGCTATTGTCATGGCGTTGTGTCCGCCGTGCGTCCGTGCGTCCGTCCGTTAACTTTTTCTTTAAACATCTTCTCCTCTTATACCAGTGGGCCAATTTTGACCAAACTTGGCAGGAATGTTCCTTGGGTGACCCTTTTCAAAACTTGTTCGCGAATTTTTGATTTGTCAAAAAATGTGGGCGTGGCAGGGAGAAAGGGGCTTATCAGACTTAGAGAAATCATAAGAAAATTCTTTAAAAATCAACCATTGGGCCATGTTGAACCAAACCTGGCAGGAATGTGCCTTGAGTCATTCTTTTCAAAGTTTGTTCACAAATTTTTATATTTGTCAAAGAATGTGGCTGTGGCAGGGAGAAAGGGGCTTATCATACTTAAAGAAATCATAAGAAAATTCTTTAAAAATCAGTCATTGGGCCATGTTGAACCAAACCTGGCAGGAATGTGCCTTGAGTCATTCCTTTCAAAATTTGTTCACAAATTTTTACATTTGTCAAAAAATGTGGCCGTGGCGGGGAGAAAGGGGCTTATCAGACTTAAAGAAATCATAAGAAAATTGTTTAAAAATCAACCATTGGGCCAATTTGAGCCAAACCTTGCAGGAATGTGCCTTGAGTCATTCTTTTCAAAATTTGTTTACAAATTTTTACATTTGTCAAAAAATGTGGCCGTGGCAGGGAGATAGGGGCTTATCAGACTTAAAGAAATCATAAGAAAATTCTTTAAAAATTAACCTTTGGGCCAATTTGAACTAAACCTGGCAGGAATGTTCTTTGAGTCTCTCTTTTCAAAATTTATTCACAATTTTTGACATTTGTCAAAAAATGTGGCCGTGGCAGGGAGGAAGGGGCTTATCAGACTTAAAGAAATCATAAGAAAATTCTTAAAAAATCAACCAGTGTGCCCAATTGAACCAAACTTTGCAGGAATGTGCCTTTAGTCGGTTTTTTTTTAAAATTTGTTCACAAATTTTTATATTTGTCAAAAAAATGTGGCCGTGGCAGGCAGAAAGGGGCTTATCAGACTTAGTGAAATCATAAGAAAATTCTTTAAAAATCAACCATAAGGCCAATTTGAACCAGACTTTGCAAGAATGTTCTTTGAGTCTCTCTTCAAAATTAATTCACAAATATCAAGATTTGGCTGCCGCTGTGTAAGGCTTACAAGAAATCATGGGATAATTCTTCCACTTTAACCAGTGGAGCGATTCAGGCCCTCCTGGGCCTCTTGTTATACCCCCCATAACAAAGTTAGGGGGGGGGTATACTGGATTCAGGTTGTCCGTCCGTCCGTCCGTCCGTGGACATAATTTTGTGTCCTCTTCTCCTCCCACAGTTTTTGACCGATTTTGCTGGAATTTTAGCAGGTTGTTTCCTATCATATGAAGTTGTGCACCTGCAATTTTCATCTTGATCCAGGCAGTAGTTTCAGAGTTTTGCCACTTTGAACTTTAGCACTTTTTCAGTGACAACGCGCTAGTGGGGGGGGGGGGGGTATTTGTCCGCTTTGCGACAGTTCTAGTTATTTTTGTAAACAG
Source organism: Fragum sueziense (assembly GCA_963680895.1). Classification (NCBI taxonomy): domain Eukaryota; kingdom Metazoa; phylum Mollusca; class Bivalvia; order Cardiida; family Cardiidae; genus Fragum; species Fragum sueziense. The sequence continues at coordinate 3,640,710 of OY804603.1, forward strand.
AGATATATGTATTTGAAAATCTTTGTTTGGCGTATTCTCAAACAAGAACTGGTTTTCATGTCCCCAATTGAAAAAGCTTGGGAAACATTGAGGGCAGGCAAAAGAAGAAAATGTTGCTAACCAGTCTTTTTGTCCTTTTGGTAACCAGTATTTTTTCCTTTTTATACGCCCGAAGGGTCGTATTATGTTACCGTCTGCATCGTCTGTCCGTCCGTCTTTCTGTCCGTTAGCAAATTCGTGTCCAGTCCATAACTTTCAAACTATAAGGCCTTTGGTCTTGAAACTTCACAGGCGTATAGATCTTATAGCTAGGATGTGCAGAGCGCAAGAACAACAACTCTACCATTTGTATTTTTTGAGTTATTGCCCTTTGTTTGATTCAGTTAGCAAATTCGTGTCCGGTCCATAATTTTGAAACTATAAGGCCTATAGTCTTGAAACTTCACAGGTGTATAGATCTCATAGCTAGGGTGTGCAGAGCGCAAGAACAACAACTCTACCATTGGTAATTTTTGAGTTATTGCCCTTTGTTTGATTTTGTTTGACCAACATGGATGGCTGTAGCTCCGGTGTCTTAGAGACCTATTACACATACCACATACTTTGCTGGGCTGGGTGGTAATTTTAGGTATATGACTACATGTTCATTGTAATTACTGTTTTAATGTGAGTTACGTATAATTACTTGAAGAATAGTGATGTTATCCATAAGTAATCCACAGTTCTTTTACTGCCTAAGAACACATATTCCCAAAGACAAAGAGGAAAACAAAACAAAACAAACACTACCATCATTAGCTAGAAAATACATCCTAAGGTCCAATAAAAAGTTCAAAACATCACCCATTTATTTCTGAGCTTCGGGCGTATAATGCCATGCCCAGCGTTGCTCTTGTTCCTCACTTTTTTCCATGGCCTATTGGGTTGTGTATAGCTTTCCAATTACATACTTTAACAGATATTTTGCATCGAACAAATCCATGACATGTACCATCCTTCTCTGCTTTAGATTTCTTTTCAATCAGTGATATTAACCCTTTACCAAACAGCAAACTTTTAAAGTGGTATATTTCAAAGATGTTGCAGACGACAATTAAAACTAAATGAAATTTTACGTATTTTGGTCTTTTTGTGTAGAAAATATTGTGGGAAATGAAGAAATTGCTTGACAAGCAATTTCTTCATTTTCCACGATGTTTTCTAAAGCCATTATCTTATAGGCAGTCAAAAAGAGTCATTGTGTGGTGATGGGTTAAAACAGAATTATTGGAATTCGAACATTTCATGTCACATGATTCCTGGCTCTCCATGATTGTTCTCCTCCTTTTGTCTCCTACCAAAAGTATGGCGGGGAATCAAGTGACACAGCAACAACAACAACATCAACAACGACAGTATCAGACTGTATTTAATAAAACTTAAGAGAGTGCTTTGAAGTAGGTTTTAAGCAGAGAAAACATAAACTAAAATATTCAGGGATTTACCAGATGTGTGGTAGATCTTTTCAAAAACAAGACCTGATATAATTCTTTCACAAACAAGACCTGGTTTTGATGCCCTTAATTCCTTCCGCAGCAAGACCTGGTTTTGTTGTCCCGATTAGAATGTTTGGGAAAACATTTCATCGATACATTAGAAAAAATGCTGACAATCAGCATTTTCTCCTTTTGTCTCAATATTTTCTGTGCTATAGTGTAGGTCAATACAAATCTCATCCTAAGAAGAGGACGCTTTTTAATTGGAAAAGTAATTTGGCCATTTAGGAAAGGTTTAAACCCTATATTGTTTGATACCCATATAATTAAGTTAACCCTTTCCCAAACAAGTCCTGATTTTGACGTCCCTAATAGTAAAGGCTTAGGAAAACATTGAGACTAAAGAAGAAACTGCTGATAACCAGCAGTTTCTCCTTTTGCCTCAATATTTTCTTCGCTATAATTCATGCAGACTCGACCTTGATCATCATCTATTCTATGGACAGCAGCAGGTTTCAAATTGGACCACCCTAAGCCTTGCAGGGGTTTCAATAACTTTATGGCCACCTAGGCCAGAAGCTAAAGTAGGCGGGGGATTTTCTATGTATTCCCTATTAACCCCATGCAAAATTTTCAAAAGTTTTAAGGGGGATTGTACTCAAATTCAGTCAAATAGGAGGGGGGAATCCCTACCCCCAGCCTCTTAATGAAACCCCTATTAGGGCCTAGGTCTTGTTGCTTGGGAAAGGGTAAAAGGCATTTTTAACGTTCATAACAAAACATGGTGGGGAATCATTTGACCCAACAGTTTCAGAAAATCTTCAATAACTCTCTTAACTCTCTCACATGACTGATTTGAAAACGCTTTGAAACTACGTACATCAGGATTGTTGTGGATGTAAGAGATCTTTAAAATTCAACTCATTCGTCAATAATTTCTTATCAGCAGATCTTTTAACCCTTTCCCAAACGGCAAAATTTTAGGGTGGTCCTACTTAAAAGCTGCTGTGGACAACAAAATTTATGTTGAAAAGGAACAGATTTGTGCACAATATAGCACGGAAAAGACTGAGACAAAAGGATAAACTGCTGGTTATCAGCAGTTTCTTCTTTTGTCTCTATGTTTTTCAATGTCTTTATTACACGAGACGTCAAAACCAGGTCCTGTTTGGGAAATGGTTAAATATCTCGTGCATTCAGAACATCCCTGACGTATTTTTACCTTCTCTGATTCAAACAATTTTTGCAGATGTCTGGCGGGGTTCCACCTCTGCTTCAAACCGAATTCAAATTTATCACGTATTACTGACGATTTTCTTGCGTTGTTAGACTTGGGACTGTACCCTTTCCCCCTATCTCGGCTGAATATGTTATCTCCAATTTATTTCGTAAACATTTCAAAGTTTAGTAGGCGTTTAAACTGTTGACGGCTATATCAAAGTTACGGGTCGTGATTAATCTAGCTTGATCAGAATTGTAGTAGCCTAATAGTTATAAACAGATTAAAATCAAGCCAGGAAGAATACTTTTGAGTAATAAGTAAGTAATTTGTCATATCCTGTGTTAATTTAGGTATTCCATCCATCATTAGATACCATACACTTCGTACAACTTGGGGCCGTCATCCATGCCAACGGAAATTGACGAGAATAGGCCTATCCCTCGTCAATTACCGGGTGTCATCCGTGCCAACGTTTGTATACCATCGTCAATTTCCGGTGCCATTGATGACGCGCGATGTTACACGAAGTATGTTTTTTTCCAAATCATTTCCCAAAAAATAACTTTACGCCCCATAAAATACAAACCTTACGAAACTATCACACATAAAAGCAGAGTCGACATTCAAAGGTATCGAAGAAGACAAAATATTTTCTACGGAACCTGTAGATTGATACATGTATATTGAATTGGGTTTAACACCTCTTTCAATTATTGCTATGATCATATCGCGTTGTATGGAGTACCTAACCGCGGATTCCTGTCGTTTCTCTCACCATTACCACAATAGCATCCTTACCGGGTCTCAAGCTTCTCGCCCACATAGATTAACGACAGGCTATGGCCGCGACCGGAATGTCTGTGGGAAATAGTAAAGAAATTAATGTGGGAAGATAAGAGAAATGTATGTTAATACTTACTTCAATTATCCATATGTTAAAGCATATTGTTCTCATGTCTAACCTTAATCCTTTCTCAAAACGAAAATACTTCATGCTACTCATAACGAAAGCTGTTGCACACAACAAGTTTGAAGTCAATATAGACCGGGTTTATGTACAATATAGCACAGGAAATATTGAGACAAAAGAAGAAAATACTGGTATATTAGTATTTTCTTCTTTTGCCTCAATATTTTCCCAAGCCTATTGCTGTTAGAAACATCAAAACCAGGTCTTGTTTGGGTCAGGGTTAAAGCCTTTGCTGTATTGTTTTTAGCTTAACATAAAAGAAATATGAATATACAAGCTAAACTTTAAGAATACATATTTAATGGAAATGTATGTTGTAGGTACTCAGAGTCCTCCCAAATTCAAGTACTTACAATATAGGGTGCTAAAATTATAAACGGTAATTAGATTTTGTCACATCAACCGGTCTTGAGATACTATAGTAACGGCGTGTTAATTTATGCGTTTTTACTATTAGAGGCATATCAGTAAGGCTCCTTTTGCATCCTCGTGAATAATTTATTAGCCATTTGTTATTATGAAACTGGTCTTATTACATATTGGTTTGAAATGCCGGTATTATATCTTTATTCGTCCCAATTCGTGACTTGTCGTGTTGATTTTTGTAATCCTTTCCCAAATAAACCTGGTTTGAATGTCTTAAAAAAGTTTGGAAAGCATTGGCGTAAACGTGGGCGATTATAATCAAAATGCTCTAGTTAATTAAGTCATGCCAATTTCTGCTGTCCGATAAAGTGTTGGGCTATCGCTAGTCATTTCCGTTTGATAAATTTGAACAGGGGCGTAGAACTCCTAAAGCTTGCATCTTTAATCCAAATTCAATCTATTTATTGCTGACAGAATTGTCAGTACTATAATTCTAGACTAGGATGTCATTTGAAAAGGGTCTGCTCCATTATACCTTTATAACATTAACACTAGGTTCTGGGCCAGACTGGGTGCTGGGTGTCCGTGGTTGGCTTCACGATCAAGAGGATCTGAGTTCGACCCACGGTAGCGGAGTTTGATCTTGGCTTCTTAGTGGCCAACTCATTCGGCGCAAGCACTGGCGTGTTTCCTATGAAGCTGATTGAGAATTGAAAAGGATAAACTAAGCACATTGCTTTCGTCCCAAACGACATTAACCCTTTCAGAAAAGACAACATGTTAAGGTGGTCCAATTTGAAAGCTGCTGCAGACATCAAAACAGATGTTGATTAAGACAGGTTTGGTGTAGAGAAAAATACATAGAATATAGAGGCAAAAGGAGAAAGTGCTGGTTATCAGCAGTTTTGTTTTGTCTCAATGTTTTCCCAAACCATATCCATTAGAGACGTGAAAACCAGATCTTTGATGAAAAAAGGGTTAAAAATTATCATTACGCCCCGGAGTTCATGTTTGAGGAATAGGTCTACATTGAGATAAAGATGAGTTATCTGAATTTCCATTTTCCATCAATAGTATATCATTTTAGGTTATTAGATTAGAATGTGTGAAAAATAAAAGCAGAAATCACAAATCATTGGAGCAAAAGGCGAGATTGCTTGTAATCAGAATGTAATTGTACAGTTTTTCGTCTGCAAAATCTTTCGAATTGGAAACAATATAAGATTTTGCCGTTTAGGTGAAAGGGCTGAACATAGTAGAACTTAGAATGACAGAATTTTGTTGTTGGTGTGTAAATCTAATTATCCCTGTCAAATGTCACTTAACCCTTTCCCGGGCGACAGAAATGTGGAGTTGTCAAATTTGAAAGCTACTATAGACGTCATAATTGATGTTATAAAGTGGCAATTTGTGTACAATATAGCACAGAAAATATTTAGGCAAAGGGAGAAAATGCTGGTTTACGGCATTTTCTTCTTTCACCCAAATGCCTTTAATAGCCATTTTAGTAGGTATGCCAAAACTAGGACTTGTTTTGGAAAGGGTTAAAATATCACTTGACATTTTACCAAACGGTAAAACTTTATGGTTGTTTTAATTTGAACGGAGTTTGAGATTACAAGATAGATGTTAAGGATGAGAGGAATTGTGTTGAAAGTAGCACAGAAAATATTGCGGCAAAAGGAGAATGTGGGAATTATCAGTATTTTCTACTTTTGCTTCAATATTTTCCTCAAGTCTTTTTCTTATAGGGTCGTCAAAACAGGTCTTGTTTAAGGAAACGATTCAGGGATAGACATCCTTTTCCGAAACAAGGCAACATTTCTAGTTATTACGATCTAAAGCCTCTCTTACAACCGGTCGTATGTGCTCCTGCGTGTGGTCTGCGTGCTGTCTGCGTCTAAAACGTACGTGTAGTCATGCGATGCACGCACGTTCAACGTACGATTTTGGTGGACGTAACCACGACGCAGACTGCACGCAGCAAAGAATTGACCGGACAAATCGTGCGATTTTGCAGCGTTTTTTAAAAACGTACGATTTAAAAAGACGCACGACGGATTGTAAGTGAGGCTTAAGATAACACACCATTCAATATGACATAATTCTATTACCATATTGAACAAACTTCATGTTTTAGCCAAACACAAAATAAAATTAACATAGATAAGATCATTGGAAAAATCTTAAAAGAAAGAAAAATATGAAAGATTATCTAAACTGATTATAATTATTCGTGAACTAGAATTTACCACTTGAGTGATTTTCCCTGTTTTCTCGTAGAGTGACTTCCCTTCAAATTATCTTTCTTTCTGACAAGTTAGTTCATGAATGTTGGGTTGATACCGAAACACAATCAAGACGTAAAGAAGAGACGTCATTGAGATATCTAGAGTTTATAGATATATTATCTAGACGTGAGTTTATGTAAGAATTTCATTAATATCATTTATAATGCTAGTTTTAGCGATTTTTTAGTCAAATGGTTTATTTTGTAGTTCGTCTTGATTTGTAGTGATTGTGCAGGGAACGACCCTAGGTGAGACACTTTAGATTCGAAAATGAAAGTGCAACATATAGAACAAAGAAATGTCTCTGAAAAAGTTGTTGAATTAATGTTAGTTTTAGTTGTATCATAGATTTATCAATATGTATATATTTTATCAAAGTTTATGTCCAATGAGTTGACATTACGATAACTCCAACTATTTAGTTTGTCTTGATTCGAAAACGAAAGTGCAACTGCAAAATATAGAACAAAGAAATTTTGAAAAAGTTGTTGAATTAATGTTAGTTTTAATTGTATCAAAATATTTGTGTTTATTTTATCAAAGTTTATATCAAATGAGTTGACATTATGTAAACTCTAACTTTTAGCACTTCTTGATTCGAAAACGAAAGTGTGTTATAAAGAACAAAGAATGAATTTTGTGTAAAATATACTGACGTCCAAAAGAAACGCCTCAATCCTAATAAATGTCCGATTATTCAGTAAATCTGATTTGAAATTACAAAAACTTATTTCCATCTTTAAATTTGATTATCTGTTGTTGAAAAATGATGATAAAGAAATTATCAAAGTGTTACAGTTTAGAAAAACGGCACTTTTAAACAGAGCGGTATCAGAATTTACATTTAAAAATCAGTAGCACGTGGTTCAACCTTTACTTGCGACGATAAAAGATACCGTAAAACGACTTATTTGGTGACCACAATTAGTGAATACTAAACGCGACGTCGATCTCAACGTCTCAAACCTGAAACGCAAATGACGTTAACGTGAGACAGCTTCTTGTATAATAGGCGTTACGCGAGGTCTATCTGACTTTGGCCGATTGGCAAATGTTTCTGTAACTTTTAACTCGTCGACCAAGATGCCTAATCGTGCAATGCAAGACGGAAAACGCCAGGCGGCTTGTTTTGGTGTTTCCAGTATCAAAAATGGCTTATCTACGAGCTCTATTTTCCGAGCAGAGTGTCTATTTTAAACGTTACTTGCAACAACAACAGTTACCAGAAAAACACTTATTTAGCCACCACAGTAACCGACTACTCGACAGAACGTCGATCCCAACGTCACAAACCTGAAACGTACAATACGTTAACGGGGGGAATCATCTTGCTTTACAGGCGTTACATGAGGTCTAGTTGAGCGCGACCGATCGGTAGACGTTCGTGGAATTCTAACACGTCGATCAAGACACCGAATCGAGAAACACACTATGTTAAACCGTCTTGCGACTTGTTTGTGCATTCGTCGCATTCAAAAAATGGCCATATAACGCGCTCCCTTTTCAGAATTTAGTCTTGGTATCCTTCAATTCGGGTGTTTAATAAGAAAATCTTTGAATTCGTGGTTACCTATTTACTAACACATGCCACTGTGTAAAATTTGACCAATTTCATCACGTGATATACATACACGAAGCGCACCTAGAAAACGTGACCAGTCACCGGAAATGGACATTTTGGTGAATAGAAACGCATATTCTTTCATTTGCCGTATTTGGCGGACAAAATGATAATATACCGTGTACATTTTATCAATATTGTAGTCAGGCATAATGAAAATAACGACAAATTTCATTGGAGCGTTTCTTTTAGACGTCAGTTTAGTTTACATAGATCTGTATATCGATAAGTCGTCGGTGTTTTTATAACAGCTCGTAACTACCATTTAAATCAAGATGTAGTTACGAGGTTTTAGAATTTCACCGACGAAATGTTATTGGTTGTCCGAATGAATGTCACGGTTTATTTTCAATTCGTCGTTGTCAATGCAAAACCTTGTATCTTGTTTTTGGAAAAATTTGAAGGGGAGGGAAAAAGTGAAATAACTTTTCCCAAACTGAAATGTTTTACTTGAAATTTGGGCATATTGTTCACAAAAAATCTGTCATTAATACTGGTCATTAAAAATGTCTCAAATTCTGCGAGAACTGTCTAAACTAGGCACACAAGTTTGTACTTTGAAAATCGAAAAATCGATATACGAGGTTTTGCATTTACACCGACGTCCGACGAATAGTGTTAAATGATATCTAGTGGTAGATTCTACTATGACAATAGGTGGCAACACCACCCGTTTAATAACCCTATCTCAAACAAGACCTAGTTTTAATGTCCTTAGTATAAATGGCTTGAGAAAACATTGAGGCAAAAGAAGAAAATGCTGAGAACCAGCATTTTCTCCCTATGTCTCAATATTTTCTAAAATAAAATAGATCTTTACACATATTTTTAGCTCACCTGAGCACGAAGTGCTCGAGGTGAGTTATTGTGGTCACTTTTTGTCCGGCGTCCGTCCGTCCGTCCGTCTGTCCGTCCGTCCGTCAACATTTGGGGTGTTTACTCTCTAGCATCCACATAAGTTAGGCAATCTTGATCAAACTTGGCCAAAACAAATATGATCATAAGTTCTCGGTCAAGTTCGATTATAGGCCTGATCGGACCAGAAAGTGCGGAGTTATCTCCCCTTGAATGTAAAAAAATGCTGTTTTTAAGTTTGTGGCATATTGGTCTAAGGGAAATAACCCTGTTTAAATTACACAGTCTTCACACAACAGTTGTTACTTCCCTTGGATCAATATAATTTATGTAAACTGTTACTTGTATATTTTTGTGTATCAACACTCATTATTTAACAATTCTAAAAAAGTTGTTTTTTGTGCACCTGTATCGAAAGATTGGGGTATACTGTTTAACCGGTGTCTGTCTTTCTGTCTGTCTGTCCATCTGTCTGTCTGTCCAAAAACTGTTTGACTTTTCTCCAAAAGCATTTTACATACAAAGCTCAATTTTAGTATGTCACTTCCTTTCAATGATAGCCATCTGTTCCATGCAATATGACCTTCCTCATGGTCATCGGTTAACCCTTATCAACCCTTTACACGAAAACTTAACATTTTAGAAATTTGCAATTTCGGGGACATTTGCGTTTCACAAACACATCTTGTTTTATTATCAACAATTTAATCAAATTGTCTGTCTTCAAAATAGAAAAAAGAGCTGGAAACGATAAGTTGTTTGCATTAAAATTATGGTATTAAGGACACGATTGTTGTTCACACTTCACACTTCAGTGTGATAAACAGATGTCAAACTGTTTTTAGATATTATTGTTTATCTAATAATATTGGACACACTCTGTTATGGTACATCAAAGACAGAAAGTATGATCAAACAATTAGATCGATTTTATGGCCCTAAACTTATTCCCACACATTGACACATAGTTGCAGACAAAGAATTACATTGCTATCGTAATTCAAAGTGTGTGTTTTATAGCATAAAATTACTGAATGAATATGTGATATTGCTGATTATGAATTTGATAAAATTGCTGTTTTTGACTGTTTGCAACCTTGTTTACACTCTAGAACCTACAATTATTGACCAATCAAGGCAAACCTTGGACACAATGTTCGAGACTATAAGATCTCAGATTTCATTTTCAGTCTGATTTGACCAGAAAGACCTTGTTTACACTCTAGAATCTACAATTATTAATCAATGAAGACAACTCTTGGACAAAATGTTGGAGAATATAAGATATCAGATGAGGTTGATTTTCAGTCTGATCTGACCAGAAAGACGAGAGTTATGTGCCCTTGAATTTGATAAAATTACCATTTTTGGCTGTTTTCGACCTTGTTTACACTCTAGAATCTACAATTATTTAAAAAAAAAAAAAAAAAAAAAAAAAAAAAAAAAAAAAAAAAACAATGTTGGGCACTATAAGAGCTCAGATGAGTTTGATTTTCACAACGTTATTGACCATAAGTTCATATTCAGTCTTAAAGTCTTAAATATCCTATGAATTAAACATAAGTGTTGCTCATATCATTTTGGTTCAGGTGAGCGATATAGGACCATCATGGTCCTCTTGTTCTTTATTAACGCACATGTTGTTATCTGCAGCAGCTTCCAAATTGGACCACCACAATTTTTGCAGCTCGGGAAAGAGTCTATTTAGAATTTGTTTTGATTGAAAACGAAAACTCTTTGAAATACAAAAATCAGAAATGTCGTGGTACCGCTAAACAGAGTAATGACAAGTGTTTGAATTAACCATTTCCTAAACAACAACATTTAGAGGTTCTTAAATTCAAAAGCTGCTACAATGCTAAAATGCATGTTGATAAAGAGAGAATTTGTGTAAAATATGACACAGAAAATATTGAGACAAAAGGAGAAACTGCTGGTTATCAGCAGTTTCTTCTTTTGTTTCAATGTCTTCCAAAACTTTGTCTATTAGGGACGTCAAAACCAGGTCTTGTTTGGGAAAGGGTTAATGCAAAGTCATGTTTATTTTGGAATACACTTGTTACTTTACATGGGCGGATCTAGAGGGGGTTCGGGGGGGGGAGGGTCCGGACCCCCGGCATTGGCCAAAAATTAAAATTTGACTTTATAAATTTAGTGTTACGTTTCTATTTACTGCATTTCAAGCCATAATTTGGGCTTGGACCCCCCTGGAAAAAATCGTGGGCTTGGGTCCGACCACGCCCCCTGGAAAAAATCCCGGATCCGCCATTGCTTTATCTTATTATGTCCTGTGCTATTATGCCAACCATAATTATTTATTTTGCCCGATTCGAAAGCGAAAGTGCATAACATTTATAAGAACAAAGACAAACACGTTAACCACTCCCATTTTCCCGATTCAAAGACGAAAGTGAAGAATATCTATAGAACAATGACAAGAGCTTAAATAACTGGTAAGGTCGTTTAGAGTTCAATACATTATTTACAAAGCAAACTCTTGTTTCATCTTATGTTCTATGATATTATCCCTCCCATTTTCCCGATTCAAAAACGAAAGTGAAGAATATCTATTGAACAATGTCAAGTGCTTAAATAACTGGTAATGTCGTTTCGAGTTCAATACCGTGATTACAAAGCAAATCTTGTTTAATCTTATGTTCTTTGATATTATGCCAATCCCTCCCATTTTCCCGATTCAAAAACGAAAGTGAAGAATATCTATAGAACAATGACAAGAGCTTAAATTACTGGTAAGGTCGTTTCGAGTTCAATTTATTGATTACAAAGCAAATCTTGTTTCATCTTATGTTCTTTGATATTATGCCAATCCCTCCCATTTTTCCGATTCGAAAACGAAAGTGCAGAATATATCTAACAATTACATGTGCTTGAATTACTGTTAAGGTCGTTTTGAGTTATACATTATTTACAAAGCAAAATCTTGTTTCATCTTATGTTCTATGGTATAATGACAACCCAACCAATTTTATTTTGCCCCATTTGAAAACGAAAGTGTGTAATTCAGAACAAAGACAAGTGCTTGAATTACTGGTAATGTTTGAGTTATAAATATGATATATGAACCGACGCGTACTAGTTTTAATCCCGAAAACCTAGCGATCTAAACTCAGTTTCATACTTAAAGGGGCACATGCTAGGTTCTTCAGAGACAAGAACAGCATGGAGACAGTCAGAGTTTGCATTGTTGTGGGGTACATTCCATTATCTAGGGTTAAAAGAAAGACAGTTTAGCGCTTGAACCAAGTTTTTCACTATCCATCAAGGTCCGGTTTCTCATAAATCTTACTATAAATATTAAGTGCGGGTAAGGTAACTATATACAGACTTGATTTAGAAACACCAAATGAACTTTATTTGAAATTTCTATGGACAGAAATATTCTAGCTATGTAAGTTGACAATCCCATACGATATTTTTTAAATATATTTTTTACATGTTTTCATGTCCGACAGCCTAGCATGGGTTCCTTTAAAAAAAATTCGATAGTAATTGGTGCAATTTCAAATTTTTACTTTTCGATGACTATTGTAACATCTGTATTGAAATATGATTTATGTATAATAGTTCCCTTATTTTAGATTTTCGTAATTTTCCTTCAGAAAATGGAAGTTGTTGGAAGAGAGTCTGAACCACAAGCCACGCCCACAAATGCAACACTTGACCAAGGCACGCCCACAAATGCAACACTTGACCAAGGCACGCCCACAAATGCAACACGTGACCAAGACACGCCCACAAATGCAACATGTGACCCATGTGAGTTTGTTGGTGAAAAACAAGACGCCGAATTTTATTGTACGGAATGTGACGAATTTTTGTGCTTTAGCTGTGCACAGTCACATAAAAGACAAAGAGCCACCAGAAAACACGATTTACTAAATGATGGAGATTTGCCGAGGAAAAGACCGAGTTTACATACTGAGATAAAATGCAGTAAACATGAAGACAAACCTTTTGATTATTTCTGCAACGACCATAATGCTGTATGCTGCTCAGTATGTGTAAATCTGGAACATATATCATGTGACAAGGAATATATCCTGGATCACGTGGACAAATTTAAAAATGGCGGAGAATATGAAGCAATAATACAGAAACTTAAGGAGCTAGAGAAGTTGGTACAGGATGTTACATCAGAAGTGGGCCGAAATGTTGCGACTGCTACACGTGTCTCGGACAATATCGTAGAGGAAATTAGAAAATTCAGGACAGAACTAAATGATAAACTTGACAGTCTTGAGCACAAAGCTTTAGAACGAGCTAAGATAATTAAGAATAGAAACATCAAAGCAATGTCTGATTTAACGTCTGAGCTTGATACAATGAAGGCACAAATAGATGAAACAACAACAAAGTTAGAAAACTTTTATTCTCTTAAGCAATATAAGCAATTAGTCATCACTGCAAAATTAAATGACACTAACATTACTACTTTAGAAAATAGGATAACAGAATTGTCTAAAGGAAATACAGTGACAGAGCAACGATTTTGTCGAAATGAAGAGACTTTAAGATTCATCAATTCGACTCTCGAACTCGGGTCCATTGAAGAAATAGTAAATGGAAGCGATGAGGGAAATGAAAAAAGAGAACAATTGCCGGACCTGAAAGATATGCTTCTTGGTCAACAGAAACCAAACAACTCCTCTCAAGCGATGACATTGGCCACTAGTTCAAACATGTCTCCACAGAAACAAACAGGTACCCCCGCTTTTAATCCGATCTCGTGCAACCAAACAGGTTCTACAACTTCAATCATATTCTCACAGAAGAAAACCGGATCTGTCGCTTTTAATCTGTTCTCATTCAAACAAACCGATGCAACAACTTTAAATATGTCCTCAGAGAAACAAATCGGAATAGTCGCTTTTAACCCGTTCTTGTGGAAACACACCGATTCTACGACTTTAAAACCGTTTTCAAAAAAAAAAAACAAAAAAACAAAACAAAAAAAAAAAAAACTGAGACTACCACATTAATTAAACACGTCTTCCCAGATACAAAATGATCCTAGTTTAACCACTTCAAACACGTCCCCATTAAAACAAACGACTGACTGGAAAAAGGAACTAGCTAAACTTACAGCATTGTCTTAAAATATGTCTCCACAAAAACAAACCGAGACTGCCACTTTAAAAATTACTTCACAAAAACTAACCGAGACAATCACTTTAAACGTGTCCCTACAAAAACAAACCGAGACTACAACTTTAATCACGTCCCCACAAAAACAAAACGAGACTATAGATCGTCCAAAAAGAGTGGCAGATAAACAATAGGCTATTTCATTTACAAAAGGATGTCAGGCTATTTATTTGAGATTTAAATCGAGTTATGAGAAAAAATACCTATTTAAGACAATATATATATATATCATTGATACATGATTAATCGGGTTAATAACGGTATAATTTAAGAAAACAAAATGTAAACATCTGGCACTCTTTTTGGACGATCTATATCACTTTAAACACGTCCCCACAAAAACAAACCGAGACTATAACTTTAACCACGTCCCCACAAATACAAACCGAGACTATAACTTTAACCACGTCCCCACAAAAACAAACCGAGACTACCACTTTAAACACGTCCCCGCGAAAACAAACCGATACTATAACTTTAACCACGACCCCACAAAAACAAACCGAGACTACCACTTTAAACACGTCCTCACAAAAACAAATGTTAACGCGTCCACAAGGAAACAAACCGAGACTACCACTTTAAACACGTCCCCACAAAAACAAACCGAGACTACCACTTTAAACACGTCCCCGCGAAAACAAACCGATACTATAACTTTAACCACGACCCCACAAAAACAAACCGAGACTACCACTTTAAACACGTCCTCACAAAAACAAATGTTAACGCGTCCACAAGGAAACAAACCGAGACTACCACTTTAACCACGTCCCCACAAAAACAAACCCACACTACTACTCCCTTTCCCAAACGACAACATTTTAGGGTGGTCATGTACAAAAGCTGCTGCAAATGACAAAATTAATGTTAAAAAGGAAGGGATTTGTGTATAATATAACACAGAAAATATTGATACAAAAGGAGAAACAGCTGGTTATCAGCAATATCTTCTTTTGTTTCAATATTTCCCCAAAGTATTTCTATTAGGGACGTCAAAACCATGTCTTATTTGGGAAAGGGTTAATCACGTACCCACAAATACAAACCGAGACTACCACTTTAACCACGTATATTTGCATACTGATTTCACGCTTCAGGTATTATCGATTTGAATGATAAGATACCTTTGAAATATAGATTCTATTTTTTTTTTATAAATTTTAAATTGGCTACGTGGCGTATTGGATAACGCGTTGGGCTCATATTATTGAGGATCAAGGTTCGAAACGAACCAGAATCTTTTATTTCTTCTTTTTACTATATGTTCTTTACATCTTTTAATTTTACTGCTATATAGCCACTTCAATCGGCTCTCCACTGTCCCTAAAGTACTCAAAAACTCTCAGTATCCTTTCCTTTTCTCCCGAGCTAAGTTATTTCGACGGCATTATTACATGAAACGGCTATTTTCAACATGAACAGTGTCTTATATAGTAGTCTAAGTGTAACTGACGGTTTTTCTGTTAGTGAAATTCATAAACAGCAACGAAATTTACGAGGATGATAATTGCAGAAAAAAATATTTATTAATAAAAAAATAGTCACCTTCTGAGATTCGATCCTTGACCGTCAGGTCTGAAGTCAGAGATACTTACCATTACACCACAGACTATGCATGAAGAAAGACTAATATTTAACGCCAAATAAACATTCATTTCAATACAATCGTGACCCAATATGACCCGAATATGCAAATATCTCGGGTTAATTTGAACGATTAATATTGTCCAACAAGGTTATTGTTTGACCAAATTTACCTGAGACTCATCGTTTTCCGTAAGCGTATTCCGGCATTCATCGGCGTATTCAATAGTTTCCGGGCGTTTATACCCTGCGCTGTGAAAAATGTGAAAAAACTTTATTTCTGCATGTTCTCATTGAACAAAGAACTAGCGTAGTGGAAAGACGCTGGACTTTCATTTCCATGGACTCAAGATCGAACCCAGCATTTTACTGATGAAACTTTTGTTAAGCTTTTTTTCCTATGAAATGGAATACTTAATTAATGTATTAATTTATTGGTTGATGAAATACTCATTTTTTTAATTTTCACAATAATTATAGTTCACTAAATATCTTTTCCATTTTTATCATAATCTTTATTCGTTCATTTATCATTTATAATCTTCCCTTGAACGTTGCTGATATGTTGGTCTCTCGCAGCTTCTCTGGAATCAAAAAGACATTGACCCTGCTTACTCCAATTGTATTGATTGTTAAGTGAGGAAAAAGGTTCTGGGTCCCCCATAGTTGTCTAAAAAAGTTGCAACATCAGCAAACACGTTTTTATATTACCTGTATCTAAACGGTTTCGACATTTCTTGAGTAACTACTTAAAGTAACATTTCACATTTATTTCATTTTTTAAAAGTATGTCTTGATGCAAAGATTGTTTATTCTAATGCGTAGAAATGCTATCAGTTTTTAGCTCACCTGAGCATGAAGTGCTCGAGGGGAGCTATTGTGGTCAGTCACCGTCCGTCGTCCGTCTGTCTGTCCGTCTGTCCGTCCGTCAACAATTTCTTCAAACATCTTCTTCTCCAAAACTAACAGGCCAATTTTGACCAAACTTGGCAGGAATGTTCCTTGAGTGACCCTTCTCAAAACTTGTTCGCGGATTTTTGATTCGTCAAAAATTGTTGGCGTGGCAGGGCGGGGCTTATTGCACTTAGAGAAATCCTAATAAAATTCTTTAAAAATAAACCATTGTTCCAATTTGAACCAAACTTGGCAGAATTGTTCCTTGAGTGACCCTTCTCAAAACTTGTTCTCAGATTTTTGATTCGTCAAAAAACGTGGCCGTGGCAGGGAGAAAGGGGCTTATCAGACTTAGAAGAATCATAAGAAAATTCTTTAAAAATCAACCATGGGGCCAATTTGAACCAGACTTTGCAGGGATGTGCTTTAAGCCATTCTTTTTAAAATTTGTTCACAAATATTTTCATTTGTAAAAAAATTGTGGCCGTGGCAGGGAGAAAGGGGCTTATCAGATTTAGAGAAATCATGAGAAAATTCTTTAAAATTAACCATTGGGCCTATTTGAAGCAGATTTTGCAGGAATGTTCTTTGAGGCTGTCTTTTCAAAATTGATTCACAAATTTTTACATTTGTCAAAAAATGAGGGCGTGGCAGAGACGAAGGGGCTTATCAGCCTTAGAGAAATCCTAAGAAAATTCTTTAAAAATCAACCAATGGGCCAATTTGAACCAAACTTGGCAGAATTGTTCCTTGAGTGACCCTCTTCAACATTTGTTCATAAATTTATAGTTTCGTCAAAAAAATGTGGGTGTGGCAGGGTGGGGCTTATCTAACCAAGAGAAATTGTTAAAAAAAATCTTCAAAAATCTTCTTCTCCTTAACCATAGGGCCAATTAAAACCAAATTTGGCAGGAATGTTCCTTGGGTTACCGTTCTTAAGAATTGTTCACAGATTTTTTATTCATCCAAAATTGTGGGCGTGGCAGGTCAACATTTACCGGACTTGGAGAAATCATAAGAAAATTCTTTAAAAATCAACCATTAGCCAAATTTGAACCACACTTGGCAGAAATGTTCCTTGGGTGACTCTTTTCAATTTTTTTTCTCAAATTTTTTATTCGTCAGAAAAAATTGGGCGTTGCTTATCGGACTTACAGAAATCCTACGAAAATTCTTTAAAAATCAACCATTGACCCAATTTGAAGCAGACTTCACAGAAATGTTCCTTGAGTGACCCTTTTCAAAATATGTTGGCAAATTTTGTATTGGTAAAAAAAAGTGGGCATGGCAGGGCATGGCTTATCAGACTTAGAGAAATCATAAGAAATTTCTTTAAAAATCAAGCATAGGGTCAATTTGAAACAAATTTGGCAATGATGTTCCTTGAGTGACCCTCTTCAAAATTTGTTTGTAAATTTTTGATTCGTCAAAAAAAGTGGGTGTGTCTTAAACTTCTTTCAGGTGAGCAATATAGGGCCATTCTGGCCCTCTTGTTTTAATTTGTTATTTATAAGCGAAACATATGCCTTCAAAGTTGAGACAGAAATTACAAATTCTGTATAAATCTGAACTGTTGTCCACAACAATTTGTTTAATTTTAACACAAAAATATATATTTCTCGTAAACGGTTCAATATTTTGGCTTGAAATTTTTTAGAATTTTCATAAGAAAACATGCTCTTTCAGATAGAATAAGAGTAAATTTATGTAAAAATAATTCTGAAATGTCACTTTAAAGTGAAAGGATTCAAGTGAACTGATTGAGGTGTACAAAATGTATGCATGCTTTTGAAAAAAAAAAGAAATAAATGTTGAAAGTAAAACTATTTAACTAAAAGCGCTACAGGGATTCGAACCACGGACATATGGTTCACAGAAAAGTCGCCTTACACACTAGGCCACTATTATTCGTTGGTTATTGCGAAGTGTATAACAGTACTTATACAGATTATAGTCCCGATGTAGAAAATACAGAAAGACCCGAATATTAACGGAATATGCAAGGAGTCTCAGTTCAATCTGGTCAAACAATAACCCGGGACAACTTAATTTTCGTTAATTTTCGCAAAGTACGTTAGTTGAGCGTCTTAACAAAATAAAGCCGAAGTAGGGTCATTACATATGCAGATGTCCCGGGTTAATCTTGTTGGACAATATTGTCCACCCAAATTAACCCGGGACAACTTTATTTTCGTGTGCAATGTCCGCTAGTTGAGCGTCTTAACAAAACATTGCCGAAGTTGGGTCATTACATATGCAGATGTCCCGGGTTAATCTTGCTGGACAATATTTGTGTTGTTAGATTCATGTGGTTCTGTAATTGGTATTTGTCATTTAGATTTAAGCATTATCATATCTGAAACTTCTGTTTCATGTTTCTAGACATTGTTTTTGAATGGTGTGAAACGAAAATTTTAGTGATTTGAAATAAAACATATAAAAAGATTATGTCGTCACTTTTTAACGAAAACCTCGTAACTGCAGCTTGATTTATGCTGCAGTCACGAGGTTTTCGTTGAAAAGCAGCGATATATCATAATCAAGCACTATAAGATAAAAGGAAAGGGAACTACTCCATTTCTACACATCACACTTGGTAAAGTTATATCCCTTGCTAACTTTGGTTAATAGACAAAGTCATGTCGATGGCAAATCCTTTCCAAAACGACAATATTTTGACATCTCCAATTTGAAAGGTAATTACAATCGATAGAGCTAGTAAATCACATTCCTATCCTTTAAAATATTTTGTATCAGGAGGAAAAGCACGAACGGAAATGAATAAAAATCAGAAAATCAACATATAATTAAAATAATTATGCCCCCTTTCGAAGAAAATGGGGGTTTATTGTTTGCAAGTGTCGGTCGGTCTGTGGGTCGGTCGGTCGGAAGGTTGGTTGGTCCTTCGGTCGGTCCGTAGACCAAACCTTGTCCGAAGCATAACTCGAAAAGTACTAAGGGTAGAATCATGAAACTTCATAGGTGGATAGATCTCATTATGGAGAGGTGCAGTGCACAAAAAGCGTTACTCTGCCGATCATAATTTTGGAGTTATTGCCCTTTGTTTAATTTCAAATTATTTTTTGTCCGGAGCATAATTCAAACACTATGCAAGGTAGAATCATGAAACTTCATTGGTGGATAGATCTCATTATGGAGATGTGCAGTGCACAAAAAGCGTTACTCTGCCGGTCATAGTTTTTAGCTCACCTGAGCACGAAGTGCTCAAGTTGAGCTATTGTGGTCACTCAATGTCTGTCCGTCCGTCTGTCCGTCCGTCCGTCTGTCTGTCCGTCTGTCAACAATTTGGTGTTTACACTCTAGCATCCACAAAAGTTGGCCAATCTTGATCAAACTTGGTCAAAGCAAGTATGGGCATAAGTTATCGGATGAGTTCGATTATGGGCCTGATCGGACCAGAAAGTGCTGAGTTATCTGCCCTTGAATGCCAAAAAATGCTGTTAATAACTTTGTTTACACTTTAGCATCTACAATTATTGATCAATCAAGACAAAACTTGGATATAATGTTGGAGACCATAAGATTTCGGATGAGTTCGATTTTCTGTCTAATCTGACCAGAAAGATGAGAGTAATGTGCCCTTGAATTTGACAAAATTGCCGTTTTCGGCTGTTTTCGACATTGTTTACACTCTAGAATCTACAATTATTGATCGAGCAACACAAAGCTTGGACACATTATTGGGGACCATAAGATTTCAAATGAGTTCGATTTTCATTCTGATCTGTTCAGAACGTCGAGAGTTATATGCCCTTGAAATTGACAAAATTGCCGTTTTTGACTGTTTTCGACCTTGTTTACTCTCTAGAATCTACAAATATTGACCATTCAAGACAAAACTTGGACACAATATTGGAGACCATAAGATCTCTGATGAGTTCGATTGTCTGTCTGATCAGAAAGACGAGAGTTATGTGCCCTTGAATTTGACAAAATTGCCGTTTTCGGCTGTTTTCGACCTTGTTTACACTCTAGAATCTATAATTATTGATCAAGCAAGACAAAACATGGAGACATTGTTGGGGACTATAAATTTTCGGATGATTTTGATTTTCAGTCTAATCTGTTTAGAAAGTCGAGAGTTATGGGCCCTTGAATTTGACAGAGTTGCCGTTTCTGACTGTTTTCGTTCGACCTTGTTTACATTCTAGAATCTACAATTATTGACCAATTAAGACAAAATTTGGACACAATGTTGGAGACCATAAGATTTCAAATGAGTATGATTTTTGGTCTGATTGATTTAAAAATTCGAGAGTTATGTGCCCTTGAATTTGACAAAAAAGCTGTTTTTGACTGTTTTCGACCCTGTTTACACTATAGAATCTACAATTATTGATCAACCAAGACAAAACTTTGACACTATGCTGCTGATTATAAGACCTTGCATGAGCTGAATTTTACTGCAATCAAATGAGAAAGTGTTCAGTCATGCATGTGCCCTTGAATCTGACAAAATTGCTGTTTCGACTCTAACAACCACAAATAATGAACAATCAAGACGAAATTTGGATTATGATGTTAATAAAGATAAGATCTTGGATAAATGAATTTAAGAATAATTAGAATAGAATTTGCTCAGTTATCTGCCTTTCAAATTTTACTCTAAACACCTCAAATAGTGACTAATCAAGACAAAACTTGACAAAATGTTATTGACCATAAGTTTGTTTTCAGTCTTAAGGTCTTAAATATCAATTGAATTGAACAAAACAGTGACCCATATCATCTTAGTTCATGTGAGCGATATAGGACCATCATGGTCCTCTTGTTAAGTTATTGCCCTTTGTTAATTTTCAAACCTAATTATTGTCCGGAGTTTAACTCAAAAAGTATGTAAGGTAGAGTTATGAAACTTATAGGTGGATAGATCTCATTAAAAAGAGGTACAGTGCACAACAACCCTTACTTTCTGACATATTGCCCCCCCCCCCCCTCCACATTTTTCCTTTTCAAGAATTAATGTATTACTTTATTTTTATATTAGCCCCCTTTGTAAGTGTAAGGGATATCATTAAAAACACTTTCAAATATGCATTCTTGCACCCTATTTTTTCAAAATTTTGTTATTTTTGTCATACAATACTTAAGGACAGATCCTCTAGTTGTTACTGCGCAACTTACTGCGCATATCCTAAATAACGAAATAAAGGTGTTTCAGTAATTGGCCTTTTCAGCAAATGTATTTTTACATTTAGTTAATGTTTGGTTGATAAATGAATAAGACCCTTTTCGGTTATTTCCATTTTCTCTGTTTGGTCAATTAAAGTGTATATAATAGTACTCGGATGGTACATTTCGCTTTCTGTTACGCGTTCAACATGTGGCGTTAGCGATATGAAACAGAACAACAAATGCAAAGTGGCTTCTTTATGAGCTAGTCCGCTTTAGATGGACACAAAAGACGACACTTTTTATTATCTAAAGCTGGTAATAAGGAAGAAAATGGACAAAAGTAGTGAAACAATTTCGGACAGAGCTGCAAAAAGTTAACCAAATTTTACTTATACCTAAGAAAAACGCTTGGTTTGATATATTTTTATGCCCCCTTTCGAAGAAAATGGGGGTATATTGTTTTGCAAGTGTCGGTCGGTCGGAAGGTCCGTCGGTCGGAAGGTCGGTCGGTCGGAAGGTCGGTCGGTCGGTCGGTTGGTCGGTCGGTCGGTCGGTCGGAACGTCGGTCGGTCGGTCCGTAGGTCGGTCGGTCTGTCCGTAGACCAAACCTTGTCCGGAGCATAACTCAAAAAGTATGTAAGGTAGAATCATGAAACTTCACAGGTGGATAGATCTCATTATGGAGAGGTGCAGTGCACAAGAACCGTAACTCTGCCGATCAATTTTTTTGAGTTATTGCCCTTTGTTGATTTTATAATTAGATTCTTGTCCGGAGCATAACTCAAAAAGTATGTAAGGTAGAATCATGAAACTTCACAGGTGGATAGATCTCATTAAGGAGAGGTGCAGTGCACAAGAACCGTAACTCTGCCGATCAAATTTTTGGAGTTATTGCCCTTTGTTGATTTTATAAATCGATTCTTGTCCGGAGCATAACTCAAAAAGTATTAAAGGTAGAATCATGAAACTTCACAGGTGGATAGATCTCATTACGGAGAGGTGCAGTGCACAAGAACCGTAACTCTGCTGATCAAATTTTTTGAGTTATTGCCCTTTGTTGATTTTCAAACTTGATTCTTGTCCGGAGCACAACTCAAAAAGTATGTAAGGTAGAATCATGAAACTTTACAGGTGGATAGATCTCATTATGGAGAGATGCTGTGCACAAGAACCATAACCTTGCCGATCAACTTCTTGGAGTTATTGCCCTTTGTTGATTTTTACACTTAATTCTTAACAATGCCTATATATCATGTATTTTTACACATACAGCCTTGATATCTCACACATAGATACCTCCTATCAACATCATTCACAATTGACCATGATCTTGGACCTTGTGACCTTGACCTTGGAGTTTGACCTACTTTAAAAAAAATAAACCGGGCATATATCTCATGACCTATTACACATACAGCCTTGATATCTCACACATGGACACCTCCTACCAAGACTTTTCACAATTGATCATGACCTTGGACCTTGTGACCTTGACATTGGAGTTTGACCTACTTTTTAAAAACTTTAACCTGGCCGATATATCATGTTCTTTTACACATACAGCCTTGATATTTGACACATGGAAACCTCCGACCAAGACCTATCACATATGACTATGACCTTGGACCTTGTGACACTGACCTTGGAGTTTGACCTTCTTAAAAAAACAAAACTGCGCCTATATCTCATGTGCTATTACACATACAGCCTTGATATTTCACACGTGAACACATCCTACAAAGACCTTTCACATTTGACAATGACCCTGGACCTTGTGACCTTGACCTTGGACTTTTACCTACTTTCATAAAAACTTTAAACTAGCTGATATATCATGTCCTTTTACACATACAGCCTTGATATTTGACACATGGACACCTACAACCAAGACCTTTCACATTTGACCATGACCTTGGACCTTGTGACCTTGACCTTGGTGTTTGACCTACTTTTATAATACATTAACCTGGCCTATATTTTATGTCATTTTACACATACAGCATTGATATTTTCACACATGGTCACTTCCAGCCAAGACATTTCACTTTTGACCATGACCTTGGACCTTGACCTTGAAGTTTGACCTACTTTTAAAAAATTTAAACTAGGCCTATATCTCATGTCCTGTTACCTATACAAACTCGATATTTTACACATGGACACCTCCTAGCAAGACCTTTCACATTTGACCATGACGTTGGCCTTTTTGACCTTTACCTTTGATTTTTACATACTTTTAGAAATTTTAACCTAGCTTTTATCTTATGTCCTATTACACCTACAGCCTTGATATTTCTCACATAGACACCTCCTACCAAGACCTTTCACATTTGACTATGACCTTGAATATTGCAACCTTGACCTTGGAGTTTGACCTACTTTTAAAAAGACTTACACCAGGCATATATATCATGTCCTTTTATACCTACAGCCTTGATACATGGACACCTCCAGCCAAGACCTTTCACATTTGACCATGACCTTGACCTTGGCATTTGGCCTACTTTTAAAAAATTTAACCTGGCCTATATTTCATTTACTTTTACATATACAGCCTTGATATTTCACACATAGACACCTCCTACCATGACCTTTCATATTTGACCATGACCTTGGACCTTGTTAACTTGACCTTGGACTTTGACCTACATCAAATGTAGGCCCTTGAGGGGGCATATATGTTTTACAAACATCTCTTGTTCTTTATTTTGTTTTTGTACGTATGACCAAGCTCATGTCTATACCAAAAAGGAAAAAAAATCTTACCGCTTGAATATTTTTTATTATCAGAAGCGTTGCGAAATTTCATCTACTTTTGAAAGAATGTTTTACTATAAATTTCAAAATCGTCACTAAATTTTCCCAAAGGGGGTGTTTCACGGATAGGGAAATTAACATGGGAGTCTGCCCACGCTTGGAATTTAATGAAAATTGGCTTGAAGTTAGTACACTAGATAACGGTTCATATTCATGAAATGTTTTGAATCAAACATTCCAAAAATCAATGTTCTAAGAATTTTAAGTTTTTACCGGAAAAAAAGAGGGTACCCTCAATAAAAGAGTGTGCACAAGTTCTGGTTTCTAGTTTCATGGCCAAGTGTATTCTAAAAATGTTGTCCCGTAGTCCCTGATCAAGTATGATACAAAAATACTTTATAGTTCTTTATAAAAATATTTTATATCAGATGATGTTAGGGGCCAATGCAAAAAATCATAGTTTGTAAATAATTTAAACAAATTCAGCAAAAAAATTACCAAGTTCCGTTTTTTGTCATGATTGGAAAATCATGTGAAAGTTGTCCACAAATATCCTGACGATTATCGTGAAATATCAAGAAAAAATAAAGCTGGTAACATGTTGTTTTTTGAATTCCTATCTGAATGGTATGCATTTCCAAGAATGGTCAAAGTCGATATTTTTTTAAAATGTATTTTTCAAATGTTTTGTTCATATTTGCTGGTTATTTTAGTTTACACAAGGGCAAATCAAGGTGTAAAATTTGTTTTCAGCCTTTTCCCGTCGTCTATCCATGTGTCTGTCTGTCTCTTGACATTTTCTTAAAAACATCTTTTCTCCCAATCTAATCTGTATATCTTTATGAAATTTGGTAAAAAATAGCATTGGCTAAAGGCCCTGCTTCTCAGAATGTATTTCTGTTATAAACTACGGTTGTTGTGGCGGCACAAAATAGGCAATATGTAATATTATGAAAACAATTTTTATAGAAAAAATACATGGCCATGAGATTTCAAATTTAGTATATAAGTTTACTATGGGGAGTACTAACAGGTTGCTTAAAATATTTTTGCCTAGAGTCACATTTTGTCTTGTCCCAAGCGTACCCTTTTTAACAAAAAAGAGAAAATCTATATTAAAAAATCCCCTTCGAAGATTATAGTCAGCCATGATTCAGGAAGGTTAACAACAAGGGTTCTGTACGGATCTTTGAAAATATGAAAAAGCAAATCAGAAAGAGTACCGAATTCTCTGATGGTATTTGCTTATCACGCACAAGCGAAATTGTTGTTGAAATGCACCAGAAATAGATAATCAAGCACCCAATTGACTTTTAAGGACTTTTTGTGGCTAAATCCCTTATTAACCATAAGACATCATAGAAATGTGTATAATTATGTATCAACACAGGTTAAGCTATGAAAAATAATTTTCAGAAATAATTGCACCCTGATGTACCCCAATAGGGAAACGTTTTGAAATAAATAAGGACAATTTCAACTGTGAAATTGAAAAGAAGATAATGTTGTAACTCTCTTTTATTGAATCCTATGCACCCTTTCATATTTCCTTAGTGCATCAGTGGCTCTTAGAGTTAAAACATTACTTTACTTTTACCTTGAAAAGGGAACATTGGGTACTATACCGTACAGGTTCTAGAAGCCTTTCCATTTCATAACATAAGACTTGAACATTTTTGCATGTTGCAGTGTCACTAATGATGGTACATAGGCAATATGATCAAATGGTAAAGAAAAATGGCAATGTGTACATGTATGGATATTTTCGCTTCCATAGATGTAATTTTGCAAATAAAAATGATATTTATTTTCAATCAATATATTTTTCAATGACTATTTTGAAGATGAACAATGCTTTATGGTTGAACTGTATGCTACAGTTGATTTTACTAAATACAAAAATGTTTTTAGGAGCAAAATCAAATTTTGACTGAATACAAGTTTTGGACTAAGATATCACCTCCATCAATGATATGTACCAAATGACACTGTTATAGGTTTTAGATTTCCATGTAATTTAGGTCAAAGTAAGCAGTAATTTGTAGCATGTTTTTGTGATAAAATGGTATTTTGACAAAGACTCCAACAAACTTAACTTTGTAATTCAATTTTGCTCTGTTCGCTAATTTCACAGAAGAATATGCAATTTCTAAGGATTATTTCAATAAAAAAACAGAAACAATAATTTCCTGGAATACTTTTCTTGTATAAATGTAATGCCTAGAGTGTCTCGGAGCAAAGCCACTTGAAAGATCCAGAAAAAACATAAAACTAAAGTTGAGGGACACATGAAATTGGGGGCATGTTTCATGTCAAAGTGGGAATAAGTCAAGGCGGCTTTTCTGTTTCTAGTTTTGGTTATCTAAGATACTAATTGCAGTTACATAGCTTGTTTATGGTCCTTTATCACTATGCACAGTTTAAAGAAAATTCGTGCATGGGCAGTTTTGAAACACCCCCTTAATACTCATTTAGACAGAATAAAACATTTTGAACACAATAAAGACTTATTTATGTAATCCTAGTCGTTTCGAACACCTTTTTTGTGGGTATTTTAGTGACACCTCATTTTTACAATTTTAGACAAGAGTAGTTTCCCTTGAACTCCAATAACTTTTTAAATCTATAGTTTTTAGCTCCACTGGCCTTTCAGGCCAGCGGGCTATTGTCATGGCGGTGTGTCTGTCGTGCGTGCGTCCGTGCGTGCGTCCGTGCGTCCGTAATTTTTAGCTCACCTGAGCACGATAGTGCTCATGGTGAGGTATTGTGATACCGCTGTGTCCGTCGTGCGTCGTCCGTCGTCCGTCGTGCGTCAACCTTTGGCTTGTGTGCACTCTAGAGGCCACATTTTTTGCCCAATCAACCTGAAATTTGCTCAGAATGATTGTCTTGATGAAATCTCGGACAAGTTCGAAATTGGGTCATCTGGGGTCAAAAACTAGGTCACGGGGTCAAATCTTAGAAAAACCTTGTGTGCACTCTAGAGGCCACAATTTTTGCCCAATCAATCTGAAATTTGCTCAGAATGATTGTCTTGATAAAATCTCTGACAAGTTTGAAATTGGGTCATCTGGGGTCAAAAACTAGGTCACGGGGTCAAATCTTAGAAAAACCTTGTGTGCACTCTAGAGGCCACACTTTTTGCCCAATCAACCTGAAATTTGCTCAGAATAATTGTCTTGATAAAATCTTGGACAAGCTCGAAATTGGGTCATCTGGGGTCAAAAACTAGGTCACGGGGTCAAATCTTAGAAAAACCTTGTGTGCACTCTAGAGGCCACATTTTTTTACCAATCAACCTGAAATTTACTCAGAATGATTGTCTTGATAAAATTTCGAACAAGTTTGAAATTGGGTCATCTGGGGTCAAAAACTAGGTCACAGGGTCAAATCTTAGAAATACCTTGTGTGCACTCTAGAGGCCACATTTTTTGCCCAATCAACCTGAAAATTGATCAGAATGATTGTCTTGATCAGTTCTCGGACAAGATCGAAATTGGGTCATCTGGGGTCATAAACTAGGTCATGAGGTAAAATCTTTGTAAAACCTTGTGTGCATTCTAGAGGTCACATTTTTTGTCCAATCAACCTGAAAATTGGTATACAAAAAAGTTATATTATATCAGGTGAGCTCTTCAAGGCCAATGGCCCTCTTGTTTTTTTTAAATTTCAAACATGATCACACTGTTACAATCTGAGTTATGTGACATTGAAATTGACAAAATTGCAGTTTTCGACACTATTTCCACTCTTGAAGCCACGAATATTGATTAATATAGTGACCATAAGATCTTGCATGTGTTTAATTTTCGATTTGATTTTAAATATACATGCTGAATTATGTGTCCTTGAATTTGGCAAAGTCACAGTTTTCAATTTTATTATCGCTCTAATATCCCTAAAATACGAGGGTTGTTTGATAAATTTGCGGAATAGCGAACAATTTTCGCGCCAATTTGTGCTAAAAATAAATTTCTAATGGGAAACCCCCCAACAACGTTTGCCGGGTACCAGTCTAATATTTTGTTTATCGGTCATGAATCGGACAATTTTTTCGTAACAGTGTTAGCAAAAAAATATTATTTTCAAGCGAGATATAAGTCGATCATAGATAATGCAGGCGGGAACTAAAACTACGAAACATTGCGCATATGCAACATGCAAGATTGCTTCCAGAGACGGAGACAGACCAGAAATGACAAACGTTTTTTCTTGAGATTCCTCAGTAGCTTAACCAGAAAAAACATCGAAAAGTCTGAAAGTAAAGTAGCTATGATCATGAAACTTCTCGGGTAGATAGATCTCACCAAGGCAAAGTGCACCGCACAAGGAGCATAACTCTACCTTGCTTATTTTTTGAGATATTGTCCTTTGTTGTAGGCCTACATAGTGAAAGCCTTCGGGGATATCAAATCACATTTGAAGCGACAAATTCTAGTTTTTTCTATATTAACCATTTCCCAAAACAAGACCGGTTTTGACGTCCCCAACAGAAAATTCTTGGGAAAACATTGAGGCAAAAGAAGAAAATGATGATCGACCAAATTGAAGAGGCCTGCTTAGCAGACAAGAATAGTGTGAATAACTTCTTTGGATATTGATGATCATTCTTCTTTTGTCTCAATATTTTCTCTGAGATAAAACACTAAAAGTATTCACATCCGTTTTATCATCTGCAGACTTTTTTCAATTTGGCCAAACATGACATTTTGTCGTTTTGGAAAGGGTAAGCTAGTACGCACGAGCGACACGACGAAGCCAAGGCAGGTCCGTATGTGTAAACATTACTTGTTTTAAAACTGCTTATTTCATAGTTACCGATCTTAAAAAGTACACGACAGTGCAGCAACCTTCTTAACTCTGAATTAGAATGTTTCTCAACAAACGATTACAGCAATCCAGCTCTTAAAACGTCATCTTCGGCAAATTGAACGTGGAAAAACTTCGCGAGATCCACAGCCATATTTGTACGATAGGAGATTTCCAATTTATTTTTTAGACCAGTGAGGCGTGACGATGACGTATTTGTTTAACAGAAAAACCGAACGCTATTAATCTGTAATTCAAAATTGTGATTAAATATTGAATTCAAATCTCTTTCGCGATAAACCTTAACTATTCGTTGCTAAAATGCAGAATATGACCAAAATACATCTACAAATAATTTCTACAGATAGGCTACCATTAAATAAGGCCATGTCTTGCAAGTTGCCTTAGGCCAGAGCGTCACGTAACGTCACGCCGCCGTAATTGACGTTAGGTATGTGAAAATCAGAATTGAGCTACCCGTTGACTATTTCAATGGGGAGAATCACGTGATTGACAATGATATTATACACGAAAAAATGGCGACGAAATGACCGCTTCGGCGTGAAAATTCAAACTTTAGAAAGGTATGTATTCAATCTACTTAGCTTCTCAGACAAACCACCTATCCTAAAGTACCCGCTATTGTCTAAGGTTTTCACAGATACACAACTTTCACCTATCCGTTAGCTGTATGTAGAGTACACTTAAAGAATATTTTCGAAATTGCGAAAATTTTGGCTGTGTGTTAAGCACGTCGCACCATAATTTCAGCTTTATTTCTCACCCAAAGAACTCTCTGTTCACACGGCATATTTCCAGACCATTTTTTATCGATGACATTTCATTCTAGTCCATTTAAAAGGTCCATGTTGTCTTCGTTAAGCGTATTTACGAAAAAGATGTTAAACACACGTACATTGCTGTAGTGTTTGGCACGCCGAATTCTTGTGAGTGTAATGTTAAACACGCACACAATTGCTCGTGTAAGTTATGGATAGTAAGGATATTGGACAAACTTATTGTATACTTATGACCCAACCCGATTGAAATCCGGTGTTAACTCACAGTAACATGTGACAGACATCTTAAGGGGTAATCTGTTATCAACTTGGAAAAAAACGAAAATGCTCTAACTAATTAAATCTCCTGTTATATATAATTTTCCATAATAAATACGTGTAAACACAATGATTCTGAACTGAAATGTGATGTCTCCGTTTCCTAGTTTACGGTTAAAATCGTTTTGAGAGTATTGAAATTGTTTATTTAATTGGCCAGAAGAAAATATTGTAGAAGATGACCCTTTATTTGTCCCTGTCAGTTTTTTTTCAGATAATTACATCATAAACAAGGTTTTACATGAAACTATAATTATGTTACTTTCATGCCAGAAACCAGATTTTGAGTGGATTGTTCATAATCTTTATGTCAAATTTTGATAAAACGGTTACCTTTTTATCTGCTTTTAACATATACCTTTGATTTGCTTCTTTTTTTCAATTGACTCGAAAGAAGTCCCGGCTTTCATTACACAAGTCAAAAGTCTAGAATCAAAAGGAAGCACGCAAGGCCCTCAAAATCGGAAACTCAGATAAAACAAAAACATTATAAATCTCCATTGTACCGGGCTTCACCTAGTAAATCACCGTTAGATAGTGCTTTACTATTGAACAAATGTTTAAAAAGGTCCTGGCAAGAACCCAGTTAGTATACAATTCAAAATCAGATGAAATCAATTCGTATAATCCCAATCATTTTAATTTACATTTATATTCGAAAGTCAACATTATAATTTCAGGTGCAGGAAACATGATGATGAAAGAAAGATACAAATGTAGTATAAATTTGTGAAAATTCATTACTCCTGGCATGTGACCTGCGATTACATCAGAGGGATCACAGAGGGGAGTCAAACGTGACATGCCACATGTGTTCTTTTATAACAAATTACAGAAACATCAGGAAAGATCACCTTAATATCCATGAAGGTGGAAAAGAGTATGTGTGTGATTGTGGTAAAACTCTAATTTACAGGTCCAATATCCATTGCCACAAGAAGAATTTCAATATATCTACTAGTAAAAGAGCTTGAATGACTTTCTCAAAAGGATGGGTTGCAACAATGGATCAATAATTAGATTTTCGTTAAAATCTGTGGATTGATTTGGTTACAACCTTTACATACCATATTTTACTTGCTTGTGTAAAAATCTGATTAGGGCTTTTTTCGGAGTTTTTTACAAGAAATCATAATAATTTATACAGAAAAAAGGCTGTAGAGATGGTTTCGTAAATTGAGTACTTCAAAAATAAGCAAAATCTGAGATTGGCAGAAGAAACGAATACAGAAATTTAAAAAAACACAAACAACTGATATATGACAAATGGCTCGTAAAAATATCCTGTCCTTGGTCTATTGAAAGTACATGCAAAATTTCATTTTGATATGATCGATACAGAAAAAGGGATTTAACTTCAAAGTAAAAATTTGCTTCACATTTCATTTTACCCCACCCACTTTGTCAACCATTATCTATAATTTTCAGATTTTTTTACACACAATATAAGATACTATGTAACACCACCGTAAAATAGGAAACGAGAATATCACATTTCAGTTCGAAATCATTTTGTTTGTACGTATTTGTCATGGAGAATTATATATAACAAGAGCTTTAATTAGTTAGAGCAATAATGTTATAGCCGATTTCGTTTTTCCAAGTTTTTAAAATATTACCCCTTACGATGTCTGTCATTTGTTTGAACTTTCTGTAAGTTAACAACATATTTCTATCAGATTGGGTTATGAATATGAATAAACAACAAATTCGTCCAATATCCTAGGCTTCGCTAGTACATGAGCAAGTGTGTGTGTGTTTAACATCACACTCACAAGAATTCAGCGTGCCAAACACTACAGCACTGCTCGTGTGTTTAACATCTTTTTCGTAAATACGCTTAACGAAGACAACACGGACCTTGTAAATGGACTAGAATGAAATGTCACCGATAAAAAATGGTCTGGAAATATGTACTGTGAACAGAGAGTTCTTTGGGTAAGAAATAAAACTGTAAATATGATGCGACGTGCTTAACAAACATCCAGAATTTTCGCAATTTCGGAAATATTCTTTAAGTGTTCTCTAAATACAACGAATGGATAGGGGAAAGTTGGGTGTCTGTGAAAACCTTAGACAATAGCGGGTACTTTAGGATAGGTGGTTTGTCTCAGAAGCTACGTAGATTGAATACATATGTTTCTAAAGAGTGAATTTTCACGCCGAAGCGGTCATTTCGTCGCCATTTTTTCGTGTCCAATACCATTGTCAGTCACGTGATTCTCCCCATTGTGTTTAAATATAGTCTCAAGCAGCAGCTTTAAAGTTCCTGTGTTTGCGGTTCCACACTGATTAAATGTCTTCTTTACTCAGTCAATGGTGAATGACATGATTAACTTCTAGCGATTTTCTTTAGATCGTCGGAAGTTTCGATATGCTGGCGCACGAACAATGACATTAGTTTCGTAATGTGTAGAGTTTCGTACTGTCTAGGAGATGGTGTTGCCTATGGTCTACATACACATATATTTCTTTCTTTGTTTCGGGATCTTGGTAACGAAGACGCATTTCGACAGTCGTAACAACTTTATCTAAGGGAATGTAGCACCCAGACTCATAGTGCATCAGAAAATCACAAGAAGAGTTAGAAGACTGATTCTGACTGAATATGATTCTGCTTGTCGACGTCTCGTATAAACGACAAGCCAAACTACCGAAAGCGGTTGACATAATTATCCAACTTCTGTAAAAATACGATATGCGACATAATTCGAAAGAGAAAACTTCACAGCAATAGCCCGTAAGGTCTAGCTCGTACCCGCCCTGACAAGCTTCCCTTTACTAGCACTTGTACCCTGACTGATCGAATGGTCTGGACTACCCGGACAGTCATCATTATGTGTCCATATTTTGTCTTTCTTTAAGCGTCCCACGTCATTTCAATGCAAATGCTTTTCCACATATCGACAAATTTATCGACTTGCCAAGTATCTGTACGCAATTACTCTAACCAAACACGAAACTTTACGACGGCGCGCCATCAGGTCATCAGATGACGTCAACTTTCTTCGATGATTTGCGTACGACATGCTCTTGAAAACGCTGTATTCATGTCAACTTTTGAAATTAAAACGGCAAATTTTCAGAAAATGACTACACAATGTCAACCAAAGGTAAGCTTAATTTACATGGTTCTTGGGCGCACGGTTATGGTGCTCCGGGACGGTTTTCATTTACACAATTATTTCAAAACTGACCAAAGGCAACGTCGCGTATATCGTTTGCTATGGAGAAAGAAAAAAGTACGTTAGAGTGGATAAATTCTATTGTCTATCCTCAAATGCATTACATGATTTTTATACTTGTATGTAATTTCATTATTTTTGAACACGAAATAAAAAAATGAGAAACAAATTCCGCGAATTTATCAAACAACCCTCGAATTAGTCAATCATTTACTTTCTTTTTGCATTGACCACATGATTGCTGCTTTTGACTTCGTTTTTGCTGTAAGAACCACAAGTTTTCAAAAATCTAGTCAAAAGTTTTTAAAAGAAATTCAGGCCTGTGGAGCGACTCAAGACCTTCAGGTCTTTCTAGTTAAGACATTTTTTTTACTTCTCATATATTTAAGTATCAGTACAGAAAAAATAAAAGAAATCTTACAGTAGGAAATAAATGGATGATCTGTCCTTAAAGGGACGTAACTGGTTATTTTAGCTCACCTGAGCACAACGTGCTCAAACAAATGTGAGCTTTTGTGATCATTGAATGTCTGGCGTGTGTCGTGTGTCGTCAACAATTATTTCGTTAGCACTCTAGAGGCCACAATTTTGGCCCAATCTTTCTGACACTTAGTCAGAATGTTTGTCTAATCATAAGGATGAACCCTATTGAAAATGGGAACATTACGTCTAATATCACGGGAAAAGGGGCCTTAAAGACAAACTCCCTGTTAGCACTATAGAGGCCACAATCTTGGTCCAATCTTTTTGAAACTTGGTCAGAGTGTTTGTCTTATCATAAGCATGAACCCTATTGAAAATGGGAACATTCTGTCTGATATCACGGGAAAAGGGGTCTTTAAGACAAAATCCTTGTAAGTACTATAGAGGCAACAATTTTGGTCCAATCTTCCTGAAACTTGGTCAGAATGTTTGTTTTGTCAAGCATGAACCCTGTTGATAATGGGAACATTTTGTCGGATATCACGGGAAAAGGGGCATTAAAGACAAAATCCTTGTTAGCACTCTAGAGGCCACAATTTTGGTTCAATTTTCCTGAAACTTGATTAGAATCTTTGTCTTGTCATATGGATGAATCCTATAGAAAATGGGAACATTCCGTCTGATATCACGGGAAAAGGGGCCTTTAAGACAAAATCCTTGTTAGCACTCTAGAGGCCACAATTTTGGTCCAATCTTCCTGAAACGTAGTTAGAATGTTTGTCTTGTCATAAGAATGAACTCTATTGAAAATGGGAACATCTTGTCTGATATCACGGGAAAAGGAGCCTTAAAGACAAAAACCCTTGTTAGCACTGTAGAGGCCACAATTTTCGTTCAATCTTACTGAAACTTTATCAAAATGTTTGTCTTGTCATATGAATGAATCCTATTAAAAGTGGGAACATTCCCACTGATATCACGGAAAAAGGGGCCTTAAAGACAAAATCCTTGTTAGCACTCTAGAGGCCACAATTTTGGTCCAATCTTCCTGAAACTTGGTCAGAATATTTGTCTTGTCATGTGGATAAACCCTTAAAAAATGGGAATATTCCGTCTGATATCATGGGAAAAGGGGCTTTAAAGACAAAATTCTTGTTAACACTCTAGAGGCCACAATTTTGGTCCAATCTTCCTGAAACTTGGTCAGAATGTTTGTCTCTATTAAAAATGAACCCTGTTGAAAATGGGAATATTCCGTCTGATATCACGGGAAAGGGGCCTTGATGACAAAATCCTTTTTAGCACGCTAGACGCCATATTTTTGTCCTTATCTTCATCAAACTTTTTCAGAATGTTTGTCTAGTCACAAGGATGAACTCTATTGAAAATAGAAATGTTACGTTGGATGTCATAGGAAAAGGGGCCTTAATGACAAGATCCTTGTTAACACACCAAAGGCCACAACTTTTGCCCAATTGTCTTGAAACTTAGTCCGGGCGTTTGTCTGGTCATTAAGATGAACCCTATTGAAAATAGGAACAATCTTTATGATGTTACGGGAAAAGGGGCCTTACTGACAAAATCCTTTTTAGCACTCCATAGGGTACAATTTTGGCCCAATCTTTGTGAATTTTGGCCTGAATGTTTGTCAAGTCACAAGAATGATTTCTATTGAAAATGGCATTGTTCCGTTGGCTGTCACAGGAAAAGGGACCTTAATAACAAAATTCTTGTTAACACTCTAGAGGCCACAATTTTTTATTAGTCTTTATGAAACTTCATCAGAATGTTTGTCTAGTCACAAGAATGATCCCTATCAAATATGGGACTGCTCTGTTTGATATCACGGGAAAAGGGACCTTTAAGACAAAATCCTTGTTAGCAATGTAGAGGCTACAATTTTTGCCCTATCTTCAAGAAACTTTATCAGAATCTTTGCCTAGTCACAAGGATGAACCCTATCAAATATGAAAATGTTCTGTTGGATGGGAAAAAGGGCCTTAATGACAAAATCCTTGTTAGCACTCTAGGGACTACAATTTGGTCCAATCTTCACGAAATTTTACAAGGATGATCTCTATCACAAATGGGAATGTTCCGATAGATATCACAGGAAAAGGGCCATATGAGCTACATTTGTCTTGTTTCTTCAATAACCACAAATAGTGACCAATCAAAACAAAACTTGGACACAATGTTGGTGACCATAAGTTTGTTTTCAGTCTTAAAGTCACTACTAATTGATTGAATGAAACTGTGGGTCATAGTTATCAATTTGGTTCAGGTGAGCGATTAAGGACCATCATGGTCCTTTTGTTTTTATCAAATTGTTATGAGTTATAGGAATATTTTATAAAACTCGTTTATAGAGAAATTTTATATCCATATCTGTCTCTGGGTTTTGTGATTCCCAATATAGCTTGTTATAACTCACAAAAAATGAACTGGCAGAGCAATGCTTGCTATTAGCAAGCTTTGAATATTTGTTCACAAGAAATCACTAAGGGCTGGACCTGTTGTCTTTGGACATGTTGTCCTAATACAACATTCTCGTTTGTTTTAAGCATTATGCAAGGTAGAATAATGAAATCTCATAAGTGGATGGAATTCATTTAAGATATCTGCAAGAACAGTAACTTTGTAATTGCCCAAATTTGATTACTAGTATCATCCTTGATAAAATTCTATTGTACCTTTGTACTCAGCTTCATTTATTTGATGACATATATTATTACAAACATCTCTTGTATTATCTAGTTATTATTTATCAAGAAAAGATAAAAAGTTAGAATGAATGTTTACAAATGCACGTTTGTTCATTTCACAGATACTACACCCTCAACCTATGGGTATCCAGTGCCGTCTGCAATACCACCCCACCTCTCTCAATATGGTTACTCTGCTAGCAGCCCCAGGCCAGGCTCTGCATACGCTCCACAGATGCCAGGTCCCGGGTACTTCTCACAGACCAGCAAGCAAGCGGCGCCTTCGGCTGTGCAGACCCAGCCTCCTGTATATTCAGGCCAGAGTCCGCGAGGCGTGATGATGAATATAGCGGGAGCTGGCCCAGCTATCTCACCATTAATAGCCCCGAAGGTTTCAGCCGCCCCTGTCACGAGACCCGCAACAACAACCATGATGCTCTCTAATGCTGTAATGACATCCACGGTGGAAGCTCGTCCTAAACTAATCCCTGGATCTGTTGGTGTACCGACCCCCAAACCCAAGACTGTGGCATCCTCCATCCCGGTTCGGTCCACACCGTCGGCTGTAAGTCAGCAGGGTAAACCGGCCCAGTCTCCTGCTGTAGCTGGGGTACAAGGACAGTCTACGCATGGATCTATAGGACAGACAGTGTCTAGCATGCCTGTTGTCCCAACACCCAGTCTGTTT
Organism: Fragum sueziense; assembly: GCA_963680895.1. Classification (NCBI taxonomy): domain Eukaryota; kingdom Metazoa; phylum Mollusca; class Bivalvia; order Cardiida; family Cardiidae; genus Fragum; species Fragum sueziense. Next base: position 3,677,978 of record OY804603.1, read on the forward strand.
GGTCAGAACACGACTAACTCTGGTGTCACCTCTACCTTTAGTATATTAGGCCAGACCACACCTGGATCAGCGGCGTCCATGTTGAGTCAACAAGCAGATAAACAACAACAACAACAACAACCAACAACAGCTAGCACTACTCAAACCACTACACCCCCGAAAACTGTGTTTAAAGGATTTACTTTCGCATCAACACCAAAAATCACAGAACCAAAGCCTTATATGAAGACAACAGAGGAGAACAAGAGTAAAACCACTGCTAGTGATGCTCCCAAACAATTCTCTAGCTTCTCTTTCTCATGGGATAAAACTACTACGCCCAAAACAGCAACATCCAGTGCTAAACCAAGTCCAGCTGCCCCACAAACCACCCCACAGTCTCAAACAGGGTCGAGTGATTTTCTGTTTGGAAAGAACATCCCCCAGCCATCTTTTGGATCTCTGGCAGCCCAAAGTACAAAAGATTCAGTCTTCAAATCCATATCACAAGACATCGCAAGTCCATTCAGTGGATCTGGGTGTCCCGTCATTGGTAAATCCTCGTCTCCTCAACGTAGAGACACATGCACTGGCTGCGATGATCAAGTGGACGAATATGAACCACAGGTCTACTTTAAACCTGTCGTACCTTTACCTGATCTGATACAGGTGAAAACAGGTGAGGAAGAGGAGGAGAAGCTGTTTTCTGATAGGGCTAAACTCTTCCGATTCGATATGTACAGTAAACAATGGAAGGAGAGAGGTATAGGTGAACTGAAGATCCTGAAGCACAAACAGAAGAATCAGTACCGAGTGTTGATGCGTAGAGAACAGGTGTTGAAGCTGTGTGCCAATCACTTCATCAACGCGGACATTAAAATTACACAGATGACCTCATCTGATAGAGTATTGGTCTGGACCGCTGCCGATTTCTCGGAGGAAAAAATGAAACATGAGAAATTTGCTGCCAAATTTAAAATTGTAGATAATTCTGAAGAATTTAAGAGAGTTTTTGAGGAAATCCAAGATGGTTTAAAGAAGAATGAAAAGGACAATATATCCAGTAAAACTGATGCAGATATAGAAATAGTTAAAGTAGAAACAGCAACAAAAGAGCAGACCGCTAAAGCAAGACAATTTAAGCTCCCAGATCACTTTTACTTGTACGAGACATTACCAACCTGTCCTGGATGCCGGGGATGCGATGATAATTGGTCATTCGAGGCTGCATGGGCACCATGCGCGCAGGGAGAAGAAGATGAAGAAGAATATGATTCGGAAGATTATGAAGATGTCGATGATGATGATGATGATGATGATGATGATGATGATGATGATGATGAGGAGGAGGAGGAGGAGGAGGAGGAGGAAAATGAGGGTAAATTAGGATCAGACCGTAGCGCCAGATAAGAGGGGATGATGGCGTTTCAATGAAATATTTCATTAGCTCACCTGAGCACAAAGTGCTCGAGGCGAGCTATTGTGGTCACTCACCAGCCGTTGTCCGTCTGTCCGTCCGTCCGTCTGTCTGTCCGTCTGTCCGTCCGCGTCCGTCAACAATTTCTTCAAACATCTTCTTCTCCAAAACCAACAGGCCAATTTTGACCAAACTTGGCAGGAATGTTCCTTAAGTGACCATTCTCAAAACCTGTTCGCGGATTTTTGATTCGTCAAAAAATATTGGCGTGGCAGGGCGGGGCTTATAGGACTTAGAGAAATCCTAAGAAAATTCTTTAAAAATCAACCATTGGGCCAATTTGAACCAAACTTGGCGGAATTGTTCCTAGAGTGACCCTTCTCAAAACTTGTTCGCAGATTTTAGATTCGTCAAAAAACGTGGCCGTGGCAGGGAGAAAGCGGCTTATCAGAATAAGAGAAATCATAAGAAAATTCTTTAAAAATCAACCATCAGGCCAATTTGAAGCAAACTTGGCAGAATTGTTCCTTGAGTGACCCTTCTCAAAACTTGTTCGCAGACTTTTGATTCGTCAAAAAACGTGGCCGTGGCAGGGAGAAAGGGGCTTATCAGACTTAGAGAAATCATAAGAAAATTCTTTAAAAATCAACCATTGGGCCAATTTGAATCAGACTTTGTAGGGATGTGCCTTAAGCCATTCTTTTTAAAATTTGTTCACAAGTATTTTCATTTGTGAAAAATTGTGGCCGTGGCAGGGAGAAAGGGGCTTATAAGACTTAGAGAAATCATAAGAAAATTCTTTAAAAATTAACCATTGGGCCAATTTTAAGCAGACTTTGCAAGAATGTTCTTTGAGTCTCTCTTTTCAAAATTGATTCACAAATTTTTACAATTGTCAAAAAATGAGGGTGTGGCAGGGCGGAAGGAGCTTTTCGGCCTTAGAGAAATCATAAGAAAATTCTTTAACAAGAGGACCATGATGGTCCTATATCGCTCACCTGAACCTAAATGATATGAGCAACACTTTTGTTCAATTCAATTAATATTTATTACTTTAAGACTGAAAAAGAACTCATGGTCAATAAGGTTGTGAAAATCTAACTCATCCGAGATCTAAATTATGGTGCCAAACATTGTACAGGGCTCCAGATAAGAGGGGGTGGTGACTTTTCAAACTGCAATAATGCTGTCAGTGATCATCAAACCCTATGTTGTAGGTACTCATTTGTATCGTCTCGTCGAGACGATTCAAATGAGTACCCACAACATAGGATTTGAATTCGAAAAAACAATGTTAGTATGTCTTCACCTCCACTTATCTGTAGCCCTGATTGTATCCAAGGTTTTTCTTGATTGATAAATAATTGTAGATTCTAGAGTATAAACAAGGTCGAAAACAGCCGAAAACAACAATTTTGTCAAATTCAAGGGCACAAAACGCTCGACTTTCTGATCAGATCAGACTGAAAATCAAACTCATATGAGATCTTATGGTTCCCAACATTGTGTCCAAGTTTTGTATAGATTGATCAATAATTGTAGATTCTAGAATGTAAACAAGGTCGAAACCAGCCGAAAATGGCAATTTTGTCAAATTCAAGGGCACATAACTCTCAACATTCTCATCAGATCAGACTGAAAATCACACTCATCCAAGATCTTATAGTCCCCAACATTGTGTTCAAGTTTTGTCTTGATTGATAAATAATTGTAGATTCTAGAGTATAAACAAGGCCGAAAACAGCCATAAACAGCAATTTTATCAAATTTAAGGGCACATTGCTCTTGACTTTCTAATCAGATCAAACTGAAAATCGAAGTTACCTGAGATCTTATAGTCTCCAACATTGTGTCCAAGATTTGTGTTGATTGGTCAATAATTGTAGATTCTAGTGTGTAAACAAAGTCGAAAACAGTAAAAAACAGCAATTTTGTCAAATTCAAGGGCACATAACTCTTGACTTTCTGATTAGATCAGACTGAAAATCAAACTAATCCCAGATCTTATGGTCCAAAACATTGTGTCCAAGTTTTGTCTTGATTGAATAATAATTGTAGATTCTAGAGTGTAAAAAAGGTTGAAAACAGCCGAAAATGGCATTTTTGTCAAATTCAAGGGCACGTAACTCTTGACTTTCAGATCAGATCAGACTGAAAATCAAACTCATCTGAGATCTTATAGTCCCCAACATTGTGTCCAAGTTTTGTCTTGATTGACCCTTTCCTACACATTGGCGCTTTTGGATGCCCCACAAAATAAAGGCTTTGGAAAACATTGTGACAAGCAATTTCTTCATTACCCACAATGTTTTCTACCAAGAAAGACCAAAAAATGTTAAATTTTGTTCAATGGAACTTGTCGTCTGCAACACCTATGATTTTGGAGTAGGCTAAAATTTTGTTGTTTGGTAATGGGATGTGTAAATCTATTTATATCCTCTATCAAACTAGATAACTCTACTTATACTGAATAAAAGTAGTGTCAGAGTTCCTTCCCTTAGATTAACTCTTTTTTGGATACAGCAAAAAAGTGGCAATTTTGCCCAATTCAAGGGCACATAACTCTCATCTTTCTGGTCAGATCAGACTGAAAATTGACCTCATCTAAGATCTTATGGTCTCCAACATTATGTCCAAGTTTTGTCTTGATTGATCAATAATTGTAGATGCTAGAGTGTAAACAAACTTAAAAACAGCATTTTTTGACATTCAAGGGCAGATAACTCCGCACTTTCTGGTCCAATCAGGCCCATAATCGAACATGTCCGAGAACTTATGATCGTACTTGTTTTGGCCAAGTTTGATCAAGATTGAGTAACTTTTGTGGATGCTAGAGTGTAAACACCCCAAATGTTGACGGACGGACGGACGGACGGACGCCGGACAAAAAGTGACCACAATAACTCACCTCGAGCACTTCGTGCTCAGGTGAGCTAAAAACTGACCAATGGGCCAATTTGAACCAAACTTTGCAGAATTGTTCCTTGAGTGACCCTTTTCAACATTTGTTCATAAATTTAAAGTTTCGTCAAAAAATGTGGATGTGGCAGGGCAGGGCTTATCTAACCAAGAGAAATTGTTAAAAAATTCTTCAAAAATCTTCTTCTCCTTAACCATGGGGCCAATTAGAACCAAATTTGGCAGGAATGTTCCTTAGGTGACCCTTCTTAAGATTTGTTCGCGGATTTTTTATTCGTCAAAAATTGTGGGCGTGGCAAGTCAGCAATTATCAGACTTGGAGAAATCATAAGAAAATTCTTTAAAAATCAATCATTGGCCCAATTTGAACCAAACTTGGCAGAAATGTTCCTTTGGTGACTCTTTAAAAAATGTGAATTTTTGTTTCGTCTGAAAAAGTGGGCGTGGCAGTGCGTGGCTTATCAGACTTAGAGAAATCATAAGAAAATTCTTTAAAAATCAAGCATTGGGTCAATTTGAAACAAATTTGGCAACAATGTTCCTTGAGTGACCCTTTTCAAAGTATGTTTGCAAATTTTTGATTCGTCAAAAAAGTGGGCGTGTCTTTAAACTTCTTTCAGGTGAGCGATATAGGGCCACTCTGGCCCTCTTGTTTATTGTTCACCGAGACGATTCAAATGAGTACCCACAACTATGGTTTGGAATTGAAATAATAATTTGAATGTCTTCACCCCCACTTGTCTGTAGCCTTGATCAGAGTTATGGTTAACTCATTACCAGACGGCAAAACTTTTAGACTTTTCCAAATTCAAATTTGTTGCAGACGACAAAAGCAAGCGCGTTGAATTTTTTGTGTAGCAAACTGTGTGGAAAATGATGAAGTTTATTTTCGCATGCAATTTCTTCATTTTCCTTGATGTTTTCAAAGCTTTAATCTTGAAGGGCGTCAAAAAGGGTCACGCGGTAATAGGTTAGGTATTTTTATGCTAAGTAGAAATTCTTATCAATTTTCTTAAACTCGCTCACAAGGAGTGATGCTTTTTGAGGCCCCGGAAGATAATGGATTTGGAAAATATTTTAGAAGATGAACACATTTCATTTCTAACATTGTTTTCTGCCTAAAAAGACCATATATATATTATTTCATTGAATTGAAATTGTTATCAAAAACATCATTGAATTTGAATCAGTTTAAAGTTTTGCCTCTTGTAATGGGTCAAGCCTTTCCCATGCATTTTCCATACATTAAATTTTTATACTGGTTAAATTGAAAGGACTCGCAGATGACAGAATGAATATAAATCAGCTCATGTGGAAAATCTCTAGGTTATTGATTTGAAAACTGAAGAAAAAGGATAAAATGCTGGTTTTAAGCATTTATTTCTTTTTCTGTAAGGGTTTCTAAACTCATTACCAGTACATGCATCAAAAGGTTTCTTTATCTGGGAATGGATTACATCATTAAATGCTGAATTATAATTCTCATCAGATTTCTGTAGAATCAATTCTAAGTACACACGCTGACAAATGTTTGAAAAAATGCTTCAGCGAAAATAGCTTAGGAAAACATTTGTGTAAAAAAAATCCATTTGCATCATATCTACTCCTTATTTCCTCAAAAAATATTGCGCTTAAAGCAAATGAAAACCTTATAGTGGGGGAGCTTATCCGAAAATACTTCACTTCGTGATGCAAGCACCAAAATTTTACACAAATGTTCCTCAGAGTATAACATTTTCAAAACAAATGGTATCCACTACGAAAACCAACATGGCGGCCATTTTTCCAAGATGGCCGCCATCTTCAGAGTAAAAAAAACAGAAAAAATACTTCATTTCGAGATACAAGCACCAAATTCAGCACAAATGTTCCTCGGAATATACTTTTTTTCAAAACATGGTATCCACCTTGAAAAATTAACATGGCTGCCATTTTTCTAAGATGGCTGCCATTCCTCTTTATAAAGAAAATCTAGTAAACACTTCTTTCTGAAGATACAAGCACCAAATTTAACACAAAAGTTCATAAAAGTACACTATTTTCAAAACATATAGTATTCACCATAAAAAACCAATATGGTTGCCATTTTACCAGGATGGCCGCCAGCTTTATAGAAGAAAACAATCAGAAAAAATCATTATCTTTGAGATACTGTCACAAAATTTGACACAAATGTTTCTGAAAGAGAACTGTTTTCAAAAGCAATATATCCATAGTGAATTAAACGTTGTGACCATTTTCCAAGATGGCCGCCATTTCTATAGCTCAAAATATTGGAAAATGCTTCTCTTTGTGATATAAGCACCAACTTTGGCACATGTGTTCCTCAGAGTATACCATTTTCAGACATAATGATATCCACCATGATAAAACAACTTCATGGTTGTCATTTTCAAAGATGACTGCCATCTCTAGATCATATATAGGTGAAAATAATTTACTAGGTTACAAGCACTGATTTTTTCAAGTTTTGTGCTCAGGTGAGCTATTGTGGTCGCTCACTGTCCGTCGTCCGTTGGTCTGTCCGTCCGTCCGTCCGGGCCAACGTCAAGGGGTTTGTGTGGTTCAATTCGTCCATAATTTATATGAAATAAGAACAATACCACTTAAACCATGCCACTTTATGTGGCACTTTTCTTCATAAAGATCAAAGAAAAAAAACACTTAATTCTGAAATGTTGGCGTGTCCGTCCATCTGTCCGTTCACAATTTCTTCAAACATCTTCTCCTCCTAAACCATTTGGCCGATTTTGTCCAAAATTTGCAGGAAGGTTCCTAGGGTGACCCTTTTCAAAACTTGTTTGCATATTTTTGATTTGTCAAAAAATGTGGGCGTGGCAGGGCGAGGCTGAACAATCCTATGAAAACTCTTTAAAAATTAACATTGGGCCAATTTGAACCAAATATGGCAGAAATGTTTCTTAGGTGACTCTTTCCAAAATTTATTCACAAATTTTAAGATTTGTCAAAAAACATTGGTGGGGCATATCAGATTTTTAGAAATCATAAGAAAATTCTTTTGAATTCAACCAGGTATAATATTGTTAGTGGGAGTCAAAACTTCGTAACTACAGATTGACAAAGCTGGAGTTACGAGGTTTTTATTCCCCACTGGGGATATGTCTAATCCTATAAGATAAACAAAGACGATAAATGTAAACAAGACCTACCAGACTGGGGAGCTGCATGTAAATGGGGGTAAATGCATTCTATTTGTTATTCAAGCTTTCATTTGTTGTTGGTACTCATTTAAATAGCTTTGATAGGATCATTCAAATGAATACCGACATCACAGGGTTTGATAAACATTGACAGATATTTTACAATTTGGAAAGCCCTTAACCTCTCCTATTTGAATTTCTAGTTTTCCATGTGCGACCAAATAGAAAGAAGCTAAAACAGCTGAAGAAATTTGAATATGAGCTTCAAAGTATTCTTTATCTGTATACTAAGTCAAATTGCAAATCTGTTTTTTGAAAGTAATAATGAAGCTATTGCATTATGTTTCAGTGCTTTATAGGAATCATTTCTGGTCTTTTGCACTCAAGATACAGTTCATTTCAACTACTAATTCAGTTAAACCGATTATCTAACAAAACTAGAACTGTCACAGGATGTGACTTGATACCCCTGCATAAGCTTTCACTACAAAAAAGGCAATAAGTGTAACAAGTTTAAAGTTCCTAGCACGTATTGTGTAGAAGATATGGTCCTGACAAAGAAGTAAAGGTACAAACAACAAAGGCAATCGCTCAAAAAGTGGGCATGACAGAGTGATGGTTATTGTACATGAGACTTTTCCACAAAGAGATGTATAAGTGTACCAAGTTTGAAGTTGCTAGCACTTATGGGTTAGAAAACATGGTCTGGACAAAAATAAAAGGGAGGAAACAACAAAGGGCAGTAACTCAAAAAAAGGGCATGGCCGAGTAACAGTTCTTGTACATGACACTTCCCCACAATGAGATCTATAAGTGTACCAAATTTGAAGTTGCTAGCACTTTTGGTTTAGAAGATATGTTCCGGACAAAAATGTATTGGTACAAACAACAAAGGGCAATAACTCAAAAAGTGGGCGTGGCAGAGTAATGGTTATTGTACATGACACTTCCCCACAATGAGGTGTAAAAATGTACCAAGTTTGAAGTTGCTAGCACTTAAGGTTAAGAAGATATGTCCTGGACAAAAATGCGAGGGGGCAAACAACAAAGGGCAAAACCCCAAAAAGTAGGCGTGGCAGAGTACCAATTATTGTACATAACACTTCCCCACAATGAGATCTATAAGTGTACAAAGTTTGAAGGTAACATATATGGTTTAGAAGATATGCTCTGGAGAAATATTTTGTCCACGGACAGACAGACAGACAGATAGACAGACAGACATACATACAGACAGACAGGTTGATTCTAGTATACCCCCTTAAACAATCGTTTTACGGGGGTAAAAAAAAAAGAAATCGACATTACAAACTCTTTATTTACCCTACATGGAGTCTCTTATGTTTCCCCACATTTCACTTTATTTGAAAAAAGAAACATGATGGAATATGTGACACATAAAGATGATTTTAGCATTGTCTTTATCATGACCATGACTTACTATACGCCATTGTGAGAAACATAAAGAGTTTATCATATTCTTTTGACAAAACATTACCATTAGTAGGTCGCTATCAATTTAACCGTCATACAGGTTTATACAAAAAATCATTGATGTTGTTCGATTGGATAACATGGATATATTTCAATTCTCAATTTTTACCATTCAACGAATATCAAACATTATACATTAAAACTGTTTTGATACATATAAAGCAATTTCAATTACTCTCTTGGACAATTTTGGATTAATGGTACGTGTTAGATTAGAAAAAATAATAAGCCACATTCAAATATTGATTATTAGCATGAATACGTTAAGGTCTTTATCTAAATGTTTGGGACAGTTAATATTCTTTGGTGATAATTAATATGCATTTCAAAGGTGTATATTTCTCCACCATTTAAATTTCAATATGACGGTTAAACTTGTCGTTTTAAAAGATGTGAAATAAGATAACAAGTTACCAAAGTCTGCTTGATATTCGAGTTGGCCCAATAAAAAGACACATATTAATTGGATCTATACTCAAAAGAGGATTCATAAGCAATTTAATTTTAAAGAATTATCTGAAAGCTTAGCTTTATCCAAATAATGCTATATAAGAGCAGTTTTTCAGCAAGAACAAAATATAATGACAATGTATATCAAAATTACATACTATTTCATAAAATTTGTGCTTAGTTGTATTTTATTGCCATTGATACGGTAATCCTTTCAAAGCTTTATTCTTTTTTGTCATCTGTTATGATTCCATTTAATTCATGAACTGCTTATCTAAGTCAAAGAAGATAATACTTACATTATTTAGACCAGAAGATGTCCAAAAACGAGAATAACTTACATTTTTATTGAATTCTTTATATTTTTTGCCATTTTGAAAGCCGATTTATAGCATTTGTAATCTAAAATAGAATCATAATCAATTTCAATTTTACAAAATACTCTGAAGACTAAGCTCTGTCAAAAGATGCAATCTAAAAGAACTGATTTTCACCAAGACCAAATATAATAACAATATTTATGAAAATAATAATACATGACGATTTCTGCCCAATTGTAATTTATTGCCATTTATACGGTAATGGTTTAAAATGTGTTTTTTTCGCAATACTTCCATTTATTTTATGAGCTCTTTACCAAAGTCTTTAAACATAATATTTACAACATATACACCAGAACATGTCCAAAAACGAAGATTTTTTTTTTAAATGAATTTTTGCGGTTTTGGCGGCCATTTTGAAAGCATATTTATTGTCAATGCAATCAAAAATCGAATCATAATCAATTTCAATTGAACAATTTACTCGGACAGCTTAGCTTTATCAAAATAATGCTATAAATAAGAGCTGTTTTTCACCAAGAACTAATTATAATGACAATGTATATCACAGTTATATACTTGATGATTTAAGCTTAATTGTGTTTTATTGCCATTTATACGGTTATGATTTCAAAAATGTTTTCCATAATGCTTCTATATACCTCATGAAATGTTTATCTAAGTCTTAAAACATAAAATTCTCAGTTTTTAGACCAAAATATGTCCAAAAACGACAATTACAAAACGTTTTTATTGATTATTTGCGATTTTGGCGGCCATTTTGAAAAAAACATTTAGCATACGCGATGGCCAGTGAGCCACTTTTTAACATGGGAACAAATCACTGACCTTTTCAAGACTCAATTATCCTTAAAATATGATCTTACAACGCAAAACAAATGTTACGCTGCTGATGTTAGATACCAAGTCAAATTGTCTTTTTTCAAGGCGGCCATTTTGAAAACCATCCAAAACGGCGAGTGCATCCCAGGATATCGACTGTTAACATCTTGATTCTTACAGGGGGTTCCAATAAACATTTCTATACCACTCCAAGACTTAGGGGTGCGTGCTGAGCCCTCCTGGCCCACGGACTATTATCATGTTTATTGTCTTATGTATGGGTGCATACTACAAATCCAAAAAAATGTCAAAAGCTTTATAACAACCCGCTATGATTTTTCTCTTTTGAGGAGGGAAAAAAGAGAATATTACGAATGTGTAACAATCAACAATTTTAATTAATTATGTTTTCTTTTTCTACAACTATGAAACATACCAAATTGTGGCGTGTTGGATTGGGTTAAATAAAATCCTTTAGAAGAAAGTCCTTACCAGCTAGTGTTCTTGTTTCACTTCAATTATAAACACCTTTTTATTTAAAAAAAAAAAAAAAAAACAAATATACTGATATACATTGATAAAATGACCTGATATTTTTTGATATGTTTTAATTACACAATAATGCTTTGACTGAAGAATTTTTCGTACATCACAGTTTTACATTTCACAGAAACAGTTTTTAATATCTTGTAAGTTTATTTCTTAGTAGAAAATAAGTAGAAAATATTGCATTAAATGCAGAAATTTAATTTCATTTGCATCTTTTTCCATGAAGTTTTATGAGTGCCCTTTTCTAAATAAACTGAAAAAAATATGTGAATGCGATTATGATGTTTTATCATAGGCATTGCTAAACTATCTACAGCAAAACATTAAATAGATCATGAAAATTTACTCTATAAATTCCTGTGAAAATCTTAAATGAAATAAAGGGTTGAATTAAAACCAGATAATAAGCTGGGGCCTAGGGGAAAGAGATTATCTAAAGTTGACACCTTATTCCCTTAACCCCCTTTAACCAGTAATTGAAGAATTGTATTATAAAAGAATTTTAATTGAAATCATCAGCCTTTAATCCTTTTCTAACCAAGTTTTGATACCCCTTATAGGAAATGTTTAAGAAAATGTTGATGCAAAAGAAAAAAAAAATGCTGATTATAAAATGTTTTTTGTTATATCTTAAATCAGCAAAAATCAAGTTCATGCCGATAAGTTCTATTTGATAAGAGAAACAGACATCAATTTAGGTCAAAGTTTCCAAAACAAAACATAATATTATAGTATAATTCATAGCCTTTATACCCCAGTACTTTTCAATTAAAACATGGAGAAAAGCATATTCTTTTCAAATGTAATCAGAATGTAATCGGGATGTAATCATAATTACATGACATTTTGCAATGTAATCGATTAAATTACAATTACAAGTAATCGGAAATGGGCCGATTACTGATTACATTATGATTAATCCAAAATTGTAATCAATTACATATAATCGTGATTACAGATTACAATTACCCCAGGTCTGCTTATTCTTTATATGTTGATTTTTTAACTATTTTTTCCATGGAATCACTTACAAAACTAAACGTTCAATCATTTACCAGGTACAAGTACAGGATTAAGTACCCCAGGATTCGGGAGTTCCACGCCTCAAACTGGTGGATTATTTGGACAGACTAATACCAGCACTGCAGGAGGGGGACTGTTTGGGGGAGGTTCATCGGGATTTGGACAACAAACTTCGGGATTTGGTGAGTGAAATCAGTTTAACGGTAACCCATTCCCAAATGGCAAAACTGCCGGCTGTTCCAATTGAAAGCTTCTGCAGACAACAAAATTATGATGCCAAAAGGACAATTGTGTATATCATTGCCCGGAAAATATCGAGGAAAAAGGGGGAATGCTGAATATCAGCATTTCCTTCTTTTGTCTCAATGTTTTCCCAAGCCTTTATGTTAGGGCCCTCAAAACCAGGTCATGTTCCACAACAAACTTCTGGATTTGGTGAGTGAAATCAGATGAAACCTTATCAAGCAACAAAATTTTCTGTCAACTGTGAAAGCTAGCAACTGACAAGTAACCAACATGATAAATACTATTGAGATTACTTCTACTTCTACTTCTACCAGCTACTGGCCAAACTCAGCACGTTGAGTATTACTGCCAGGGGAAGCGCACAATGAAAAAGGAAATAAAAAGTGAGAAGTATGTACAGTGAAGATAAAAGTAAAAACATGAAGAGGAAATTAGTGAAAGTGTTCGGCAAGTCTGGCTTTGAAAGCTAGAACTGTGCCTGCTGTTGCTACATCAGGGGGTAGACTGTTCCACTCTTTGACTGTTCTGGGGATGAATGATTGTTGTCTGTATGTTGTTGATGAGAACGGTAACTTGTAGGAATGTGGCGGTTGGTTGGCGCGGGTTTGGAAGGAGTCGGTGTTCGTGACTTACTGCTACTTGTTGGTTCGCTATCATTCTGGTAGAAAAGTGTTAAGCGGTTGTCTCTTCTGCGATCTTTTAGGGTTGGCCAGTTAAAGTCTGATAGCATGTCGTTTACACTAGATCTATTTCGATAGTTATTTTTCACAAAACGGGCTCCTCTTCTTTGTATCTTTTCAATTTTGTCTATATCACCTTTTTCATATGGATCCCAAACTGATGATGAGTATTCTACTATGGGTCGTACTAGAGACATGTAAGCTACTTCTTTGACAGTTGTTGATGAGATGTATAAAATTCGTCTGGCAAAACTCAGGCTTCTGTTGGCCTTGTTTGTGATGGTGTTTATATGTTCACCCCAGTCTAAGCGTTTGTTTATGGTGAGTCCTAGGTACTTTGCAGATTCAACGTTTTGGAGGGTGTGGCTGTGTAGGATGTAATCATGTACCTTGGTTGTTTTCTTCCTAGATATAGAGAGCAACTGGCACTTGTCCGGATGGAATGCCATATTCCATGTCTCTTCCCATAATGCTAGTTTATCGAGGTCTTGCTGGAGGATGTTTCTGTCATTGTCATTTGATACTGTTAGATATACGATAGTGTCGTCTGCGAAAAGTCGGACTGTGGATTGTAGAGAGTGAGGTATGTCATTTATGTATAGAAAGAGACTCGGGCCTAAGACTGAGCCTTGAGGTACACCGGATTTGACTGGAACATGGTCGGAAAGTTCCCCTTCTAGTACAACAGACTGTGTTCTATATCTAAGGAAGGCGCTGATCCAACGGTTGGTTTTCCCTCTGATGCCATAGTGGTTGAGTTTTGTAGCAATAGGCTGTGAGACACTTTATCGAAAGCTTTTGAGAAGTCCATTATTAATACATCAGTTTGTTTTCCACTTTCCATGTTTCGGGTAATGTCATCAGTGAATTCCAGTAGCTGTGTCTCGCAGGATCTACCCTTTCTAAAGCCGTGTTGGAGTGGGTATAGGATGTTGTTGACTTCCCCATGCTTCATAATGTGGGTTGTTATGCAGTGTTCTAAGAGTTTACAACATATACAGGTGAGCGAGATAGGGCGATAGTTCTCTGGATTGTACCTGCTGCCTTTCTTGTAGATAGGTGCGACGTTAGCTGTATGCCAGTCTGTAGGGATGTCGCCAGTTTCGAGTGAGTGATTATATATAATTGTCAGTATTGGGGCAATGTGTTTTGATAATTCCCTCAGGATTCTCGGATGGATGGAGTCTGGTCCAGGTGCTTTGTTGGTGTTTAAGGAGTTGAGTAGTTTTTAGCTCGAATTTTCGAAGAAAAGGAGAGCTAATACCGTCACCCGGGCGTCGGCGTCGGCGTTGGCGTTGGCGTTGCAACAAAGGTTAAAGTTTTTTCAAACATCAATAACTTCCATACTATCAAAGGGATTCAACCCAAACTTGGAATACTTATTTACCATCACACCCTCTACCTTACTACCAGGGCACATGACCCTTGCTCTACTATATTTGGAGTTATGCCCCCTTTATACTTAGCAACTTAGAAAGTCGAGCGCGCTGTCTTCGGACAGCTCTTGTTCTATCTTGTGAGTTGTTATTTTGACTTCTGACGCAGTTGGGAATGGTGAGTCTGGCTGTGGCATGAAGTCGTTTTCCTTAAATTCAGCTGATGAGCATGGTGTGCTTTCTGAGAACACGGACTGAAACTGTTGGTTTAGTACGCTGGCTTTGCTTTTAGCGTCAGAAACTAGCTGGTTAGAAACTAACTGATTAGGAAATCTGTGAGGTGTAACAGCATTTTCTTTCTTTTGGGCAAGGTTTTCAGAACCAAGTAATGGCTGGGATGTCTTAGAAGTCAGTTGGGTTTTATATGTATTGATCTATACCATGTAAAAAAAGTTTAGCAACACTGACTTTGTTAATTGAAAAAATGTATTTTCTGTGATATTTATTTCACAACCGTTATATATATTTTAGCATATGCATTTACGCAGAACATTCAAAGGTCGCTTTGTGGCAACGTTAAATATTGTGTTAGAAACATTGTCTTGACGTAGGTGAGGGGTCAAAATAAAAAGTTACAATGGAGTTCGGTATCGACTGTTCGACCATTTTCAAGCAAGAAAAACCGTGAAAAGTTTTCTAATCCACTTAAATTGTTTGTACACAGTATCAACATTCACTACTTTATCAAGAGATTGAACGTCATTCGCGTCAGTACGATCACGCACACGTCTTCCTTAAATGCACCGTATGTGCTCTATGGGTGACAAATCAGAAAGAAATGGATGATAATGGGAGTCCATCAGTGTTGTATACGCTTAATTTGGCTTAAAGCATTTATGACTCTATACCAGTCAAGTCTGGTGCGTTCATGGTGTAGCGTCAGGGAAATT
Organism: Fragum sueziense; assembly: GCA_963680895.1. Taxonomy (NCBI): domain Eukaryota; kingdom Metazoa; phylum Mollusca; class Bivalvia; order Cardiida; family Cardiidae; genus Fragum; species Fragum sueziense. The sequence continues at coordinate 3,693,385 of OY804603.1, forward strand.
ACAACGTATGGTCAACGTCTTGTAACCGTTCATCTGTGGAGACGATCACGGATGCAAAGTGTGGATACTCTATATTGAAATTCTTGTGGAAGCCACTCGTAAGTTTTGGTGTTGATAAGGAACATCTTTGCCTTGACGTAACGAAATTATGACGGTCATCTTCTCGTGGCCTTTTTCTACGACGTCCTTGACCGGGACTATCTCAAACCACACAAATTGGCTCACATAGCATCCTCAAATTGTTACTTATGCTTTGAGATGTGCAAAATTCAAAAAGGCATCTTATTCGCCGGTTCTGCCACGTAGAAACACATTAGCGATATAACGTCATTTTAACGTAAGTCCATGGCGTAGTCCCACAGCGTTTCAGAAAATTCTTTTTAGTGGCCTTTTTTATGCTATGCAAAGACAATTACGTTCACACCTAAATGTTTTCTAGAACTATGCTCCATACACATGAATACCATGGCAGACATGAAAACCGGAAATGCGCATCTTGATTGCGAGACGCACGGGATTGCGGTATAAAATCCATCTGTTTGTGTTCTCTAGCTATAATCTATTGTGTAAACGTTTGATTTTATGTTAAAACAAAACTATTTTGGTTACTACAGATATTTACATTTTGTTGCAAAACTTTTTTTATTATGTATATATTCTGAGAAAATCAATCAAGCACAGGCATTTCTAGAACAACTCATGTAATTAAGCCTAGTTCAATATTACCAAGAATTTCAGTCAAATTTATTGTATTGAGTGACAATATTGAATTATAAATTGTAGATATGTTGTCTTAGAAATTTATTTCTTGATGACTTGGATGTTTACCAGAATGAGACCTCATCATTAATCAAATATTTTTTGTTTGAAAATTTTTTTAGTTAGAATTCAAATTTGATGTAGCTTATAAACTATTCCATGTGCAGGATTTGGTCAAATCCCCAGTGCTAGTGGAGGGTTATTTGGACAGAAGACAACAGCGAGCACAGGACTGCTTGGAAGCACACTCAGTACTGGAACTGCAGGATTTGGGTTTGGTATGTACAGACAATTAACCATTTTACCAAACAAGACCTCGCTTTGATGTCCCTATTAAAAAGGCTTGGGAAGATTTTGAGGCTATAGAAGAAAAAGTTGATAATCATCATTTTCTCCTTTTGCCTGGATCTATTCCATGCTATATTGGACACAAATCCAATCTTTATCCAAATCCATTTTGTCATCTGCAGCATCTTTCAAATTGGACCACCTAAAATTTTGCACTGTTTGAGATACAGTTAAACAACCGATCAAAAGATTCATTTGCAAATCATTATTTTATTTGTTTATCTGAAATTGTATGACAAACTGAAAGAAATAGTCAATTTTTGTCTGGACAAGAGACTCAAGACTCATGTTCCACAATTTCAGCCCTTTCAAGAGACTCAAGACTCATGTTCCACAATTTCAGCCCTTTCAAGAGACTCAAGACTCTTGTTCCACAATTTCAGCCCTTTCAAGAGACCCAAGACTCATGTTCCACAATTTCAGCCCTTTCAAGAGACTCAAGACTCATGTTCCACAATTTCAGCCCTTTCAAGAGACTCAAGACTCATGTTCCACAATTTCAGCCCTTTCAAGAGACTCAAGACTCATGTTCCACAATTTCAGCCCTTTCAAGAGACTCAAGACTCACGTTCCACAATTTCAGCCCGTTCAAGAGACTCAAGACTCATGTTCCACAATTTCAGCCCTTTCAAGAGACTCAAGACTCATGCTCCACAATTTCAGCGCTTTCAAGAGACTCAAGACTCATGTTCCACAATTTCAGCCATTTCAAGAGACTCAAGACTCATGTTCCACAATTTCAGCCCTTTCAAGAGACTCAAGACTCGTGTTCCACAATTTCAGCCTTTTCAAGAGACTCAAGACTCATGTTCCACAATTTCAGCCCTTTCAAGAGACTCATGACTCATGTTCCACAATTTCAGCCCTTTCAAGAGACTCAAAACTCATGTTCCACAATTTCAGCCCTTTCAAGAGACTCGAGACTCATGTTCCACAATTTCAGCCCTTTCAAGAGACTCAAGACTCATGTTCCACAATTTTAGCCCTTTCAAGAGACTCAAGACTCATGTTCCACAATGTCAGCCCTTTCAAGAGACTCAAGACTCATGTTCCACAATTTCAGCCCTTTCAAGAGACCCAAGACTCATGTTCCACAATTTCAGCCCTTTCAAGAGACTCAAGACTCATGCTCCACAATTTCAGCCCTTTCAAGAGACTCAAGACTCATGTTCCACAATTTTAGCCCTTTCAAGAGACTCAAGACTCACGTTCCACAATTTCAGCCCTTTCAAGAGACTCAAGACTCATGTTCCACAATTTCAGCCCTTTCAAGAGACTCAAGACTCATGTTCCACAATTTCAGCCCTTTCGAGAGACTCAAGACTTTTGTTCCACAATTTCAGCCCTTTCAAAACAGGAAGTGATTTTGGTGTTTCTAGTAAAAAAGGCTCGAGAAAACACATATGAAACCTATAGCTCATATTTTTTATATATTGTACACAACGTTAGCTTTTATTATATACATCTAGTATTCTTCACTAACTTCTAAATTTTAACAGTCTTAGTTTATGATTAAATACAAAAAATAAATTACAACCGTGTTTTCAGGTACAAGTTCTACAGTTTTTGGTACCCAGCAACAAACAACAGGGGCAGGACTGTTTGGAACCAGTAGTAATACATCCGAGGGACTTTTTGGTGCATCTGCCACACCATCAGGTAAGTAGAGAATAAACCTTTTCTGAACAAGTCAGGGATTTGATGTCCCTGATAGAAAGGGCTTTTGAAAATATTGAGACAATAGAAGAAAATGCTGTTGCTCTTGAAGCGTAAGGTTCATTGCACAAACTGACATTATTTTGGAACCAGTAGTAATACATCAGGGGTATCCACAACTATAAACGGAATATTGCATTTTGAAAAGCCTTCAATAACTTCCTTTTATCGCCTCCTCTGTATCATACCTTTTGCATGCTGTAGTTACAAAATTTTGATCTCCCTCTAACGATATTGCGGTATTGCAGAGCTACTGATAAGTGGGGATGAAGACATTCTTACTTAGTTATTTTACTTCCAAATTATCGTCGCCTCGTTAGCTCCACTGGCCGAAGGCCAGCGGGCTATTTTCATGACGTTGTGTCCGTCGTGCGTCCGTGCGTGCGTGCGTCCGTTAACTCTTTCTTTAAACATCTTCTCCTCTTACACCAGTTGGCCAGTTTTGACCAAACTTGGCAGGAATATTCCTTGGGTGACCCTTTTCAAAATTGTTTGCGAATTTTTGATTCGTCAAAAAATGTGGGCGTGGCAGGGCGGGGCTTATCAGACTTAGAGAAATCATAAGAAAATTCTTTAAAAATCAACCAGTGGGTCAATTTGAACCAAACCTGGCAGGAATGTGCCTTGAGTCATTCTTTTCAAAATTTGTTCACAAATTTTTACATTTGTCAAAAAATGTGGCCGTGGCACGGAGAAAGGGGCTTATCAGACTTAAAGAAATTATAAGAAAATTCTTTAAAAATCAACCATCTGGCCAATTTGAACCAAACCTGGCAGGAATGTGCCTTGAGTCATTCTTTTCAGAATTTGTTCACAATTTTTTACATTTGTGAAAAATGTGGCCTAGTCAGGGAGAAAGGGGCTTATCAGACTTAAAGAAATCATAAGAAAATTCTTTAAAAATCAACCATTGGGCAAATTTGAGCCAAACCTGGCAGAAATGTGCCTTGAGTCATTCTTTTCAAAATGTGTTCACAAATTTTTACATTTGTCAAAAAATGTGGCCGTAGCGGGGAGAAAAGGGCTTATCAGACTTAAAGGAATCATAAAAAAATTCTTTAAAAATCAACCATAGGGCAAATTTGAACCAGACTTTGCAGGAATGTTCTTTGAGTCTCTCTTTTCAAAATTTATTCACAAATTTTTACATTTGTCAAAAAAGGTGGCGGTGGCATGGAGGAAGGGGCTTATCAGACTTAAAGAAATCATAAGAAAATTCTTAAAAAATCAACCAGTGTGCCCAATTGAACCAAACTTTGCAGGAATGTGCCTTTAGTCGTTCTTTTTAAAATTTGTTCACAAATTTTTATATTTGTCAAAAAATGTGGCCGTGGCAGGGAGAAAGGGGCTTATCAGACTTCGAGAAAGCATAAGAAAATTCTTTAAAAATCAACCATAAGGCCAATTTTAACCAGACTTTGCAAGAATGTTCTTTGAGTCTCTCTTCTTAATCTATTCACAAATATCAAGATTTGGCTGCCGCTGTGTAAGGCTTACAAGAAATCATGGGATAATTCTTCCACTTTAACCAGTGGAGCGATTCAGGCCCTCCTGGGCTTCTTGTTTTTAGAGTGCGCTAACTCCTTTTTTTTACAAAAATAAAAAAAAAGCTTTATTTTCCCTGTAGATTCCACAAATATGGAGCAGTTAGAACTGAAAGAGGATAAATTATTTCTGTCTATAATATGACAGACATGTAAGAATTTTAGCCAGATTGAAAATATATATCCTGAGTAATCCGCCCTTGAATTTAGCAAAATTGTCGTATTAGCCATAGATTTGCACGCAAAACCACATATTTGTCTAATTCAAGGGCAGATAACTTGGGATGAGGAACTCAAATGATGCTAAAAGTTTAACCTATAAGATATCTTATGGACATCAACGATTTGTCCAAGTTTTGCTTTGAAATTTAAATGTTGGTGGATGCTAAAGAGAAAATAAAGTCAAATATAGCATTTTTTCCAAATTCAAGGGCGGATAACTCAGAATTTCACATTTCGATCTGGATGAAAATTACACTCACATATAACAATGTCAATGCAAACATTTTCACTTGGTTTTGCATTTGATCGGGCTATATTTGTAAATCTTAGAATGCAAAAATTGTCAAAAATAGCATTTTCAGACATCCAAGGGCACATAACTCAGCACATTCAGCAGCAATTCCGTCCAAAATCAAACCTACACAAGGGCTTATGACCATACATATTTTGACAAAGTTTGATTAAGATCGGATAATATTTGTGGATTCTAGAGTGTAAACCTGATTTTATGGATGGACAATAAGTATTTAAGACAGACGGACGGACGACAGACGAAACTGATCGCAACAGCTTATTTGTAGTACTATTTGCTGAGATCAGCTATAATTTGAGCTAAGTAAACATTTCTGGGTTTCTGTGCGAAGGAAAGCCAGAAAAAATGTATTTTGTTATTTATTCCACAATTTGTCATGGGTTTTCGTGCATTCAAGGGCCCAGAACTCATTTTCTTGACTAGCTGTCAAAAATTCCTCTTATTTTTGCAATAAAGAATTATTAGTAAGTTCTCACCTAAAACAATTTTCCAATATGTCGCTTTATAAAAACGTGTTGATGTTTTCCCCAAAGTTGGGAGATGAAAATATAACAAAAATTGAAAAATTACATAAAATGCCAAATATTTTAATATCTATCATAAGCAGGCCGATGAAGTTCATCTCATATTAATATGGGCTCATATACAAAAAATAATATGAAATTGAATTGAGTATTTTATAATAGTGCAAAAAATAATATTTTTAAAAAATTCGCCAATTATTTACATTTAGATAGAAAATTGATGAATAAGAACCTTGAGTAGCGCCTGAAAAGAATTACCCCACCCACTTTCAATATGCAATATACACCAAATCAAAGGTCTGTTTGATTCAGACTTTTAAGCAAAACATGTCCCCTTTATGTATCTATTTGTACTAAAAATATCATTGGAAAATTTAGGTCCTAGGAAAACGGCCTGATGGACCCCCCCCCCTTTTATTGTATTGAGTGACAATATTGAATTATAAATTATAGATATGTTGTCTTAGAAATTTATTTCTTGATGACTTGGATGTTTACCAGAATGGCAGCTCATCATTAATCAAATATTTTTTGTTTGAAATTTTTTTTAGTTAGAATTCAAATTTGATGTAGCTTATAAACTATTCCATGTGCAGGATTTGGTCAAATCCCCAGTGCTAGTGGAGGGTTATTTGGACAGAAGACAACAGCGAGCACAGGACTGCTTGGAAGCACACCCAGTACTGGAACTGCAGGATTTGGGTTTGGTATGTACAGACAATTAACCATTTTACCAAACAAGACCTCGCTTTGATGTCCCTATTAAAAGGCTTGGGAAGATTTGGAGGCTATAGAAGAAAAAGTTGATAATCATCATTTTCTCCTTTTGCCTTGATCTATTCCATGCTATATTGGACACAAATCCAATCTTTATCCAAATCCATTTTGTCATCTGCAGCATCTTTCAAATTGGACCACCTAAAATTTTGCACTGTTTGAGATACAGTTAAACAACCGATCAAAAGATACATTTGCAAATCATTATTTTATTTGTTTATCTGAAGTTGTATGACAAACTGAAAGAAATAGTCAATTTTTGTCTGGTCAAGAGACTCAAGACTCATGTTCCACAATTTCAGCCCTTTCAAGAGACTCAAGACTCATGTTCCACAATTTCAGCCCTTTCAAGAGACTCAAGACTCATGTTCCACAATTATAGCCCTTTCAAGAGACTCAAGACTCATGTTCCACAATTTCAGCCCTTTCAAGAGACTCAAGACTCATGTTCCACAATTTCAGCCCTTTCAAGAGACTCAAGACACATGTTCCACAATTATAGCCCTTTCAAGAGACTCAAGTCTCATGTTCCACAATTTCAGCCCTTTCAAGAGACTCAAGACTCATGCTCCACAATTTCAGCCCTTTCAAGAGACTCAAGACTCATGTTCCACAATTTCAGCCCTTATAAGAGACTCACGACTCATGTTCCACAATTTCAGCCCTTTCAAGAGACTCAAGACTCATGTTCCACAATTTCAGCCCTTTCAAGAGACTCACAACTCATGTTCCACAATTTCAGCCCTTTCAAGAGACTCAAGACTCATGCTCCACAATTTCAGCCCTTTCAAGAGACTCAAGACTCATGTTCCACAATTTCAGCCCTTTCAAGAGACTGAAGACTCATGTTCCACAATTTCAGCCCTTTCAAGAGACTCACGACTCATGTTCCACAATTTCAGCCCTTTCAAGAGACTCAAGACTCATGTTCCACAATTTCAGCCCTTTCAAGAGACTCACGACTCATGTTCCACAATTTCAGCCCTTTCAAGAGACTCAAGACTCATGCTCCACAATTTCAGCCCTTTCAAGAGACTCAAGACTCATGTTCCACAATTTCAGCCCTTTCAAGAGACTCAAGACTCATGTTCCACAATTTCAGCCCTTTCAAGAGACTCTAGACTCATGTTCCACAATTTCAGCCCTTTCAAGAGACTCAAGACTCATGTTCCACAATTTCAGCCCTTTCAAGAGACTCAAGACTCATGTTCCACAATTTCAGCCCTTTCAAGAGACTCAAGACTCATGCTCCACAATTTCAGCCTTTCAAGAGACCCAAGACTCATGTTCCACAATTTCAGCCCTTTCAAGAGACTCAAGACTCATGCTCCACAATTTCAGCCCTTTCAAGAGACTCAAGACTCATGTTCCACAATTTCAGCCCTTTCAAAACAGGAAGTGATTTTGGTGTTTCTAGTAAAAAAGGCTCGAGAAAACACATATGAAACCTATAGCTCATATTTTTTATATATTGTACACAACGTTAGCTTTTATTATATACATCTAGTATTCTTCACTAACTTCTAAATTTTAACAGTCTCAGTTTATGATTAAATACTAAAAATAAATTACAACCGTGTTTTCAGGTACAAGTTCTACAGTTTTTGGTACCCAGCAACAAACAACAGGGGCAGGACTGTTTGGAACCAGTAGTAATACATCCGAGGGACTTTTTGGTGCATCTGCCACACCATCAGGTAAGTAGAGAATAAACCTTTTCTGAACAAGTCAGGGATTTGACACTGGTGGTGAACTCGGACAAAGCGAGGAACATTTTTCATGAACACAAGGTACAGATACTTCATGTTTAAATGCGCGTTTAAAAACCAGTTTTAGTAGTTTGAGCATGTACACAACGATTTGCACGTGTTTATCCGCCCAAAACATTATGGACGAATCGGAGAGACACTTAGAGGCTATTGTCAGTTTTGTTATTTTATTTCTCTGACTGATTCTGAAGTTGGTATTAGAATTCTTGGAGTAGAAGTTTTTTTCCGATGTGAAAATCGTAGTTAACGTTTTTTGAAGGGGACTTGTACGGTTTATTTATGATACCGTGAACATTTTCAATGGCTGTTCGAATTGCAATGACTTTTGTCCTAACAACAGAATGGGTTTTCGGTTAAATATGGATAAATCGTAGGTGTTGTTATAAAATCCCGTAACTACAGCTTCAATAAAGTTGAGTTTGTGACGTTTTAGATTTACACCGACGAAGCACTAGTGTTTGTCCGAAAAAACGTCACTAGGTCTATATATACCGTAGTAGATAAAATTTATTCTTTTTCAAAGACGAATTAATGGTATACAATAATCATTTCCAAAACAATAGGCCTATCTGGTATTGCAGCCCCCAATTAGAAGGCTTTCAGTAATGACCACCATATAGATAGTACTTCGTTTGCCCGTCCCTCCGTTTTTCTACCCGTCCGCCAATTTGTCTAGCTGACTGCTCTAGATGTCAAAATACATTGATTTTATATGTTGAGAAGTTAACATGTGTGTACTAATTAAGAAAATATGAAAACAAATATTAAGAAAAATAAAGAGCCAAATTATTTTCGGTATAGATCTATTCTTCTTTTGATTCAATGTTTGCTATACGCACTTCAACGTCAATTACACAAAACGTGGGAACGACGTCGTATTGTTATAAAGTCATGAAAACAGATCATGAGCGTAAACTTTTGTTTCAGGAGAAATGTAGTGAGACGTCTTTTTTTAACATTTTATCTTTAAGAAATCTAAAATATTGAGACAAATGGATTTAATTATAGAAGCACAAATATACTACCCGTCATAAGAAAGTAGCCACTTGTCTCATGCAAATGGTCGCCAATTTTAGGATTATTCATAAATGTACCGAAATAAATACAAGATATTAAAGAATGGCAAGTAAATCGAAAACAGTCGAATTACCCCATTAATTAGACTGTTTTCGATTTACTTGCCATGCTACAATTTTGAGACGATTCCAACACATCCAACGTCTACACGTGACGTCATTCCGACAAGACAACCATTATCGGAACGACTACCAGTGAAATCGACAGAAAAAGGCAAGCGTTACAGGTAGGCTAGATTGCTTCCTGAGTTGAGTTCTATCAGCAGTAGAGGCTGATTAACGGTTTAGACCATCCGTTTCAGACGTCTTGCGATACCCATAGTCTTGCTACGATGTTATTGACAACATTACCTTCAGTGGGTTAGACAGCATCTATTGTTTTCTAAGGACAATTGCATAGCATGTATTAATACCAACAGTGTTCACACTCGAAAATGTCTTGTAAACGCGAATCTTATCCTTATCCACTTTCAGGAATTGTTACGGTAATAACAAGTATAGTAATACATTGACAATTATTGAAAGTAAAAGATTAAATGTGCATTTGTAAAATTTTATTCATGTACCGTATGCAGTCAATGTGTTAATTAAAAAGGAAATGCACACAGTTAACTTTTCCCGTTAGTATACTTTAGAATGCATGCCCGTAGAAAGCAATTCCATATGGGCCCTGTCTAGGCCAGTGTCTAATATGGGGGGGGGGGCTAAATTAGATTTGCCATAAGTTTTAAATGTGAAATGATGAAAATTCGGCATTTTTGCCAACTATGAGGGGGGTGGCTCCAGAGTCCCCTTGTTCGTACGGGCCTGGGATGTGTGAAACAGTAGATCCTCCTTAGAATAAATGGTGATAATGGTAATGACAAACATTACAGTATAGATCTGGAAACGTTCATTTAGGCTTTTGCCACCAACATGGATCCAGATCAGACTTTGCATGTGCACTGTCTGATCAAGATCCATCTTGTTGTCATTTAATAGCTTATTCTCCACCTGTACCAAATTTAAGAAGGCATAACGAAAATCTTACCGGTGAAACTCCAAGGTAACGATAAAAATGATGATTATTATTATTATTATTATTATTATTATGATGATGATGATGATGATGATGATGATGCTGATGATGATGATGTAATCTAATTGTCATCACCTGTCAGTAATTTATCTGAAAGGGGAGTTAGGCAGTACAAATTGATATATATTGAAACAATTACCTGCTGCTCGAATTTGATGCCGGAAATCTATGGTTAGATGCTCAAATCAGTGCGATATTACCGAATAAATGTTTAAATGTGCCGTTAAGTCCAGTGCAATCGATTAATTTATCAAACATGTGCTCATAAAACACCGTAGCTGGAAAAGATAACATCGCAAACATGCTGTAACGTTGTCACGAAGAAACCGCACAATGATTTTCAATGACATGACACCGAAAACTGCCATTTACAGCCTTTATTTGTACATTTATATGTCTTTTTTTATTTACTTGCAATGCAAATAGATAAACATAAACAGTGATATCGTACCATTTCGTTCGGGCGATTAAGATCAACCCACATGATCTCAATATGCGCTTTGTGCACTTGCAATCCGTTTATACCATTTGAAAATAATGATCGATAAAACTGATATTTTCGTGCGTATTATAAACCATATCTACATACCTTAGTAACTTTCATTTGAGTGCATCCTTTAAAAAAAGACGAAAAGAGAAGTAAAACAAAATACCATGTGTATTGTTTACAAAAATCCGTATGTGCAATGAAGTATCTGTACCTTGTGTTCATGAAAAATGTTCCTCGCTTTGTCCGAGTTCACCACCAGTGTTGATGTCCCTTATAGAAAGGGCTTTTGAAAATATTGAGACAATAGAAGAAAATGCTGTTGCTCTTGAAGCGTAAGGTTTATTACTCAAATTGACATTATTTTGGAACCAGTAGTAATACATTAGGGGTATCCACAACAATAAACGGAATATTGCATTTTGAAAAGCCTTCAATAACTTCCTTTTATCTCCTCCTCTGTATCATACCTTTTGCATGCTGTAGTTACAAAATTTAGATCTGCCTCTAACGATATTGTGGTATTGCAGAGCTACTGATAAGTGGGGATGAAGACATTCTTACTTAGTTATTTTACTTCCAAACCTATGTTGTGGGTACTCATTTGAATCATCTCAGTGAGATTCTTGGGGTTTGATGAACAATTAATGAACTAATTCACTTTGAAATACATTTACCCCCTCTTGTCTGTAACTCTGGTATTGGTATTTCAGCATTTGGACTGCAGCAACAGCATAATGGGACAACGGTCAAGTTTGATGCCCCACAGGGTCAAGATACCATGGTTATAAAAGGTTTCACGATCAATATTAGTACTAAACACCAGTGTATTACAGCCATGAAACAGTATGAAACAAAAAGTCACGAGGTGAGTCATGCTTAACCCATTCCCACTCATTGATGCTTTTGGATGCCCTACAAGAGAATGGCTTGGAAGGCATTGTGGAAAATGAAGAAATTGCTTGTGACAAGCAATTTCTTCATTTCCCACAGTGTTTTCGGGAAGTTTCTAGTTAGCCGGTCCCTAAACTAAATGGTTGCCAGTAAAGTAACATAGTAGAGTAATTTTTCATCAATAAAGAAGAAAATGAGCGGGGTGTGGGGGCAGCAGCCTTCATACATATACTGAACCTCAGAAATAACGTACCACTTACCCTTTGCACTATATTTCTCTAATTTTGTTACTTTTTCAAACTTTACAACCATAACCCGAACTGCTATCAGTTTATTCGTTTCTGGTCAAAACATTGTTTCGCTACCTTAAAACAATCACGCGTGACGAGCGCGCAAACGTTTCTACCTTCTTAAGTAAGTCACAAAATCAGTAATTGCGTGTGCAATCTTTGTAGAGCAATAGAGTCTGTGCTTCGTCGACGCATGGAACTGATCACATTTTGGATTCTGGCATTTGGCATGACTCTCCAATCTCCCTGTATCACTTTGCACTTTCACACTTTACCTATTTTGAGCTGCAGTTGATGCCTTCGGCGCACCCCTTCCTGGGTAGTCCAGCCCTTCCCCAGTTTGTTGAAAATGTTCTGTAAGCCGGCCAATAGTCTCGTGATGAAATCCCATCAAGAATGCAATGGCCCGTGACATCATCACTGCTTGCAGCATCCCAAGCACGATTACGTTCGTCAGCGGAAAGTCTTGACATTGTTGAATGCATCGAAAACTTCCGACCGATGTAACGTTTGGGTGTTTTCTTTCTGTCACCGACTGCATGTACCCTATCAATCGATAAGCCCCGCTTTTACACGAGGTCAATAATGCAGCACGTGCAGAAAACCTGTTTACCGGCTATCGTCACGGATGAATGGGTTTTGTGTTAAAGAGTATGTTGTGTGCATACCTAGTGTCCGGCGGATATCGCATAATAATGCGACGACAAAATGAATGCTTTTGTTGAAAAAATATAAAACAAGAAAAAGTGGTGCTTTACTTCTGAGGTTCAGTATAATTTTATGATGAAATAAAGCGAGGGGGTGGGGACGGCAGCCCCCAAAAATACTTCCTTGTAAACAGGAAACGGTATGCTAGATGTGTTCCGTGTTTTCTACCAGGAATCATCCAAAGATTTAAAATTGTGTTCAAATGAAATTGTTGACTCTAACATTTTAATTTTGGCCAGCCTAAAATTTTGCCATCTTGTAATGGGTAATAAAGATTAGTCATTTCCTAATTGACAAAGTGTTTACCTGATCCAACCACTGCATGCAAGAAAATGGATGATAGTAAAATATGAATATTGTTACTATACATCAGTGCATCACATCCTACTCTCTTAAGAACAGAGCACATTCTCTCTTCATTCCATTACGACAGAATGATGCTCTGTTCTCGCAGGGTCATTTCACGTCTAATCTCGGGGCCTTGGCGGGATTTCGGTATCCAATCGTTGGCTATACACACCAAAACAATTTAAGAACCTGATACAAACTTTCATTGGCTTACGCTTCAAATTACCGTCTTCAGCCAAAAATAGAAGCGACGTAATGTATACGTAATCAAACAAGATAAAACTGAATGATTTTGATTCGATAATTCAAATGCAACCAGCTTCAGCCAAAAATAGAAGCGACTAATGTATACGTAATTATCATGCAAGATAAAAGTGAATGATTTTGATTCGATAATTCAAACGATGTGCTATAATTAGATTATGACGACCAAATAGGCTGTTGGTCTATCAAAAACGGCAGAGGTCATATTTGATGGTTAATCAATAGACCTCGGCTTTGGAGAGTAATCACATCCATGAAACAGTATGAAACGAAAAGTCTAGAGGTGAGTTCTGCTACTTATATATTGAGCCTTTCCAGTAGGGCAAATGTTTTAGAGTGTTTCAATTTGAAAGCTACTACAGACGACGAAATGGGTGTAGCTTAAGGTGCAATTTGTGAATAATATAGCATAGAAAACATTGAGGCAAAAGGAGACAATAGCCGTCACAGACGGATTATGCTCCCCGAATAAGTGTTTGTCACAAAATAAAAACTATCATACATTAAGCCCCCTTTTCCCACGACAGCCTTTTTGTACACACATTATTTATAAAATATGGTCTAGAACATCCTATTTATTACATAAGTACAACATTTCATTAAATTCTGTCCATTAGATGAAGAGAAATTAGAGAAAAACTAATTTATACACTAAGGCCCCTTTTCCATGACGCATCCTCAAATTAAGAAACGGAGATAAAGGTCTCTAGGTATTATCCACGGGAGTTCACATGCGAAGTTTCATTGAATTTGGTCCAAGGGTTGCTGAGATCTGGCTGTGGACGGATGGACGGACTGACGCACGGACGACGGACAGCCGGACGGACGGACAGGACAGCATGGCGACTATATGCTCCCCCGAAATTTTATCGGGGAGCATAAAAATGCTGATCATCAGCATTTTCTTCTTTTGCCTAAATATTTTCCCAAACCATATCTACTGGGGATGTCAAAACCAGGTTTTGTTAGGGAAAAGGTTAAGCCATAGGGCATATTTTGAAAACAAAATGGCTGATAATAAAAAAATCACAGGAAGTGTTGCGAGAATTTTCTTCCTTTCCATCAATGTATTCAAAGCCATTAGGGACATTCAACCAAGGTGTTGTAAGGGAAAAGGTAAGTGTGATTACAAGTATGAAATTTAATCATAAAATGATCAGTGTCAAAATATTCATGAACGTATCCGGCTATGTATACATTGTATCACAAATGCATACATATTAGTCCGTCTGATAACCCAGGTAAAAAATAATTTCACTGCACCCCCCTAGGTACCAAGGTTGTTATATACCATTTTAAAGCTTGAAATATGTTGGAGACGATGCACGATGTTGTCAAGTTGTAAACCTGTGCAGGTCTCGTGTAAACATACAAATGTGTGGGTGGGGTAAGATAACAAATAAATCATTTGAAATACATTTTTTCAAATACAAATCCACATAAACCCAATCACTTAGAAATGTACTCATTCGAATTCATAAAATTACTATCTAATGAACCAGAAGAGATATACAAAACACATTTTAATCAATTATACGCAGATATAATGCTCTTATATTTCGTCAATTTGCATATGGTTGGTGGGGTAATTTAAGCACAGTAAAATATTTAGCCACACAAACAAATAATCGCATTTAGTGTTCCGTGAAACGTTTGTACAACCATCTATAGATTTAATACAACTAATTTGGATCTTAGTAAAACATCTTCGCCCAATATCTTAACAGATATAAACAATACACAGTTCTATGCCGATCTTAAAAATGCCTCCTCTTTCTCTGTATCTTGCAACATAGCCCGCCAGATGATATTAAATAAGGGCACTATTTAAGGAACTGCACCCCTTACCCATGATGTACCAAGGTTGTTATATACCATTTTAAAGCTTGAAATATGCCGGATACGATGCACGATGTTGTCTGGTTGTAAACCTGTGCAGGTATCGTGTAAACAAACACATATGTGGGTGGGGTAAGACAACAAATACATTACTTGAAATACATTTGCCAAATGATAATTCTCTTAAACACAACCTTAGGATTGTGCTCATTCAAATTCATAAATTTATCATCAAATAAACCAGATTGGATATGCAGAATACGTTTCAATTGTTTATAAGCTGAGTCAATTTGCATATGGTGGGCGGGCTGTTTTATAAACAATAATATACTTAGCCACACAAACAAACGATCGCATTATTTCTCTGTGAAAAGTTTGTACAACCGTTTACAGATTAAATACAACTTATTTGGATCTCAATTAACTACCGGCACCCTATATCTTAACAGATATACACAAAAGACATTTTAAGACTGCGCTTGACCTCCCCATCCCCGCTGTAACTTACAATATAGTCCGTTTGATGATATCACACAAGGTGCTATTGATGGAGTTACTGCATCCCACTCCGATGTATGCTGTTATATACCTTTTTAAAGCTTGAAATATGCTGGATACAATGTAAGATGTTGTCAAGTTTTAAACCTATGCAGGTCCCGTGTAAACACACAAACATGTGGGTGGAGTAAGATAAAAAGAAATGAAATGCATTTGTCAAATATAAATTGTCTTAAACCCACCCTTTTAGAAATTTTCTCACTCAAATGTATGGCATTATGATTTAAATAACCAGAAGCGATATACAAAACACATTTCAATCGATTTCACCAAGAAAAGGGCAATGACGGATCCATATTTTTTTAAAAGTGGACTCAACTTTCTTCAAGATTCTACCTTAAGAATTTAGAAATTAACTAAACTAAATTCTTATGAATAAGAAAGTGATGTCAGGGCCCAGGGTCTTGCTACATTTTGTGTTTGGGCCCTGGGCCAGTTGAATTGGGAAAAATAACGACGTTTATTCCTAAATTGGGGGAAACTAAAACATGTTTTAAAGCTTCAAATTAGACTGTAGGTATGTAAGATGCACTTATGAATATTTTTTGTTTAAAAAATCATCAAAACTGTGGGAAGTGTGGGTGCTAATTGGGACTGTCACTCAAGAATTGTAATTATCAGTCTCAAAGAACGGTTACATTGTGACCAGAAAAAAATATTACAGAGATTCTTTTTGTGGTGATCACACCAAAGATGTGCTATCGGTGCACATAATCGCACAATGACAGCTTATAATCGTGATGGCTGTAGTGCTTATGATAACCATAGGCCTCAGTCACTTAATAGCTATTTAACTAATTGCAACATGTTTTCAGAATGTGTTTATATTTGTAAATTGTGTGGTAAAATGAAGTCTGAAATGTCAGTTATACTACTTCAAACGAAGTCAATTCGAGACTGGTACCTAATGGCACAAAATGAGAATACGTCTTAGATAATATGGATATTACAATGCTTATCAAGGTTGTATATATTATAAGAATTCATACGTTGTCGTTAATGAGAAAACGATATAATTATTAATTGAGTGGGAGATGTATTGGGATTTTTTTTTATCTGATTCGGACCTAAACTTCTGGCAGGAAAAATATACCCAAAGTAGTAATCCAAATTCGATGAAAAAAATGAATTATCATGGTAATTAGTTTACAAAACCATATTTTGAACGCATGGCTTAACGGAATTATTACGAAAGCCATTGTGTTATAAAATGACCTTTACAATATAATCATTATGATATTTCTATGATAGGTACACTTTTCACCATAAGATGGATAGTTATCAAAGTAAATCAATCTATATAATCTGATCAATTAGCCTTCAAAACATTTCAACAAAAACTACTGCTGTCACCATGATACTTGTTAAAGCTAGTTTTTTTTAAAGTGTGAATCCTAATTTCGACGAGACATAATTATTAGCATCACTGGAATTCAGTGTGAATGTCCATGGAAAGCTTAAAAGAAGACTTTTATTATAAAGATCTTGCATCAAATAATAAAGGTTTGTAACAATTATGTCATTAAAGAATAGGACAAACTAGTTGTGGTACACAAGAGTGAAGTAGCAAAATGTGAATGACCAAATTAAAAAGAGGAGCCAAAAGTATATGTAATTGTTTCAGATAGATAAATGGAGAATACAACTTAAAATATATAATTGCAATAGACATAGAATACCATATATAAGTTTAGAAATGAAGAAAAATGAAGACAAACTATACATATACGAGTATTGGTATATATAAAACCAATGAAATTAAAATCTATGAGCAATGCCCAAATCATCCTCAATTATGTGACAAATCAGTAACCTAGTGTTATCAAGTTTTGTCAAGTTTTGCATTTTTATAGTGTTGAATTTCCGTCCTTCAGAATTCCAAATCAAATGAGGTTTGCTATACATCACACATTATATCATACAAATTAATGACGAGAGACCACAATGGCGGTGTATGCTTACATGGAGTTACAATATAATAAAACATCCCTTACTCGTATATGCCCTAGGTCGTATGATCAACACCGTCTAGCCAACTTTGTTAAAGATTGGTCAAAACCATCATTGAAGACCAAGCTAACTCACCTAATTTCGTCCCCTATCGAAAATAGCTACTAATCGTTTGTATCAACCGAAGAAAAAGCATGCGAAACAATACATTGATCCGTACAATCAGATAAGCGCTCTCTTTTAAGGACCGTTTTGGTTGAATCTTCCCTAAATAAGTGACAAGAGAATCAATAAAATGACAGTATTCGGTCAGCTGTATCACCAATTGAATTTTAAGATTTTGTAACAGAGGTTAAACACATTGTAGCGTGTGTAAGTATCCGAGGTTGGGTAAAAAAAGCATTTTATCAATTTTTCGAGGACAGTAAACTCTTGATAAAATGGTCTGATTTATTCGAAAGTGCAATATTAAAAGAGTTAAATTGCAACATCTTCGATAAGGGCATAGAAGGCCCATTTTTATAACAATAGCTGATTTGTATCCGCCTTTTTAGTAAATTTATAAAGGATAGATAAAGATAAAGAAATTTACAGAATGATTTGAGAAAGTGGAAACATGTACTTAAGAAAACGATTCTCCAAAAAGAGATTTTTTGCTAAGCCCATGAAGGTATTTTACTCCCAAAGGGTCATTCAGAAATTAATTACGTCCCTCTTATTAACCAGTATTTAAAGTTTAAATATTTATCTTTGTGTGAATCTTTACTTTCCTCAAAATTATTTGTATTCATTTTCCAGATCAAGTCAGAATCGAAATGAATGTTCTATGTATCTATTCCATGTGTATATCTACTATTGGCCGCCATCTTGGACGCTATAATATTATTAGTGCGTTGTCCAGTGATATCACAGTGAAATCTTTTGGATTCATCAATCAATATATATCTTATATCAAAGAATGCTAACATATTTTCAGTGGATGCTCTTGCAAGGATTGGTGATCCATACAAAATATGTTTTGCTATCTGACTATGAATGGTTCAAGCAGAGATTATTGTTAGCTACAGGGAAAGTGGGGACATTTGAGAGCAGCCTAGAACTATATCTTGTTTATATCTATTAAATTGGGTAAAGATGTTGCACCAATGTCCAAATAAGTCGTATTTAATCTATAAACGGTTGTACAAACGTTTTAAGAAACAATAAAACGAGTATTTGTTTGTGTGGCTACTACGTTTTCTACTGTGTATAACAATAATCTAGCAACAATGTGCAAATTGACTAAATGCCTGGAATTATTTCTGCGTATTAACTGCGTATAATCAATTTAAATGTATTTTCTATATCACTTCTGGTTATTTCAATCATAATGGCATGCATTCGATTAAGAACCTTTATAAAAGAGTGGGTCTAAGACGATTTATATTTGACAAATGCATTTCTTACCCCACCCGTATATTTGTGTGTTTACACGGGACCTGCGAAGGTTTACAACATGACAACATTGTGCATCGTATCCAGCACATTTCAAACTTTAAAATGGTATATAACAGCATTGGTACATCGGGGTCGGATGCAGCAACTCCTTCAATAACTCCCTTGTGTGATTTCATCCAATGGACTATGTTGTAAGATATAGGGGGTGGGGGCATCTTCAAGTGTGGTCTAGAACTGTGTCTTGTATGTATGTGTCAATATATAGAGTGAAGGTGTTTTACTAAATAAAATACTAAATAAAAGTTGTTTTTAATCTGTAAACGGTTATACAGACGTTTCAAAGAACATCAATGCGAATATTTGTTTGTTTGGCTAAGTATATTACTGTTAATAAAACACCTCGTCCACCACATGCAAATGGACGAGATATCAGAGCATTATTTCTGCGTATAATTGATTGAAATGTGTTTTGTATATCTCTTCTGGTTTATTCCAGAGTAATTTGATGAATTCGAATGAGTTCATGCCTATGTGATTGGGTTTAAGACGATTTCTATTTGAAAATTGTATTTCAAGTAATTTATATGTTATCTTACCTCACTTACATATTTGTGTGTTTACACAGAATCTGCATAGGTCTACAACTTGACAACATCGTGCATCATATCCAGCACATTTCAAGCTTTAAAATGGTATATAACAACATTGGTACATCGATGATTATGGGTGAAACGATCTCCTTAAAATTCCTCTTATTTGAAAGAATTAGACGGACTATGTTGTAAGATACAGGGAAAGAGGGGGCATTTTCAAGAGAAGCCTAGAACTGTGTCTTGTTTAAATCTGTTAAAATATTGGGTAGAGATGTTTTACCAAGACCTAAATAAGTTGTATTCAATCTAAAAACGGTTGTGCAAACGTTTCGTGGAACAATAATGTGATTATTTGTTAGTGTGGCAAAGTGTTTTACTGTGCATAAATCACCCCACCCACCATATGCAAATTGACGAGATATATGAGCATTATTTCTGCGTAAAATTGATTGAAACGTCTTTTGTATATCTCTTCTAGTTTATTTGATTGTGGTTTTATGAATTCGAAAGAGTACATTCCAAGGTAATTGGGTTAAAGACGATTTCTATTTGACAAATGCATTTCAAATAATTTATGTGTTGTCTTACCCCACCCACATATTTGTGTGTTTACACGGGGCCTGCACAGGTTTACAACTTGACAACATTGTGCATCGTATCCAGCATATTTCAAGCTTTGAAATGGTATATAACAACCTTGGTACCTAGGGGGATGCAGCGAACTCCTTAAATAGCCCCCTTATTTGATTTCATCAGACGGATCATATTACCTTGTTTGTACTTCGACCTACTCTGTTAACTCCATTTTAGTTCGAACTAGTGTGAACTTTTCACTCTAATCAAATTTCTTGGGGCATAAAATTTGATATTTGTTTAACCCTGTCCCAAACAAGACCGGATTTGGAAGTCCCTAATGGAAATAGCCTTGGAAAACATTGAGACATAAGAAGAAACTGCTGATAATCAATATTTTCTGTTCTAAATTATGCACAAATCCTATCTTTATCAACATCTATTTTGTCGTCAGCAGGTGCATTTGCATTGGATCACGCAACAATTTTGTTGTTTGGGAAAGGGTTAATGTCTTACCGTTATATTTTTAGGAGTTGCGAGTAGAGGACTACACAGCCAACAGAAAGGGTAAACAGCAAGGCACAACAGGTTTTGGGTTCAGCAGTACTCCAGCCACACAATCTACAGGCTTCTCTGGGTTTGGGGGTACTACTGGGGTATTCGGCACATCAAGTGAGTAAAGTACCGCATTTGTCGTAATTATACCTCTGTAAACAAAGTTCGGCAAGGTGTATATAGGAATCGCCCTATCTTTCCACATTTACCGCGAGTGTGACTCCTCCCAAATGGCTGGATGGATTTTGATGAAAGATCACACGCCAAACTCAACCAAGGGAGATAATTAGCTCACCTGAGCACGAAGTGCTCAATGTGAGCTGTTGTTGTCGCTTTTTGTCCGTCGGCGCCAGTCCGTCTGTCTGTCCACATTTTGATATTACCACTCTAGCACCCACAAATATTGACCAATCTTTACCAAACTTGGCCAAAACATGTATGACCGTAAGTTCTCGGATGAGTTTGATTTTGGGTCAGATCGAACTAAGAAGTTCTGAGTTATTTGCCCTTGAACGTCAAAACTGGCTTGTTTTGACTTTGTTACTACTCTAGCATCTACAAACATTGACCAATTAAGACAAAACTTGGCCACAATGTTGGTAACAAAAAGATCATGGATGAGATCGATTTTCAGTGTGATCAGAGCAGGAAGTCTGAACGTGTGTGCCCTTGAATTTGACAAAATTGCTGTTTTCGACTTTGTTTACACTAAAGCATCTATATTTATTGACCAATGAAGACAAAACTTGGCCACAATGTTGGTGCCCATAAGATCCTGAATGTGATAAATCATCAGCTTGATTGGACTAGAAAAACTAGAGTTATTGGCCCTTAAATTTCACAAAATTACCGTTTTCAACTCTTTTTTCACTAACACAAATATTGACCAATTAATACACAACTTGGTCACAGTGTTGGTGACAGTAAGATCTTAAATGTTTTAATTTGTCAGATTGATTGGATTAGAAAAACCAGAGTTGTAACCTTGATGTTGACAAAATTGCCGTTTTCGACTTTGTTTTCACTCAAACAGCAATACAATAGTTCCGGCCGAAATTGACAGTGACGTTGGCTAATGTTTACTACTTGACAACCAATCAACTCTGTTCGTATTTGTAATGGTGCAAATCAGACGAATTGATTGGTTTTGCATCAGTAAACATCAGCCTACGTCACTATCATTTTCGGCTGGGACTATTGTACATATTGACCATTCAGAAAAAAACTTGGACAACATGTTAATGAGAATTTCTTTATCAGAAGAGAGTTATGAACCCTTCACTGTGATACAAATGTTTTCTTCCACATTGTTTTTATTGTAACAGCCACAAATATTGCTCATTCAAGATTATGAAAGCAGTCTTCTGCTGGATCATAATCTCGCATCTTAAATCATGTGCTCTTGATGTTGACAACATTGTGACTTTCATTCTATCTAGGTTCAGGTGAGCGTTCAAGGACCATCATGGTCCTCTTGTTCTGGTATTCTTTGTGAAATATGATATCATACATATGGGATCAAAATTGCTGCCAATTTCCAAAATGGCTACAGTCTCTGTATATAATCTGTTTTTATGTACAATTTGCAATTTTTCATTTATGAAATAATAACAAGTTTAGCGGTCTTTATTGCCAATAAAACCCGATGTGCGACGGACTTCATGTGTAGGTAAAAACCGAGGCGCACAGCGACGAGGTATTTGCCTTAACATGTAGTCCAGAGCACAGAGGGTTTTTTGCGCAAACATCGGAGTTGGTTGTTTATTTTCTACTTTAAAAATGTAGAAAACTATATTTTCCCATCATCATTTGATGTTTATTCTTTCGGGCCTTTTCTTATACTTGGTTACATCCACGACATACAGTATAGATTAAAGTGACATTTCAGAATTATTTTTACATAAATTTTACTTTTATTCTATCTGAAAGAGCATGTTTTCTTATGAAAATTCAGAAAATTTCAAGCCAAAAAAATTTGAACCGTTTACGAGAAATATATATTCTTGTGCTAAAATTAAACAAATTGTTGTGGACAACAGTTCAGATTTATATAGTTTTTGTCTTTTCTGTCTCAACTTTGAAGACGTATTTTTCGCTTATAAATAACAACTTCAAAAAACTGATAGCATTTCTAGGCATAAGAATAATCAATCTTTGCATCAAGACATGCTTTTAAAAAATGAAATAAATGTGAAATGTCACTTTAAGAAAATGTTGGATAATCCCTATATAACCCAACAGTCAGCTTTGTTTAACATCCAGATATGACGAAAAGACTATTAACAAATGGATGATCAATGAGGGATATATGCAACATTTTGCTATAACTCACCTGGCAGAGCACAGTGGCGGATCCAGAGGGGATTTGGGGGTTCAAACGAATCCCCTTCCGAAGCCTTATCATTTCACTTTCATGCAGAAATTTAGTCAAAATTGTATAATAATAAGAAAACGAACATCCCTAATTGTATATTCGAATCCCTCTTATAGAAATCCTGGATCGGCCTATGGAACATACCTAATTACTAGCTGGAGGTGCTATGCCAGGTCATTTGTCCTGAGCTATAACTGATAAAAAGATAAAATAAAAAATGTAGTACAGTGAAATGCTTGTCTATCAATCTATCCAGAAAATGCCATTGTTTTCTTTTGCATGTATAGCTATTATTGTAAATTATTATTATTATTATTATTATTAAGTACCGAATTTATATAGCGCTTTTATCATACGAAAGTACGTTCAAAAGCGCTTTATAAAACATAAAACATAAAATCTACTAAGAAATAAAGAAATAAATCATACTAATAAGAAATGTCATACATGCGTTATAAGAATTATATGAGTATAACAAGAGGGCCATGATGGCCCTGCATCGCTCACCTGAGAGGACTTTGAGACAAACAACTTGCAATCTTCAAACTCGCATGACCCACTTTTTACATGACCTAGACATCATTGAGATTAACATTCTGAACAATTTGCACAATGATGAGTAAATATTTAGGTTCTTCGAGCAAAAACAAGATTTGACCTTTTGACCTAGTTTTTGACCTAACATTAGCCACTTTCTACATGACCCATTCATCATCAAGATAAGCAATTCTGAACTATTTTCACAATGATGAATAAATATTTTGATTTTTCAGAGCAAAAACAAAATTTGACCTAGATTTTGACCTCCCATGGCCCACTTTATACATGCCCCAGATATTGTCGAAATAAACATTCTGAACAATTTTCACAAAGATTCAGATATCATTATGGTTCTAAATGCAGAAACAAGATTTGACCCTGTGACCTAGTTTTTGACCTCACATGGCCCCCTTCTTACATTGACCAAATATCATCATGATAAACATTCTGAACTTTCACAATGATTGCATAAATATTTTGGTTCTTACAGGAAAAACAAGATTTGACCTATTGACCTAGTTTCTGACCTCACGTGGCCCACTTTCAAAATGACCCAGATATCATCAAGATAAATATTCTGAACAATTTTCACAACGATAAAGTAAATATTTTGGTTCCTAGAGCAAAAAACAAGATTTGACCTAGTGACCTAGTTTTTGACCTCGCATGACCAACTTTTCACATCACCAAGATATCATCAAAATAAACATTCTGAACAGTTTTCCCAATGATTAAGTAAATATTTTGGTTCTCAGGGCAAAAACAAAATTTGACCTAATGACCTAGTTTTTAACCTCGAATGACCTGCTATTCATATCACCAAGATATCATCATGATAAACATTCTGAACTTTCACAATGATTGCATAAATATTTTGATTCTTACAGGAAAAACAAGATTTGACCTATTGACCTAGTTTCTGACCTCACGTGGCCCACTTTCAAAATGACCCAGATATCATCAAGATAAATATTCTGAACAATTTTCACAACGATAAAGTAAATATTTTGGTTCCTAGAGCAAAAAAACAAGATTTGACATAGTGACCTAGTTTTTGACCTCGCATGACCCACTTTTTACATCACCAAGATATCATCAAGATAAACATTCTGAACAATTTTCCCAATGATTAAGTAAATATTTTGGTTCTCAGGGCAAAAACAAAATTTGACCTAGTGACCTAGTTTTTAACCTCGAATGACCTGCTATTCATATCACCAAGATATCATCATAATAATTATTCTGAACTTTCACAATGATTGCATAAATATTTTGATTCTTACAGGAAAAACAAGATTTGACCTATTGACCTAGTTTCTGACCTCACATGACCCACTTTTAAAATGACCAAGATTTCTTCAAGATAAACATTAGGAACAATTCTCACAATGTTTAAGTATATATTTCTGTTCTAAAATCAAAACCACGATTTGACCCAATGACCTAGTTTTTTGACCTTACATGACCCACACTTTGTATATAAGCTAGATATCAAGATAAGTATTTAGGATAGTTTTGACAGAGTTTTTGGGACTAAATTGGCATATCTAGAGCAAAAGGAAGGATTCTGTAATATTATACCTTGTGACCTAGCATGACCCACCTTTGATCATGACCAAGATATCATCAAGATAAAGATTTAGGACAATTTTGACAAAGTTTGGACCAAAATTGGCACTTCCAGAGCAAAAGGGAGGATTTTACAAGATTTGGCCCAATGACCTAGTTTATGACCTGGCATGATCCACTTCTTGACATGACCTAAATATCATCAAGATAAACATTCATGACAATTTTAAGAAAGTTTGGACCAAAACTGGCATGTCCAGAACAAAATGAAGGACTTTAAAAGATTTGACCTTGTGACCTAGTTTTTGACCTTGTATGACCCACTTTTCATCATTTGATAGATATAATCGAGATAAACATTGAGGACAATTTTGACAAAGTTTGGACAAGAATTGGCACTTCCATAGCAAAAGAAAGGATTTTGTAAGATTTGACCTCTTGACCTAATTAATGACGTAGCATGACCCACTCCTTGACTTGACCTTGATATCATCAAATTAAACATTCATGACAATTTCTACAAAGTTTGGACCAAAATTGGCACTTCCAGTGTAAAAAGATGGATTTTTACAATATTTGACCAAGTGACCTAGTTTTTGACCTGGCTTGACCTATTTTTTATCATGACCTAAATATCATCAAGACAAATATTCTGATAAGTTTTCACAACGATTGAGCAATAAATGTGGCCCCTAGAGCAGAAAGAAGATTTGACCTAGTGACCTACTTTTTGACCCCCATTATGGCCCCGATTTAAATTCTTTGAAGTATTTTGAAAAAGCATGACCCATAGATCATATGTGTGAAATATTAATGAATTCTGTCAAGTACTTTAGGAGGAGAAGATTTTTTGTGAAAAGTTGACGTACAGACAGATAGACAGATGGACAGATAGACAGACGCCGGACAACAGACCGATCACAATACCTCACCTTGAGCACTTCGTGCTCAGGTGAGCTAAATATGAATGAACCGTGAAAGACGATACACATAAAAAAATCAGTGTTTAATTTCCATAAATCTGCTTAAACAAATAAGTCTTTAAGTATTTCTTATAACATAAAACTGTAGAAGCAGCTCTTATTTCGGATGGGAGAGAATTCCATAGTACTGGAGAAGCACTCGTAAAACTGCGGTCTCCATACGTTTTAGTACGGCGTTTCGGTACTACAAGTGTTGTGCCATTTGACCCGGATCTAAGTTCACGGGATGGTTTGTGTATCATTAAAAGTGATGTGATATATTTTGGGGCTTGTCCATGGAGAGCTTTAAATGTATAAGTCAGTATCATAAATTGAATTCTGTGCTCTACAGGTATCCAATGCAACTCATTTAGTACTGGTGTTATATGATGGCGTCTCGGTGATCTGGTGATAATACGAGCTAAAGTATTTTGGACTACCTGTAACTTGTTCAGGGTTTTTTGGGGTATTCCAAAAAGTAAAGAATTGCAGTAATCCAACCGCGATGTAACCAAAGAGTTAACAAGAGACTTAGTAGCGTCATCATTTAGATATTTTCTAATGTGCCCGATTTGGCGGAGCTGGGAATAACAGGATCTACAAACACTGTTTATATGCGATTCCATGTTCATATGTGAGTCAAAAAAGGCACCAAGATTTCTGACAGACTTCACCGATTTCACCTCGGAACTGCCAACTTTAAT
Organism: Fragum sueziense; assembly: GCA_963680895.1. Lineage (NCBI taxonomy): Eukaryota > Metazoa > Mollusca > Bivalvia > Cardiida > Cardiidae > Fragum > Fragum sueziense. Next base: position 3,720,156 of record OY804603.1, read on the forward strand.
TGACATGTTTTCTATTTCATTCGAATGTTTTTTGGGTTTAAAGACAATAAGTTCAGTTTTATCGGCGTTGAGCTTGAGCATGTAATGGTTCATCCAATCAGTGATTTCGTTCAAACATAACTCAACACGCCGGACAGCTTCGTCCCTCGAAACATTGTTATTAGGTTTGAATGAGAGGTAAAGCTGAGAGTCGTCCGCATAGAAATGATGTTCAAGGTCATGCTTTCTGCAGATCATACCGACTGGCTTTGTATACATGACATAATTCTTAGGCCCAAGCACAGAACCTTGGGGAACACTGTATTTCATGAGTACTGGGTCTAATAAAACACCGTTTATGTAAACAGATTGATGTCTGTCTGTTAGATATGACTTCATCCAGGCAAGAGGCTTACCGGAGATATGAAAGTCATGTTCTAAACGACGAAGAAGAATGGCATGGTCTATTGTGTCAAAAGCTGCCGACAGATCAAGCAGTACAAGAACCGTGATATTGCCCATATCTAATGATTTCAATATGTCATTTTGAACTTTTAATAAAGCAGTTTCGGTTGAATGAAATTTTCTATATGCAGACTGGAGAAGTTCATGTAATTTATTTTCGGACAAGTGTTGTTCTATTTGAACGTCTACGACCTTATCGAGCACTTTTGAGATGAAAGGTAAATTAGAAACAGGTCGATAGTTCTTCAGTTCATTCTTGTCTAAACCGGGTTTCTTTAACAACGGTTTGACATGCGAACTTTTAAACAAGCTAGGCACATATGATGACTCCAATGATAAATTCACTATCTTTGTAATTAGCTCAGCAAGATCATCAATTCAGAGTTTAAGAAGCCATGTAGGGATTGGATCTAGCTCACAATTTTTGTTTGGAGATTTAAGTATGATGCGCTTCACATCCGCCAGGGCAACCGGTCGAAAATTCGTTAGAATATTGGGTAATGACTGTTCAATGTCTGATGATTCTGGCGGTGGTAATGACGGTGTACTCGAATTTATTCCATTTCGTATGGTCTGAACTTTATTGACGAAGAAATCACTGAATTTCTGAACTAGGGATTGAGTAGATGTATCAGATGGTAAAATAACGTCGTTTGATGCCCCCCAAGAAGGTGGTTAGTTACTTTAAATAACTTTTTCTGGTCACGTCCACAAGACTCAATCTTCTCTAAGTAATGTGCTCTTTTTGTTGATTTTATAAGTTTATTTACAATGGAACTCTGGTTTCGGTACATTTCATGGTGTATGGCTAGATTGCTCTTACGCCACCGACGCTCAAGTTTTCGTTTAAGGTGTTTGGCATCATGAAGATCCTGTGTATACCACGGACACCCAGGTCTCAATACAATAGTTTTAGGAAGTAAAGGAGCATGTCTATCAACAAGTGATTGCAATTCATTGGTATAGGCATCTGACGTCTGTACGAAACAGTTTTGCTAATCGGGCTAGGCCTTGTTGCCTGTACGCTAAATTCTAACGCGTAATGATCACAGAAAGCATTGCCGTTCTGGTCAGAAATCCCTGGGTCAGTGACTGCTACGTATAAAAATGTATGAACTGAAATATATTAGCCAGGATCTGGAAAAATGTCCCTTAAGGCTTTTGAGCCCAACAAAGATCCAGATCAGCATGTGCATACGCACAGTCTGATCAGGATCCATGTTGTTCTCTAATAGCTTCTTCGTGACTAATAGTAACTTAAAGAGAGCAGAATGGAAGTATATTGGACTGTATTTGACAACAGTCTGATCTTGAAACTCAAATTTTAGAAATGCCATAAGGAATATTTTCCCAGCTCAATTATGTTTTATTCAGATAAGAAGCAATTGGTAACATCAGACAGACAGTATGTCCCAGATCAGCCGTCCACAGCACAACCAGCAGCTCTCAGTCAACCTGTTGTTTGTAAACAACCTGCACTAGTTGCTGTACCTACAGAGGTATTTAACCCATTACCATATTACAAAAGTTTAGACTGGTCTAATTAAAAAAGATATTGCAAATGGCAATTTAAAGCGCATGAAATTTTACATTTCGTCGTTGTAAATGCAAAACCTCGTATCTCGTTTCTGGAAAATTGTAAAGGGGGTGGAAAAGTGTAATAACTTTTTCCAAACCGAAATGTTTTACTTTAAATTTGGACATATAGTCCAGAACAAGAGTTTGGTACAATACAAGAACAACTTGCACAATCACTCAACTACTCTTCTGGAGACTTACAAAGTTTAACTGATCAAGTAAAACATTATGATGACACGATTGATCGTCTACAAAAAGATCTAGACTTTGTCACCAGGAAGAGGCATAATTTAGAAAGACAGGTGTGTCAGTTATGTTGAATAAAATCGGTTAAAATGCAACGAAGAGAAATAGAATAGCGAACGGTTTTCCCGCCTTCGTGTGCTAAAAATAGATTTCCGATGGGAAAACCCCTAACCACGTTTGCCGGGTACCAGTCTAATATTTTGTTTATCGGTCATGAATCGGACAATTTTTCGTACCCGTGTTAGCAAAAAATTATTATTTTCAAGCGCGATATTAGTCGATCATAGATAATGCAGGCGGGAACTAAAACTACGAAACATTGCGCATATGCAGCATGCAACATTGCTCCCAGATACGGAGACAGACCAGAAATGACAAACGTTTTTTCTTGAGATTCCTCAGCAGCTTAACCAGAAAAAACATCGAAAAGTCTGAAAGTAAAGTAGCTTTGATCATGAAACTTCTCTGGTAGCTAGATCTCACCAAAGAGAAGTGCAACGTACAAGGAACATAACTCTATCTTGCTTATTTTGTGAGTTATTGCCCATTGTTTTAGTGAAAGTCTATGGGGGTATCAAATCACATTCAGCGACAAATTCTAGTTTTTTCTATATTAACCCTTTCCCAAACAAGACCGGTTTTGACGTCCCCAACAGAAAATTCGTGGGAAAACATTGAGGCAAAAGAAGAAAATGATGATCGACAAAATCGAAAAGGAATGCACAGCAGACAAAATGGGTGTGAATAACTTCTTTGGATATTGATGATCATTCTTCTTTTGCCTCAATATTTTGCCCGAGATAAAACACTAACAATATTCACATCCGTTTTGTCGTCTGCAGACTTTTTTTTCAATTTTGCCAGACATGACATTATGTCGTTTTGGAAAGGGTAAGCGAGCACGCACGAGCGGCACGATGAAGTCAGGATATGTCCGTATATGTAAACATTACTTGTCAACTGCTTATTTCATAGTTACCGATCTTAAAAAATACACGACAGTGCAGCAACCTTCTCAACTCGGAATTAGAATGTTTCTCAACAAATGATTACAGCAATCAAGCTCTTAGAATGTTATCTTTGGCAAGTTGAACGTGAAAAAACTTCGCGAAATTCACAGCCATATTTGTACGATAAGGGATTCCCAATCTATTTTTAGACCAGTGAGGCGTGACGATGACGTATTTGTTCGCACGGAAAACCGAACGCTATTGAATACTTGTATTTGTGTAATTCTTTATTCCTTGACACGCGTATTATATTTTGACTTACGATAAAGAGAACTGTTTAATTGGTAAATAGTTTCACATAGGTCAAGTTTTGGACAAGCCAATCAACTTTTTTTGTAAATTGTAGTAAAATGAAAAGGCTATGAACGTAGGCACATTTTTCAAAAACAATTTTAAATTGGCTTAAGTATTTGGAGGTTTACTGATTATTTCAGGTTGCGATGGATTGACAGTCATGATATTGTCCTTGGTCAAATGATGAATTTATTTTGTCTGGGGAAACATTATAAACAAACAAGAGTTGTTTAGTTCAAAATTTGAAACTGTTACATTGATTTAATACTAGTTTTTACAATATGATGTCTTTATGAATGATATTGGCTTATTTCAACTTGTACTGTTATATTAGACATTCATTGTTTAGAATTTGCGTTATAAGGTTCTTAAACATATTGGCTTTTCCACAATAGATATCAGAACTAAGAGATGAAGGAGCGGGCAATACCACGGCTATAGGAGGAACAGACATTGATGAGATGGTGGCAGGTCTAGATATAAAGTCAAATAGTGGAGAAGACCAATCGTCTACGTAAGTTTTAAATATTTTATATAGATGAGGAGTCTTATATGAATCACGTGGTAATACTGCCAACACAGAAAATAACATTGACAAACTTATGGTGGCAGCTCTAGATATAAAGTTAGATGTATAGGCTTGTGGGGAATCTCGTGTCTGCGTGAGTTGAACCATTTGTGTATCTAAAATAATGCGTATGTTAACAAGAAGCAGTTAAGCAGTTGGATATTTTATAACATAAAATTAAAAAAAGGCTAACTACCTTCTCAGCACGATTATTTACAAATATTTTTAAACGGAGTTGCATCAGTTAGACCTATAAAGTCTGTCTGAAAATAAGTCAAACAACTGTTATTTCCAATGCCACATTTCTTTCGAGTAAGAGACTAATCAGACTATAAAACTATATTTATATCATTAAACGAGCAGCAACATAATTTGAGCAGGTGACTTGTTTTCCTAGGAAAATGCTATTATATTTCTCGTTTTCGTTTATTCTTCACCAGCATACCTCCATTCGTAGAATTTTGACGATGTATACTTCATCATTCGGCCTTGGAATACCCAATCCATCAGTCGAGAGGCCTTTTTCTATACTTGGCTAATTAGACAGACAGGTGGTGTAACATGACATTCGGCTGCTTAAAATAAGTAGCTTATTTTTAGACTAGTCGTATGAAGTGACAGATCTAGACAAGAATACATCTTTGTAAATTGCTGTTCATCTAAAATACAATTCGGTTGTAAATAAAAACATGTATACATTTTCATAATTATCTTTAATGATTACAAGGAGTTATAATCTACAAGAATACAAATCTACTTAAAACTATTCTTACACAAATATAAATATTTGGCCTAGGGAGTCAACCTTTATCATTGTTTAAAAGAAAGCACACAATAACTAACCCAAAGAGAGTTAAAGCAGAAGAGCATGGACTCTTAAGATGGACGATTGTCCGAAATGTATATGTAGGAGAGCGTGGGCTCTTTTAAAGGATGGACGGATGTCACATAGCTGGGCGGATGCCCGAAATATAGTTGAGCGTTTGCTTTGAGGGTTGGACGGATTTCCGAGAAGCGCGCGTCAAGAACAGAGCTGTTCTCTGAGAACTAAGAAGTATTGATAGAAAAAGGGGTTAGTTATTATAGTTGTTATATTAATTTCGTACATGAAAGTTCGAAATATTTGAATACTGATAGGCATAAACAAGTGTATGAAAATATTAGGAAGGCGCCAAAAGAAACACAGCGATGAAAGTAGCATTGATGTGTTGACGCCCAAGGTATGAAATTAAAAAGGAAGATGGAAAGGGAAAGTGGGTTCGAAAGATGTACATGTTTATTATCAAAACAAATGCAGACTGGTCATAAAGTCGTTGTCCTGACGTGACCGATAAATAAAACATTAACGCGGAACATAGGATGATAAGATTCAACATGGTCCGGTCGAATGTCTCATTTATCACATTTTAATCAGGCGTTGTAATTGGCCTTGTCAAATCCATCATAGTGCCATATTTTTGGCACGGCGTGTGAGCTATTAATTGTTTATAAACGTCACTCTGGACGATGTCAATAAGCATATGGCAGGAACGTTAGCAAGCAAATAACAGTGTTACAGAACATGAATAAATGGGTCGAAAGTTACTACATGTACGTTGCAAAACGCCAGGAATCAGATTGCTGATATTATAGGGGATTTTATTATTATTTGTTGTTGTTTTATTTTATCAAAGATGGTTTTTGAAAGCATCGAAGAAATAAACAGAAATCTTCACTGACAGCATTTTCTAACACGATTCATGCGCTAAGTACCATTTGAGCCTCACGAATGCTACGACTGGAAGTTCGAATGTAACGATAATAACTTTCAGAACTCCACCAAGACTTTATCATATGATCCTCGATCCCCTTTTGGCCTGCAGTTGTCGCTGCGCCAATGCGGAAAGAGTGACCATTATAGTTGTTTAAATTATACCCACAAACACTTAAAATGTGCTTCAAGTTTCCAATGAAGGTTTGTCTGTCAAGTGGTCGACCATCGCAAGTAATAATGAGTGGGTTCCTGGTCCTAAACGTGCCTGATTCCTTTCGTTTTGCAATGTACTTTTGCATGATAGTAAAGGGGCACAAAACGAATTTGTGCAATGCAACTGAATATGCAAGCCTTTTCTGAAAGGGTCTGTCTTTGATTCCTTCAGATGTAGACTTAAATGTTTTTCATAAAAGGTAACATCCTCACAGCATAAGTGGCGACTCGGGTCAAATGTTCTTTCGAGCGTACGGTAAATTCCCCACACCGTAAAAATCCAAAGAAGGCAATTACACATACACATTCCATTACCAAATCTGAGGCTGAGAAAAACACACCTTTTCCCAGGGCACTTGTGATATCGTAAAGAACATCCTTTGTTATTGGTAGCCTGGGGCGAGGTTTGTTACACTGAACCCTTTTCACTGCTTTAAGTATCAACGCGAGCCTAGGTTGTGGGTTAGTGTGTAAATTATCTAAGGGCGAAGACACATTGGCTCGTAGATATGAAAATCGAATACCATCTAAATAGAGTTTAATTGTCGTGTAGCTAAGGTTTAAATTTTTGAAACAGTGAGCTACGAAATACACTAGAATATCTTCAGAGATAGGGGCATCGTATCGGGCATCGATTTATTTCCGTTCAGCAGCATATATCGTTGGAAATGTTCGTAGCCCGTCTCATAGAGTGTCCTAGTTCCTGAGGACAAAGCATGTTTCCACAAATCACTTACTGTATTGTCTAATTCCAAATCACTTCCTTGTGTTAGGGGCATTTGTGTGGGTACCTTTCGGCGTTCGGTGCTAGCTTCCTGAAGCGAGCAATCTGCAAACGAGACAAAGAGTCGCTAATATCATTTAATTTGCCAGGCACATGTTTGCTTTTGAAGTTAAAGTTGTGTACACAAGCTAGCCAAGTAAGTTTCCTCATTAACTGCATGATATAAAGGCATTTTGACCGACCTTTATTTATGATCGCGACCGTAGCTTCATTGTCACACCTAAACACAATTTGTCGTTTAGACCACTCTTTCCCCCAGAGGATAGCAGCTATTACAATTGGATATAACTCTTTATACGCAATAGACAAACTTTTGTGGTCCATCGAAGGTAGTTCGCTAGACCAAGTGGAGAAAAACCACTTTCCCTTAAAGTATCCTGCGTAACCTAGAGACGCCGATGCATCGGTGAAAAGTTCGAAATTGTCACTTAATATGAAATCTTTATAGTGAAATAAAGCCACACCATTCCACTGGTTAAGAAATATTTGCCAAAATAGTAATTCAGTCCTGCACTCCGTACTTATATAAACGGTGTCGTGCAAGTCTTTCACGGTAGTTAACAAATGTATCAGGAAGGAGACAAACGAGCGACCGGGAAGGATAACGCGCGTGGCGAAATTCAGGTGACCTAACAACTGTAAGAGTTCTCGTTTTGTACAAAATCGTTTCAACAGAAACGATTGTATAAATTGACTTATCCTTTTCACTTTATCCATAGGAAGATGAGCTTCCATGCGTGCCGAGTCGAGTATAATTCCCAAAGATTCAAGACAAGTGGTGGGGCCCGTTGTTTTATTCTCAGATAAGGGCACATTCAATTTTTTGAAAATCATTTTCTTAATAGCCATTTTTCGTTCCCCTTCGTTTGTTGGATAGTCTATGGTAAGGACGTCATCGAGCAGGTGCAGAATGTGTTGTACATTATAATTATGCATAGCAATGTGGCATATTGCTTTTGAAAGTGTATCAAAAATTACAGGACTTGACCGACAGCCTAAACATAGTCTTATCTAGAAATAATACAGATTCCGCCACTTCGCACAAAACAAAGGCCATTGACTCGGTTTTATCGTACAGAGTTTGAAAGCATCGGCAATATCGAACTTACACAACTAAGCTCCCCGTCCCACGTGCATTATCGTGTTGATAGCATCATCAATTCTTACATATGACATAGAACAAGAATCTTTGTCGATGAGGTCATTCACACTAAGATTTTCATTGTTGTGGGGGGCGGATAGGTCAAGTATTAACCTTTCCTTTCCGGAATATTTGCCGATGGCGATACCTAACGGGCTTACTCTGTAATTGCTGAAAGGTAAAGTTGTAAAAGGGCCGTACATGAAACCTTTCGTACATTCTTCCTGTAAAAGATAGTCTACGCTGTAAGGTCTTTTCCGAGCAGAAAAATTATTTTTGCACTCTAAAATGGTTATGTGACGACTGACTACCCCAGTATCGAAACCATCTTGTAGACCAGAACATAAATAATTTACAAAATTCTTATCCGGATGAGACGATAACTCTTGTCTTAAGATCCCAATATTAACTGGCGTCGTTGCTTTCCAGGTGTGCGAATTTTCTGTAGTTAGTCATTTATCTGTCTTTTTAGCTCACCTGAGCACGATAGTGCTCATGGTGAGGTATTGTGATACCGCTGTGTCCGTCGTCCGTCGTCCGTCGTGCGTGAACCTTTGGCTTGTGTGCACTCTAGAGACCACATTTTTTGCCCAATCAACCTGAAATTTGCTCAGAATGATTGTCTTGATAAAATCTCGGACAAGTTCGAAATTGGGTCATCTGGGGTCAAAAACTAGGTCACGGGGTCAAATCTTAGAAAAACATTGTGTGCACTCTAGAGGCCACATTTTTTGCCCAATCAACCTGAAATTTGCTCAAAATGATTGTCTTGATAAAATCTCGCACAAGTGTGAAATTGGGTCATCTGGGGTCAAAAACTAGGTCACGGGGTCAAATCTTAGAAAAACCTTGTGTGCACTCTAGAGGCCACAAATTGTTGCCCAATCAACCTGAAAATTGCTCAGAATGATTGTCTTGATGAAATCTCGGACAAGTTAGAAATTGGGTCATCTTGGGTTAAAAACTAGGTCACAGGGTCAAATCTTAGAAAAACCTTGTGTGCACTCTAGAGGCCACATTTTTGCCCAATCCACCTTAAAATTTGTCAGAATGATTTTCTTGATAAAATCAACGATAAGTTCGAAATTGGGTTATGTAGGGTCAAAATCTAGGTCACAGGGTGAAATTTTAGAAAAACCATGTGTGCACTCTAGAGGCCACATTTTTTGCCCAATCAACTTGAAAATTGGTCTGAAATGGTGACTTGATGAAATCTCGGACAAGTGTGAAATTGGGTCATCTTGGGTCAAAAACTAGGTCACGGGGTCAAATTTTAGAAAAACCTTGTGTGCACTCTAGAGGCCACATTTTTTGTCCAAATGTACTCATTTTTGCTCAGGAAGTGTGTTTTGATGATTTCTCGGACAAGTTCGAAATTGGGTCATCTGAGGTCAAAAACTAGGTCACGGGGTCAAATCTTAGAAAAACCTTGTGTGCACTCTAGAGGCCACTTTTTTGCCCAATCAACCTGAAAATTGCTCAGAATGATTGTCATGATGAATTCTCGGACAAGTTAGAAATTGGGTCATCTTGGGTCAAAAACTAGGTCACAGGGTCAAATCTTAGAAAAACCTTGTGTGCACTCTAGAGGCCACATTTTTTGCTCAATCAACCTGAAAATTTGTCAGAATGATTGTCTTGATGAAATCTACGATAAGTTCGAAATTGGGTCATCTAGGGTCAAAAACTAGGTCACGGGGTGAAATTTTAGAAAAAACCATGTGTGCACTCTAGAGGCCACATTTTTTGCCCAATCAACCTGAAAATTGGTCTGAAATGGTGACTTGATGAAATCTCGGACAAGTGTGAAATTGGGTCATCTTGGGTCAAAAACTAGGTCACGGGGTCAAATTTTAGAAAAACCTTGTGTGCACTCTAGAGGCCACATTTTTTGTCCAAATGTACTCATTTTTGCTCAGAAAGTGTGTTTTGATGATTTCTCGGACAAGTTCGAAATTGGATCATCTGGGGTCAAAAACTAGGTCACGGGTCAAATCTTAGAAAAACCTTGTGTGCAGTCTAGAGGCCATATTTTTTGTCCAAATGTACTCATTTTTGCTCAGGAAGTGTGTTTTTATGATTTCTCTGACAAGAATAAAATTGGGTCATTTGGGGTCAAAAACTAGGTCACGGGGTCAAATCTTAGGAAAACCTTGTGTGCACTCTAGTCTCAGGTGAGCGCTTCAGGGCCAATGGCCCTCTTGTTTTTCGTCTTTCCTGTACTTTGTCGGTACATGTGTAACAGGCACCGGCACGTGATTGCCTTTCCCAGATTTACAGAATTGAGCAGTTTGAGACCCGTGACATTTGGAACAAATATGTCTATGCATACAATTTAGTTTGTAACAACCATTTTCAGAGTTGTAGTTGTTACAAATTTCTTTGCCATTATAGATAATGCGGGTCCGGCCATGTCTATCTACATCAGGGGAGACCTGTGATTTAGCATCGGAGAATGCGCGTCTAGTAGATTGTAAAGGACACAATTGCGTGGGGTGGTCAATCAATCATGTGGCAATTTTGGCAAGAGTGAACTTCGGCTCCGGCACTGACTAAAGTAAGAAGATCCCTATCGCGTTGGCCCCAATCTACCTTGACCCGTTTTTCTCTCAGCAACGCTGTCGCTTTAGCGCTAAACATTTTGTGGTAATCAAAAACCTTAGACCCAAAATAATTGTGGATTTCGATTATGTCTTCCTGATACATGTCAAGTTCATTTTGTCGTGCAGGAAACGCTGCGCACATCACCCGTTTATATTTTCCGAAGGCGCGAATAAATTCTTGGATAGACAGTTGTCGGTTAAGGCGCCGATCGGGTCGGCCAAGAACACTTAGTTCTATATTGTCGGCAACTAATGTGTAAGACTGAGGAGAGTCGAATTTTGGAATAAGTAAAGATGCCAAATTAATGTCCCTACCTTCGATGATTTGCTTTTGCATGGTGGGCGACACGATATCAACTGTGGAAATGGATTCCGATCTTATTCCCTGGTTTGTGTCACTAGCACTGCTTGTGGATTCACTTGGTCGGTTTTGATCATTGTTATACCATGTACCTAAGTTAAAGGATTGAGGAACACTAGCCGCCTCTGATCTCCGAGACATCAGTTGAGATACGGTGTTTTGAAGCAGTTGAAAGCATTGTTTGACACTGGTTAGTGTGGATAACATTGTCGTTTCAAAAGCCCTTCCCGGTTCTGAAACGACAGCGGGGTTGACTGAAGTGTCGTCGTGGTTCGCAGTTGTTACGTTGCCCGAACCGGGTTCCAATCGTGATGACAACGTTGAGTTCTTGCTGTCTTCATATAATTGCAATAAAAACGATTTTGTGACATTTTTCGTGGGTGATTTTATACCCAAATCTGTCCATAGTTTCTGACGAATGGTACTTATTGTCCATTTCCTTGGATCGTCACTGTCTAAGACTGGGTATGGTTCTTTCCTTGATGAGCTGTGGACGATCGAACTTGTCACAGATTCTTTTTGTGAGTCCTTAGCAGAAGTCCGACTTCGGTTTTTTTCTTTTAACGCCACTCATCTTGCACTGTATTAATCCAATCGTTCAAATATGTAATTAAATGTTTAGCACTCACAGTTAATGTAATGAAATTCCCAATTGTAGTTAAGAGGTATCACAGCGTATCATTTATCACGTACATTACATTATAATATAATTGGGTTTACATGTATTAGCTTAATCAATCAACAGACTTTCTAGCGAATTGTGATAGCGCATGGTGATTCCAGGTGTATGTATTCTACTAAGCTCCTCCTACGGGGTTGGATACTCGCTTATCTTCGAATCGCGTGGCTTTCAATAGATTTGCTGTAGCCGTTAAATAAATTCAACGATATAAACAATATTATATTTATTTTATATTTATTAAATATAATACAATAAAAAGTAAGCAGGTGTAATTTGTATTTGCAGTATTCTCGTCATGTACAAAACATTGATGATAAGGGGGTGTTCTTGGGTGTTTGGGTAATCTTGGCAATCATACACAGTTTAAGGAGAGAATTATACACAGGCCGAAATACCCCGTGCATTTTTTCCACGCCGATTGTTCCTCTAATGTTGTTTATCAAGGCACCGTTTCCAACAATAACACTATGCATCTTTCCTGTCGTTCAGTTAGTCAGTTGCAAGTTACGTAACAACATTTAAGGGTAGATAAGTGATGCAATATTGCAGCGCGAAACAGAGAATTTTAACACTTGTTCACCTTGCAATAGACGTTCTTCTATTAAAATGTTATTAGGCAAAATATTACTAAACTAGAACTGTCGCAAAGCGGACAAATACCCCCCCACTAGCGCCTTGTCACTGAAAAAGTAATGTAGGTCAACCAGTTCTTGACTTAGAGTACGGAAACAGATTTTAAACAAAGTCCGATTGTGACCTTGACCTTTGACCTTGGTGCCCCCAAAACAATAGGGCACCTCCTTGGGTCATGGGCAACAACTGTGTTAAGTTTCATGATCTTAGGTCAACCGATTCTTGACTTAGAGCACGGAAACAGATTTTAAACAAAGTCCGATTGTGACCTTAACCTTTGACCTTGGTGCCCCCTAAACAATAGGGCACCTTCTTGGGTCATGGGCAACAACTGTGTAAAGTTTCATGATCCTAGGTCAACCGGTTCTTGACTTAGAGCACGGAAACGGATTTTAAATAAAGTCCCATTGTGACCTTGACCTTTGACCTTTGTGACCCCAAAACAATAGGGCACCTCCTTGGGTCATGGGCAACAACTGTGTAAAGTTTCATGATCCTAGGTCAACCGGTTCTTGACTTAGAGCACAGAAACGGGTTTTAAACAAAGTCCGATTGTGACCTTGACCTTTGACCTTTGTGACCCCAAAACAATGGGGCACCTCCTTGGGTCATGGGCAACAACTGTGTAAAGTTTCATGATCCTAGGCCAACCGGTTCTTGACTTAGAACACAGAAACGGATTTTAAACAAAGTCTGATTGTGACCTTGACCTTTGACCTTGGTTCCCCCAAAACAATAAGGCATCTCCTTGGGTCATGGGCAACAACTGTGTAAAGTTTCATGATCCTAGGTCAACCGGTTCTTGACTTAGAGCACGGAAACGGATTTTAAACAAAGTCCGATTGTGACCTTGACCTTTGACCTTGGTGCCCCCAAAACAATAGAGCACCTCTTTGGGACATGGGCAACAACTGTGTAAAGTTTCATGATCCTAGGTCAACCGGTTCTTGACTTAGAGCACGGAAACAGATTTTAAACAAAGTCCAATTGTGACCTTGACCTTTGACCTTGGTACCCCAAAACAATAGGGCACCTCCTTGGGTCATGGGCATCGACTGTGTAAAGTTTCATGATCCTAGGTCAACCGGTTCTTGACTTAGAACACAGAAACGGATTCTAAACAAAGTCCGATTGTGACCTTGACCTTTGACCTTGGTGACCCCAAAACAATAGGGCACCTCCTTGGGTCATGGGCAACAACTGCGTAAAGTTTCATGATCCTAGGTCAACCGATTCTTGACTTAGAGCACGGAAACGGATTTTAAACAAAGTCCGATTGTGACTTTGACCTTGGTGCCCCCAAAACAATAGGGCACCTCCTTGGGTAATGGGCAACAACTGTGTAAAGTTTCATGAGTCTAGGTCAACCGGTTCCTGACTTAGAGCACGGAAACGAAAAAGTCTACGGACGGACGGATGGACGGATGGACGGACGGATGGACAGACAGACAGACATGGTGAAACCAATATACCCCCTCTACTTCGTAGGTGGGGGGTATAAATAGAACACGTAAAATGTTTCATGTTTTATGGTATTGATATTGTAGTGAAACAAGAGGTATTGTAGCGAAACAACAAATTATTTTTACCCTCTCACAAATTGTAACTTTTATGACTGCTTGAATTTGAATGGATTTAAGATATTTCACCCCTAATGAGATTTGGAAGACGTCAGAATCTTTCGTAAGACGCCGTTAAACATTCGTTGCGTGTCCGAACCTATTCGGACGACGTCGTAAAGATTCGGCGGTTGGACATTCCATCGCCGAAAAATAATTCTGTCGCCCGAATAATTCCGACGTTGCTCGAATCTCATTAGGGTGAACTACCTTAATTGACAAAAATATTTCAAAAGGACAAAATTTGCATTTGATTACATAGAAAGTATTGTCTTTTTCTTATTTAACCTATTCGCACTAAATAATGCATTTCGACGCCCAAAGAGATTCATGTTTCATAAATCATTTTGGAAAATGAAGAAATTGTTTGCGTCAAGTAACTTTTTAATTTCCCACAATGTTTTCTACACAGAATGACAAAATTTTAAATTCCGGTAAAATGAAATTGTCGCAAGCAACATCTATGAATTTAGACCAACATAAATACATTGCCGCCTGGTAATGGGATAATTACGTACTTATATAATTGTAGGAATCTGGGGGTATCTGGAGGAAGAACCAGTATGGGACCACTCAATATTATGAAGCTTTATAAACTGATGAACTTTAAATTTCACGGAGATAGATGAGAATGTCTCTATATAATGTTTTATAAATGAGCCAGGATAAGGTAAAACTCATTTAAGGCATTTGAGAATAACCTGGATCCAGATCAGACTGTGCATATGCACAGTCTGATCAGGACCCATGTTGTTCTCTAATAGCTTTCCTATGATCTGTAGCAAGTATTAGATAGCATCATGGGTCATGATCAGCCTGCCCTTTGACATAATCTGGCCATTTTCCATTCCATGGCTCAAATATATTCATATCATATTTATAATTTCAGGAGACTTGAACCATCTGGACGAAAAAAAATATCCTCCATGAAACCACTAAATATACGGCTAGATAGACAGATCAACATTAAACATGATGAAGATAGATGGAATTGTCATATAACAGGCAGTACTGTTATTGATACAACTAGGATAGCTGTTGTAGATTATGGGAATGATAGCATCAAGCTTGTAGATATACAAAATAATGTTATACTATCGTATATAAAACTAGAATCTAGACCCTGGGACATTACTTACACAGACCAGGGTCAGCTCGTTGTTACATGTCCACGTATACAATCGTTGTTGTTTATCAATGTTGAAGGTAATACATTGAAATCGGACAGAAAACATAATGTTGGTGGTGCTTGTTATGGTATTGATTACGGTAATGATTTATTTATTGCATCATTTAGCGATCCAGACTTAGTCAAATCAATAAAGACGGACGGACAGACGGTAATGACAATTAGTACCGACAGTAGTGGACAACCTATTTTTGATAGACCTGAATACGTAGTATTTAGTAAAGATAAACAGTCAGTATATGTTTCTGACAATTATAAAGACAGTATAACACACCTAGATATAAGTGGAACTGTTCTAGGTGTGTACACTAGTAATGACTTGAAGGGACCATTCGGTGTTACAGTTGATAGACATAATAATGTATACATAGCTGGGTTGAGGTCACGTAATATTTGTGTAATGACAGCTGGAAGTACACAAATACAACCAGTAATAAAGGTTGGTCTTCCTCGATCTGTTCTGGTGTGTGACGACTCAGATCAGATGATTGTTGGTCGACCTGAAAATGAATTATTAGTGTACAAAATGCATTAACTCTTTCCCAAACAAGACCAGATTTTGACGTTCTAAATGGTAAAGGCTTGGGAAAACAATGAGACAAAAGAAGAAAATGCTGTGAAAAACATTCAGGCAAAAGAAGAAAATGTTGATAATCAGCTTTTTCTCCTTTTGCCCAAATATTTTCTGGACTGTAATGTACACAAAATCTACAATCTTTATATCAATTTCGCCGTCTACAGATGCTTTCAATTTGGACTTCCCTAAATATTTGGTTAAACCGTTTTTTTAAAACCGGACTTGACATTCTAGACGTAAAATATAATGACCTTAAACGAAGACATTGTAAGGTGCACCATAATGCATTTACACTGTCGATGTCTTTCTAACATTAATAAAATACAATGATTGTATACATAAAGTAGTGACATTCTAGACGTAAAACATAATGACATTAAACGAGGACTTGGTTAGGTGCACTATAATGCATTTATACTGTCACTGTCTTTCCAACATTAATGAAATACAATGATTGTATACATAAAGTAGTGACATTCTAGACGTAAAACATAATGACATTAAACGAGGACTTGGTTAGGTGCACTATAATGCATTTATACTGTCACTGTCTTTCCAACATTAATGAAATACAATGATTGTATATATAAAGCAGTGACATTCTAGACGTAAAACATAATGACATTAAACGAGGACTTGGTTAGGTGCACTATAATGCATTTATACTATCAATGTCTGAAATGCAGTGGTTGTATACATAAAACAGTGACATTCTAGACGTAAAACATAATGACAATAAACGAGGGTATTGTAAGGTGCACCGTAATACATTTATACTGTCAATGTCTTTAGTAGATGGCCTCATCTGTTCAGGGAGTGGATTCTACTATAATATTCTATTAGAAATCGATAGTATGATTATGAGGAGGAACTTTTTTTGATGCAGTTAAATTTTCAAATGAATCATGACGTCTAAAAATAGCGCAATAGCAGACGACGCTTCAGTTTTTATCTATTAGCGACATTTTGCCTCTTATTGGGGAACTTTTCAAAAGTTCATAATGCCTGCTTCTTATTTTTTGACAGGTCTAGTTGACAGATTTAATTTGATAGTTCAGAATATTGTACCGGCATTGTTTATTTAGCCCAATTAATGTAAACATGCTTTTCATTTTTCCTTTTGCAAAATATTATTCAACTTTTGACTGAACGCTTAAGACTGACAAAGTAATTTTCTTGCAAATTGTAATCTTGCTCATGGTTTTGATATCAATCACATGTACATTTTATCAAAGACAGACTCCATTTAATATTTTAAATGCGTTTCCTTCGTGGTCCAATTCGTTTTTAGTACTAATATCAATAGTAAATTAGTGAGAAGGGTAAATCCAGGCTTCAAAGAATATTTCCTAAAGGACAACGACAGATGACTCTAAATTTGAAATGTTTTGTTGTGTGAATGACATGTTTTTGGGTCACATTTTCTCATCACCCTCGGTATATGAAATAAGAGCAAATTATGATCATGATGTCGCTAAGTCGCTGTCTAAGAGGCTATCGCCTCTTACCTATACATAACGCGCGATTTGAAACGTGCCGTAGGGCATTTACGGTATGTATTAAGATCTATTTTTAGACTCGGTCACTGTGAATCGGTGAGGCACGGAATAGCAGACGACTTGTATGACGTTGATACTACATAGTGGAGGGTTTTTACCTTGTAGACGACTCTTTTGGTATGAGATAAGAACGGAAATAATCTCTCATCATTTTTAACGACGGGGTTAACCCCTTTCCCAAACGACGAAATTTTAGGGTGATCCACTTCAAAAACTGCCACAAATGACAAAAATGGATGTTATTTAGGATAGGGGTCTGTGTAACATATAGCACAGAAAATATTGAGACAAAAGGAGAAACTGCTGTTTATGGACGTCAAAACTAGGTCTTATTTGGGAAAGGGTTAAGTGTTCTCTCTCTCTCTCATCAAGTAGCCGACATCACCGCCGCCGCCGCAGAGCAGTGAAATATAACGCCTTAAACTCTATAGGCACTGCAATTACTCATTTGACAAAATAATTAATGTATAAATATAAGCCGAATGATAATTTATGTTCAATAACTGTTGAAGTTATCAAAGAGTTAAGACGTGTCCTCAGAAATAGTGGTCTTTTATCAATTTACGACGATGAATCAGAAAGGTAGAAGACATTCAGCAACGATAAAGGTACTACCTGAGATCGTAGCGAGGAAGGCTATAAACGCTCAACGTCCAAAAAGAGAGAAAAAGAGTACTCAAATGTATATACGCGTTGTTCGCCCGGCTGATCAGATTACTGCCATAGCTAAAAGTGAGCTCGAACGTCAGGC